>JAEAOA010001018.1:70000-555000 GCA_016746295.1 Potamilus streckersoni
TTCCCTTTTATTGTGTTTAAACTGACATGGAATAAGCATCATCGTCAACATCACACGCCACAATGATTCCTAATGATGACGAATAATGCACCTCCGTGGTGCAATGAAACGCTCACTTTCATAACTTTTTATTCCTCAATGAATTGGTTTCATTTGAACCTTATTAATCTCTGATAATATCTTTCTAGCCGGAAATATGCTGGAATTTTTAATTTTAATTAAAATCGGCTTTGAGTGTAACGCTGATCCTAGTGTCAGAAAGACTTGTGTTGGTATCATTTTAGATTTATTTGCCATCATTGATAAATGCCTCAGGTTTCCTCAGGTAAATATCTCCGATCGTAGTCGCTTACATCTGTGATGCTCATACATATCTAATATTTCTCTGCATCCTCAAATTGAATTTATTTATTTTAGTATGCACAATATGATTGATTAGCAACGTCTTCTACGATGGCAATACCTCTATTATCATTGACTTAAGTACTTTGAATTTTGGTCATGAGAAATCTGTCAACAATTTTCTGGATTTTATCACTGTTTAATAGCAGGCTATAACAGACTGGAAGAAATCGTACTGAATTAAAAATTGTACCGCCTCTGTGGGCACGTCATATTGCAATACTTTTAGTCGCGGCTGAAACATAATATCGATTAAAATATTCGTTTACCAACTGGCCATTCATTGAATAACCACAGTTTCACTTTCGTATAAAGTTAGCCACAAATTTTTATATCGTACGAAAATCAAATTGTTTGATGGTCTGCATCTCAAATTCCACAACCTATTTATGCAGGATGAAGCGGACGATATTTTCTATCAGAAGTCAATTGCTATTTTCCACCTGTCCTCCTGCGGTTTGAGTGGAATTAATGCCACTTTGTCTGATGCTTAAAAACTAAATTAATGCCGACTAATAATTGTATCATCATCATACCTTCTGACTTTGAATATAATCGACCTTCGAATGTGTATAGGAAGAGGACATTAAGTGTTAGTCCTTTGCATCACAGTGGACTTGTTCAATAATATTAGGACCCATATTGTTTAAATGATCCTATATCTTTGCGTTACTAGTACAACGCGCATATTTAGTAAAACGCTTTGGTGAAGTAAACATGGACAGTTTTGTATAAAGGATTGAACAGTAAAATGATACATCATCTATTGAAACAAACAGGGTTTTATACGTATGACCTATTCGAATTTATGCATTCTCTACCTACTTTGAACGGATTGTACTGTAGGAAGGAATCCATTATCCTAGGGTTAGTTTGTTTGCATGTTGTTTATGACTCACTGCATCATTCCATGATGCTTGCCATTTTTGAAGTAAAGTTTTTTTGATACTAAGTTTATAATCATTATATTTAATTTTAAATGCCAATATCATCATTTGTGTTCTTATGAGTGATTGAGAAATGGTGACCGCTGTGAAGGTCATCAGTGCCTTTTAAATTATGACCCAAAAGTAGTAAAGGATAACGGATTTTCAAACTCAATTTAAGTGTATGTACCCGTTTCTGGAAATAAATATATGTGAGGTGGTGTTACGAAGACGCATCATCTTTACTTTTAAATACTATTATTGGGAGAAGTAAGTCATTCTTGCCTTAAAAGATCTAAGAGAATCATCAATGTCGTTGTTTCCTATTTAGTTATGTGCATGTATTATTCAAATTATGAAATGGAATTATAACTGTATAATATTTCTGGACATAAACATTCTCTGGAATTATAAGGAATTCAGATTAGAATATTTCGGATTATAATACTGTGATTCATCCAAAGGCTATCGCAATTGGGCTCTTATTCCGCTAAATCGCATTATGGACAAGATAGATGTGCGCAAGCATGTTTTAGTAACATAAGCTATTTTCATGGCCAGATGCACAGTTTCTCGTAAAAATAACAGCAATTTCGTCACGCAATGGTTATCAACGGTGGGAAGTTAGATTTTGTTGCGCACTCTTATTTTAAGGCAATAACGCTGTTTGTTTATAGCAAGGCGTCATCCATAGAAGTCATTGCTTACATGTACCTGAACGGCAGACGCACATTGGACTGCCATGTTGGACTACGTGGTCTGTATGATTACTATATGCTGGAAATGTTTTATTATGATACCGTATGTATGGTAACCGATTTTCAATTAATGAAATCCGATCATACGACAAGAGTAGACACACGCATTTTGTCTTGTACTTTCATCAAGGAAAACGAATATCATATCAATGAGCGACTAACTTTCTTTATATGCTAGAATACTATGCAAATGGTATCTAAACGATAGCGACAGAATTGCTTTGCCCCAGAAACAGCCACATATAAAGGATAAAATATTCCACAGCCCCAACGCATGCTCAGCCTACTAACGCATGCTCAGCCTACTGAGCCAGCTTTGTATATTACTTGTCTGAAAGATCATAAATCCAATATCTTCATTTATGTTCCAACGTTTGTAGAACCTTGACATTGATATTTATTTTGCATCGCACAATACATAATATGTCATAATGTACATGTCAGATATACATTCCTTGGATAATAAGATTTGCATTGTTTCAAGAAACATTCTAGAGGCGCGTCTCGCATTGACTCGTATACTACACATTCAACCTATCTGCTGAAATTACTAATTAGCCAGAGATTGGGGACATAGCTGGATACACGGTTCTAGCAAGAGGTCCAAGAAGAATTTGCTTCCAAGCACAAGGCTTTTAAAGTTGTAAAATGTGCATGCTCTTCAAAGCTGACAGTGGCAATTCTCAGCGGATACACAGGATTCTCCCCATTCGGTCGGAGCTTGGCCTTTGTATGGAGCAGTTCAAGTTCACTGACACGCTCTTGATCCCATGCACAGTTTTTAATAAACCCTACGCCACTATCATGACGCACTTGTATTTCTTCTACATTATTTCCAGCATGGCTGATGAAATATGATTTTGATATTAATGGACAGTATCGCGGTAAACGTGATCGTCGAAGGTATGGAAGCGCATATTTTTCTGCAAGATATGGAGTAAACCTGCTTTTCCTTTATGTCAGCAATGCATCCTACTACAGGCATGCCAATAAAACACAAAGCATGGTATCGACTGTGAACGAATAATTACAATGGTACATAATCACACGGGTAAAGCGTGGTTGTGTTAAAAAAAATCATCACCTAATTTACCGGTGCAGCTGTACGTTCTGGAAACAAATCACAAGCCAGATGTTTTGTGGAAGTGCTTTCTTTTTAGACCCAGGAACGTAACGTCAAACATTGTATTGATTATCAATGTCAAACTAGAATAGTATACAATACCAGCAATTTAACAGTTGTGAAGACAGCAAAATTGAAATCTTTGGTTTACGAGGAAGAAAACAGTCATTACTTCAAGATAGATCAAGATATATCCTAAGGATAATTAAATTTGATACACCTGGATGAAAACAACTCAGTTACAGTGGAAGAGATTATAAACACCAATACTAGCGGTACAGAATATATCAGAATGGCAGACGGTGAGCTTACGCATTAAACCTAAGCATGGTGACCTATGTTCCAGCCTAGTGTCAAGGATAAAATTATGCAGCTTATATGCATTGCCCTGATCTGAAATCGATGGAGGCCCACCGGTCCGACGACAGCCAGTTCCAGTGAAGACTGGCACATAATACGATGAACCAGTGCCTCTCTCGAGTTGATATTTTGGTATCAAATATTATAATAAACATATTATGTATTTTGGTATATTAAAAGAGATACGAAAACAATACTATCCACACACACTTGAAATTTCATTCAAAAACCTATTTTCCTAATGTCATTGTTTAATGTGATAATATTTCCCATACTCAAAATGTAAAGGTATCCAATACATTCCATGGATGGAAATGTCTATCTGCCATAAAGTTGTGTAATGCCTGAATGAGGATTCTCTCAAATCAGCAAACTAAGAAAAACTACATAATACGATTCATACTGACACCAAGACAATGGTTTTCTCTATAAAGAACTAGTTCAACACTTCCTGAAACTAGAATACAAAATTAACCAATTCAGCACCTCCTGAAGCTAGAAAACAATGTTAAACACATCTAGCAATGAAACATGTCATATTGACCTGAACGTCAGTTTTAATATCGCATTACCAATCTTGAATATTAGCAAATATAGAAATTCAGCTATTTTTAAAATGTATTATTGAATTAAGTTGTGCCAACTGCAGCAGTATGATGTGACAGTATACTGACGTAAAAAGAGCCTGAGAGGTAGAATTACTCACGAGATAAGGTGTGGAAAAAATGAGAACGTGTTGGATAAATAAATCTGATTAAATGCATCGACATCATCACAATAAAACTGGAAAGTTAACAGCATTGCTGGATGTTTTGCGTTCATGGCTTAACTTACTTGCATTACTTTCTCTCATTTTTGTGTACTAGATATCGCACCGGAAATGGTGACTGCAACTGAAATATGGTGTTTGCAAATAGTTGCAAAATGACGTCCACAACTAGTTAACGGTGATGAACCTGCAGACAATTAGGTCTCCGATGATCATTAATCGTAGAGACATGGCAAGAGTCAACGAACTCAGAAGCCATATTTGTGCCTAAAGGCTCGGCCTTAAAGCTGCAAGCAACTACAATCGCACACTATATATAGCTTTATGTGTATCGTCCAAACTTATTTTGCTAAATAGTCATATGGTCGGAAAGGTGCACATCATTATAGGTTACAATATTAATTACATCGAGGTCTGGAGACTGTATTCATCGCTGTGAGGAAATATCTGACATGTACAGGAAACATCTTGAGGACCCGTGGTGTAGTTTGCGTACCAATTCTTGTAACTTAATTATTCTTGTGCAAGCTAAGTTGATTTGAACATATTTATAGTTCGCCTTACTCTGTCGATTCGGCAGCTACAGAACAACAGTCGAAAAATCTTGATCCATCACGACAGAGCTAAATTGCACTCAGATGCAGATTATAATCATATAATTGTTGTGTGTAGCACTAATAATGAACATATTATACTGATGTTAGAGCCAAGTTGACGGGGGATAAATGTCAGGCAGTTTGGGCTGTCCTTTTTTGATTCTTTGGCTGTCAATCCACAAAGTACCTATTCAAGATTCTGTCACATTAGACAATAAGAAATGTTTGGTTTGCTTGACGGAACGCTTATATCTAAGTATCTAACATGTAAAGGTTTCATGATTTATAATGGCTCTGGTGGTGTATACATTATGAAGCCAACATATTACTTGCAGTACGCGATCTAGGATATCAATATGGTACTGTAAGTAAACGTATCTTAGCAAAACCCGCTTCTTGAAAATCCTCATGATAATTCTCTCATTATCTGGCGTTTGATAGTACAGACTTGTGTGAGTGTGGTATTGGACGTTAAATGAGGGCTGCTAGGGGATGTTAAGCATAATTATGTTGTAATATGGTTTCACTCTGGTATTGTTAAAAGCGCGCTAATGTCGGCGTGGCGAGTGATATAGGCGAGTATATTAATTGCCATGTATACATGTCACCAGAGACAAAGCTTCAGTCATCTCGGGCAAAATGCTGAATAATGACCACAGACATATTTGAGAGTACCAAGCAGATCACTGCAACGATGCTCTCCTATTTTACCAGAAATACTGTCTTAGCTTTGTTCTTCGGCGGATCTTAGGCTTATCATAAGTCTTACGTACAGCGGTTTTTCTCATGAAACGGAAATAAACAATCATTTAATGGACCATTCGAATAAACTTACCCTTACCTCATAAAATTACCCTTACCTCATCCGAAGCGACTGACAATGATAGTATATTAATTTTGTAATTTATACACGTTTGCTTGCTCGAATGACAGGCTAGTTAATGCACCTTTTTAACTGGTCAGTTTGCATTCATGTTTACTATATTCGCATCCTAGACCTATTTTTCGATATCTTGAAGTGTGCCTCTGCCTGCATTTCTCGTGTGTCTTCCTGACCGGTAGAACACATGATCCTCATTTGCAATCATCTAAAAGACTGGATAAATATCATTCGTCGCCAAATATGTGCCTAGAAAATACTGCTGATATCTCTTGTGACCATTGCGTCTGGTATGGGATCCCCTTGATGGCCAACACCACCTTATTATTATATTGATTACAAAAGAACTGGAATATCGGTTTAATCCATGCCGTATGGTGTCATTTTGCCTAAATACAAAAGCGTATCAACTTTATTGTCATTCTCTGGCGTGCTCAAGCGTAGTCTTTTTGTTACTAGCAATCAGTATTCGAAGGAGCAATGCTTAAGATCACAAAGTAATAACGTTTAATAACAATATTGTTTCAATGAATCATATGAATGGTTATCGCATTCGAAACTGGCACCAAAGAGATTGACACACGTTGTACTGTTATTAAATTAGATTACTGCATCTTTCTATCAAAATATCAGCAAGAATGTGAGGTGGTCTGAAAATAAGGATGTCATAATTACGTATGATCATTGAGCAGGTCAGAATGTCACAAAAATGGACTCACAAATCCGGCAGCAATTTTGTCGTTATTCTGCAAATTAGGTGTTCCAATGGCACGGTTCGATGCGGTGCAGACATGATACGCGCCGTCTTTTACATTTTATACCAAAGTTAGGCAACTTATATGTATATATTATATCGAGCAAGGCACCACGTGTTTCATGGATTGATTGAGATAGATGCAATAAACTCACTACGAACAGTGCAAAAATATTATCTAACTGGCCTGAGCGCTTTCAACTCTTACTGAGTCTTCTTCAAAGCCTTATACAAAAATGACAAAACAATTAAAAAATAGAAAATGGAGTGCTTGGTTGTTTCGATATCGTGAAGTGTGCCTCTACCTGCATTTCTCGTGTGTCTTCCTGACCGGTAGAACACATGATCCTCATTTGCAATCATCTAAAAGACTGGGTAGATATCATTCCTCGCCAAATATGTGCCTAGAAAATAGAAAATACTGCTGATATCTCTTGTGATCATTGCGTCTGGTATGGGATCCCCTTGATGGCCAACACCACCTTATTATTATATTGATTACAAAAGAACTGGAATATCGGTTTAATCCATGCCGTATGGTGCCATTTTGCCTAAACACAAAAGCGTATCAACTTGATTGTCATTCTCTGGCGTGTTCAAGCGTAGTCTTTTTGTTACTAGCAATCAGTATTCGAAGGAGCAATGCTTAAGATCACAAAGTAGTACCGTTTAATAACAATATTGTTTCATTGAATCACATGAAGCGTTATCGCATTCGAAACTGGCACCAAAGAGATTGATACATCTTGTACTATTATTAAATTAGATTACTGCATCTTTCTATCAAAATATCAGCAAAAATGTGAGGTGGTCTGAAAATAAGGATGTCATAATTACGTATGATCATTGAGCAGGTCAGAATGTCACAAAAATAGACTCACAAATCCGGCAGCAATTTTGTCGTCATTCTGCAAATTAGGTGTTCCAATGGCACGGTTCGATGCGGTGCAGACATGATACGCGCCGTCTTTTACATTTTATACCAAAGTTAGGCAACTTATATGTATATATATATATATATATATATATATATATATATATATATATATATATATATATATATATATATATATATATATATATATATATATATATATATATATATATATATATATATATATATAAATAAATATATATATATATATAAATAAATATAAATATATATATATATATATATATATATATATATATATATATATAAAAATATATATATATATATATATATATATATATATATATATATATATATATCGAGCAAGGCACCACGTGTTTCAGGGATTGATTGAGATAGATGCAATAAACTCACTACGAACAGTGTAAAATATTATCTAACTAGCCTGAGGGATTTCGACTCTTACTGAATCTTCTTCAAAGGCTTATACAAAAATGACAAAACAATTAAAAATAGAAAATGGAGTGCTTTGTTGTTTCTAAATGAATTAAACATATAGATGCATTGTCTCAACCAGCCTTTATAGTCTTATTGCGGATGCTTTGAAATATTTTTTTCAACTATACATCAATCAACCATAGCGATATATGTATATATATATATATATATATATATATACATATATATATATATATATATATATATATATATATATATGTATATATATATATATATATATATATATTACTTTGTGTACATTTATATAACGAAAACTATAACGCGGATATTTAATCATTTTCCGGATATATTATTATTATTATATTAATTAAATTATACTAAGAAGATTAAGTAAAGTTTTAAAAGAAAATGTGTCGGCTTTAAAAGATAATTCTACTAGTGCACAGCCTTCTGTTAATAGTCTTCTTGGTTTAGACCGCTTGTTTTCAATGTTCTAAGGCGGCGTATCCAGTAAGATTCCATTTCTTTCATTGTTTGTGTTGTTAGCAATGGCAATAAATGTGATATCACTGAATATGTGGCAAGGGGAGAAGTGTTCTGCGACCGAGATTCTGTGCAACTGTTTTGTCATCCAGTCAGACCTCTCCCCCCTCCCTCTCTCTCTCTCTCTCTCTCTCTCTCTCTCTCTCTCTCTCTCTCTCTCTCTCTCTCTCCCTCTCTCTGTATATATATATATATATATATATATATATATATATATATATATATATATATATATATATATATATATACACTGTGTATCTGAACTCTGTAGTTAAATTACAAGTGAGATAAATTTTAAATTATATCTAATTCGTTCTATTTCATTTTTTTCATTCATTTATATATCATTGAACATGACTATCATTATGACGATGAATATAGTCGCAGGAAATGATATTTTATTAGAAAAATCGTGTTTATTTAGAACGTAAATGTGACTGGCACAATCACGATATTTGCACAACTGCTTTGTCGTTGCAAATGAATAGTCAGAAAATACTATGTTAATAATTCGTTATGACCAAGGTCTTTTCTAGTAATACTTGTTTACATACTATTATGCGGTGGAGAGATTTCTAAATCGCACGGTTTCTTCATGTTTGTACACGAGATGACTTATGAGATTGCTTCAAAATACTTGGGGTGTTGTGAAGTAGCCCGAACGCATATTTTGGCATCTTAGATAGTCACTTTACAACATCTTAATATAGAGTTTAAAAATACCTTAGGCAAAATGTATTCTTTTGCGCTCGAAACAGTTCTTCGTACGTATGTGTTCTGTGTCTTTGTATTGATGACAGTTGTACTACGTCTACCTTTTAAATAACTATTTACCCTAGAGGACTACACAACTGGCTTAGAACAAATAGATTTGCTGAAATTTATTATAAACTGGAACTGAACAATTCAAATGGTGATTCACAGTAAAAGTTATGGAATTTGTGTTTAACCTTCGTCTGACGCCATCTTTTAGCGGAAATGGGATTCATATTTCAGTTTGGAAATGTTTATTCACAGGACTTATGTTTTTCACAATTATAGGAGAAATTATTGGATCTTCTTAGTAATCGTAAGTGTTGTTTCATATTTTTACCTTGCACTGTGTTTTCTAGGGAAATAAATTATACTACTACTACTACTACTACTACGAATACTACTACTACTACTACTAGTACTACTACTAATATAAATAATGATAATGATAATAATAATAATAATAATAATAATAATAATAATAATAATAATAATAATAATAATAATAATAATAATAATAATAATAATAATAATAATAATAATAATAATAATAATAATAATAATAATAATAAATAATAATAATAATAATAATAATAATAATAATAATAATAATAATCAAGCAATGACGCAACAACACAAGGCATTCCTCAAGTCAATACTGAACATATGCTGTTCCCCTTTAAGGTAAAGGAGACTGTGTCTGCCCTATACGAGGCTTTCGAGGACCTGCCAGAAGACGATTCCACAATCAAGTGGCTCTTCATGAAGTGTTCCGTCTACAATATGGCCATGCTATTGTTTGGCAAGAAGACACGATCCAGTCAAGCAGGATCACCTTACAGATTACAATGATGGAACCAACAATCTACGAGAAAAGAAGATCTATCATAGCTTAAAAAATCCTGTGACTGTAATCTTCCTGTCCTCAGCAATACCCAAAGAAGAGTCCAATATATCCTTAAAAAGTGCGCGATCGAGTACTTGCTGAAACTGTGTAAATGAATCCAGTGCAGTTCCGAGTATGGAAACATCCAAGGCATGTACAGTTTCAACAATTAGGTCTTAGACCCTACAGTTAAAGGGGTTGCACCCTAAAATCTAAGACGGGTACGAAGATCATTCTACAATTTCCCAGATGAGGGTAACACTACTTAGATCCGTAATTGTGAGAAACAACTGTCAAAGATACGGACCTTAGCAGCATACAAGAACTGCCCATCATGGAGGTTCTCGAAAAATTGCCAAGCTTAGAGGAGCTCAGCAAAGACATTGACTCCCTCTGAAATAACAAAGCACCAGTTAACGTTGACATCCCACCTGAAGCTATCAAACGTGGGAAACCAGTTGGTTTCTGCCGATGCATGAGTTACTTTTCTTTTACTGGGAGAAAGGAAAAGTCCCCAAGTCATTTGCGTGGCTACCATTGTGATCCTCTACAAAAACAAGGGAGACCACAGTGAAAGTAACAATTACAGAATGATCCCGCTCATGATCATCGTTGGCAATGTACGCTAGTATCTTTCACAGCAGACTTCCGCTGCAGGCTGACCACATACTCGCGGTAATCCCAGTGCTGCTTCAGAGCAGGCAGTGAGACAACTTACATGATGTTCTCAAAGAGAAGAGTAAAGAGATATATCTGCCACTCTACATGATTTTCATCCACCTCATCAAGGACTTCGACCTGTTGAGCAGTATGGGCATATTTGAACTTCGCAGGAAGATCGTCTGCCCGCCTTCCCAAAATTTCCGTAGCATAATAAACTCAATCCATGCTGTCATGAAGGAAAGGATCCCCTATGATGGATCCTAATCTGACTTAATCCACGTCAATATCGGTGTGGAGCCGCTCTATGCGTTGACACCGATCCTTTTCGGGATTTTCTTCTCCCTGCCCCTGTCCTACACCTTTGCACGTCCACTCATGGAGTATATATGCCCAACAGGTCCGATAGCAGGCTATTCAACTTTGCACGACTACACTCGAAGACCAAAGTGAGGTCGGTTCTCATCGGGAGTTGCTCTTTGTGACCCATACCAAGAATGCCATCCAGAGACTGGGAGATCGTTTCGATGATCCATGCAAGCAGTTCGGGCTAACTGACAGCCGGAAGAAGACAAAAGTCAGTGTGCAAGATGCCACCACTCCCTCCTCCAGAAAATTGACGGTGTCACCCTGGAAGCAGTTAACAACTGTACTTACCTATGGTCAACAGTGAGCAACATTATGTCACTGAGGCTGGATATAAGCCTTGGAAAGGTAAACACCATCATGGCCTGACTAACGAATAAGGTGTGGGAAAACAACGAGCTGACAGAGCACACGAAGATCAAAATATGCCACGCATGCGTTGTCAGCGTCCTCCAATATGGACATGAAACCTGAATCACCTTCATCAGGCATGAGGGCCTGTTCAATTCGTTCCATATTCAGTGCCTAAAACGCTTCCTGAAGCTCAGCTGAGGACACTGTCTCACACAACAAGATTCCGCATCTTGCAAATATCCCTGGCATGTACACCCTGTTGAGCAAAACCGCTTTCGATGAATTGGGACTCGTCGAACGCATGGAAGTTTGGAGGCTGTCAAAAGGTCATCGTATAATGACAGCTGCCCACTGAAGCCATACGAATCGGCCGCCCATGACTCCATTTCTAGGATGTTTGCAACATGGACATAAAATCATACAACACGTTACACTGCAGCTGTGAAGTACTTTCCGAAGACTGAGGCACATGGAGACTGACTATCTGCAGGGTGCAGCAGTCGCTGATGTGAGAATACATTTGGCAGCAGAGAAGCGTGAAAGAGGGAAGAGTGTGGCAGCTAAGTCAGCAACTCAGACATCCCTGTACGTCTCCACCAACTGCAAAAGAGACTATCACTCACTTATCGGCCTGCACAGCTACAGCACACGATGGCAAAACTCCAGGGACAAACGACACTCCCGAGCCTTAGCAGGCAATGATGATACATGGAAGTCATTAATACAGGAGAAAGTGTTATTCATTATTGTACATATGAACTTACATGTGTAACTTAATTTAGTAAATCCAATATATGTCAATAAAGAGCGCCTTTCGTCATGAATCATTTCAAGACTTTCCGTGTGTTTGTGAATTAGAATCTGAAGCGTCTTCTGTGTTCTTATAAGTTAAAAACTATTTTCTTTGTTATGAAATAACACGACTGACGTTATAGCTATTGTCAATCAGAAAAGCCTTATAATTGTGCGAATTGTGTGATATTTAACTCTTTGAAAGATATCATGATGGACTCATATAGTAGTCTCCCTCACATTAATAGCGTACTGGAAAAAATGTGTGCATGACAATAATAGAGGTCAAGTATACACATTGTTGTAGGAATTTTCCTGACAGTAATTTCCGAAAACATACCAGTGCCTCTAACAGTTCTCGTTGTCAGTGGATAATTATAAAGATATATGATTATTTTCTGTTCTCACTGTTTTTGCTTATAAGAGCCATAGCGTAATCGTTTATTCCTAAGTGAACCACCTTTCTCAGGTTAATCTTTCTTCAACACGAATATGAATAGTAGGCATGTTATTTTAGAAGCACTTTGAAACTATCAACAACAATTAGAGCCCTAAAATGTAGAACTGTCACAAAGTTCTAGTGACCTTGAAACTCAAATGGAAAGCAAATATATTGCTTCCACGTGCTTAGTAAGAATAAATTATAATTGAAAAAGACGTATTTTATCAGGCATTAATTTGATATTGAAAATTACAATAGGGATAGGGAACCATCATTAACCTGATCATAACGTGTTTTTGTCTGTATCACACTAATTTGTATCCTTTGCTTGTCTGTTATCAACTTTGAACATTATCAAACGATCATAAAATAGAAAAAGAAAATGGACAGATAATTATCTCATTCAGCCTAGCTCTGCAAAACAGACTTGATATCCTTGTATAAAAACAGTCTTGGTATCTTAGATACGTAATCACACACAAAATAAAATGGCATAAACTGTTACACATGTATCTATAAACTATACTAGAGTTATTTCCAAATCTATTGACTGTTTTAAGAAATTGAGGCGACAAAACTAGCATCGCTTTGAATTATATGTATTGCCTTGGAAATTACACATGCCTATCAATGCTTCATCTTTCTATATTGGACAAGTCATTGTTTCCTCGGGTTGTCCAGCCATGCTTTTTGGTCGATCAAGCAATGCTTTGTTCGTCGTAAATTATATATAAGTCGTCTAATAATGGCAAATACAAATACAGTTGTCTAATAATTGCAAATACAAATGCAAACATGCTAGAGAGAGAACACATTTGGGGACAAGTCGTTTTATAACCAGTAAAGTGCGTTACATTTTCAACTGGTTTATCAGCATCATATGACACAGCAAAGATTACGTCTATTAGCAATAAC
The DNA here is from genome assembly GCA_016746295.1 of Potamilus streckersoni. NCBI lineage: Eukaryota > Metazoa > Mollusca > Bivalvia > Unionida > Unionidae > Potamilus > Potamilus streckersoni. The sequence goes on from JAEAOA010001018.1 coordinate 83,631, forward strand.
CTAAAACCAGAACATATTACAATATGGCTCACTACATGGACAAGGCAAACATATGATCATCATTATTTGCTTATTATCTGAATAAATACGGAGTTGTATTTAGTGAATAACAAAAAAGGTTCTTAAATATATCTCTCCAAACATTCATTTTGCTCACCTGATCTACATATGTTCAAATGAAACTTAGCGTGTTAAGTTCGTCCCAAGTAAGCTGACCTAATACAAGCGGAACTTACGTAATCTAATTGCTATCTTAGAATGTTGCGTTTGTGAGTCAAAATGGATAGGGTTATAATAAAAGGGAGGTAGCTTTTTGTCAAGGGCTTGATTCTGCGATTCAAGGTTGTGTCCCTTCCTATGTATGTGTCTTGCTAGGCAAACTTTGTGCAAAGACAATATGAGTAGGTACTATTACCAGGAATGGCGAGAACAGTACTAAAATACGCTTTGGAAGTTGATTTTTTATCAACATCTATTAAACATTTGTAACTACCCTGAAAGCGATATCATCGTTCACATACATTATATTGGCACGATTCTATGTTTCAACAGTACTTGTGTTTGACACAGTTTTCTTGACATATGCAATAATGTATTAATGGCAAAAAGATACATGTTCACTGATGTCATTTATTTGAAGTATTGTATCGAACGATGAGTCTGGGTGTATGTATATAAATTATGCAAATGTTCTCACAAAACAAGCATTGATGTTCTGAGGTTTGTATCTTGTTTTCGTCTATTTATTTGGACTGTCTCTGTACACACAAATAGGTGTCAGTTTTGCTAAATTCTGTGTGTTTCAATATTCGAGTAAGTGTCGGCTCACTCGTTTCATTAATCGTTTATCTTTAACGTATTGCTCTACTTATAATTACTTTGGTAACAGAAAGAGCATGCTATATGTGTGATATTATATATCTTCATTATTACGTTACACAATGGAATGTTTATAGCGATGATATAATGCGCCTTGAAACACTTTAAGATGTACATAATTGGAGAAATTAAATCCATGCCAATTATGATATTGTGACAGATGTGGAAATACTACATATATCTTCATCAATGCGAACTATAATACCACATCATCATTGATATATTTATATTTAGGAAGATGATCTAAAACAATTACAATTCGTTCCTGTCTGTTCAAATTTGTAATGCATATTCCTCCTTTCATATGTTACAAACATAAATATTTTAATCATTCTTGTTTACTAAAGAACTGGAAGAACAAATTTATTATAAAGATGACGAATCAAACGCTCTGAGACTGAATGAGTACTGAACCTATTCGCTTAATAATTCAGATAGCATTGTTTTACAGCCTATAACTATTAAAGGGGAGTATATCATCTACAAACCATCGTGAACTTTTAATGATAAAGATCCAACCCCAAGCAACTGCATAACTATATAAAATTACGAATCGTAAAGCAAATTCAATCAAAAAGCTCTGGACATCAACATTGCCGACTATGATAGTTACGATAATGTTGGATCTAAAAATCCAAGAAGTGATATTGTGGCCAACAAGAAGTAATATTGTGGCCAGCAAAGTTGGCGACTCAAATAAAATTGATATGAAAATGTTTATTATGTTTTGTTTCATCAGGAATATGTATAATTTAATTTTTTGCAGCGTATATGTGAACTAGATAGTTAATTACACTATACGAATCTAAGCTCTAGGTTAGAACTACAATCGAAGATTTTTTTGAGCGACTGACACTAATTACCTCTTAGCTGATAATTCATTTGATATTGCTACGTCTGAGAGCTTAAATTGTGTAATCAGACAATGTAACAGCCCAAATCATGCAATTTTATCTCCTAAAATAAAATCAAACAAACTCAAAGAATTAATCAAACTTACAGTGCATCAGTTCCTAGAATATTTTCCAAAACTATACTATCAATGTCACAGTAATCCGGAAATGAACCAAATGAAATCCAATAGAATTTTATTTTACTGATATGCTATGGCAGCACTGAAATATTATCCAGTAATGTTTATTAAATGTAGAATATCACTAAATTCCTAGAATGTTTCTCGAAATAAAAAAAACAATGAAATGATTTAAATGTTTTAGTACTTATTATGTTGTTAATAGATCAGCAAACTACTAATTAGAATGATAGGTTTCTTATGTCCAAAAAACACATTATTAGTAAATCACGCATCCTCTGATGACAATTATGAGATCTGCGTAATAGTCCTGTATAATGAAAATCTTCGCGCAGAATTTTCTATTCTAGTCACTATGTATGTAATTGGATAAACAAGATCTGAAGTGCTTAAAGATACCTAAACATTAAAATGATTTATCTTTGCAAAACATATTGGTAGTATGCAATCCTATCTTATTATCATTATTTTAGTAGTAGTATTAGTAGTAGTAGTAGTAATAGTAGTAGTGGTAGTAGTAGTAGTAGGAGTAGTAGTAGTAGTAGTAATCATTATTATATAAGTTTTGATAATAATAATGTGGCTTGCAGTATGGGGCACGAGGTTTACGTGATAAATCTTAATCCCTCACCCATTCAATAATGTATGCTATCACGTGGGGTCTATGTCGAAATACAGTCAGAATATACGTTGTATTTCAAGAGAAAAATTAAAGATTCGGCTTCATCTTGATTGTTGGAGTCATTCATTGTGCTCCTGTTGTAAACCTTCAGACGTTTATTGCTATTGTACTAAGATATTATTCGAGAGATGTAAACAAACATTTGCTTGAACTGTTCAGGGGACTAGTTTGGACCATACTATTATTCTGGAGCTGCTAAACTGTATTCGAAAGAATTCTGGACAATGCTATATTGAAGTCGTCACTGCAATATGAGGACAATTCGTTGAAAAATTAATAAGGAAACTGTCATCTTGATCTTGTAAGGATTACATTAAATTCACTGCCTAAAACTTTTAGCTCCTCTCACGCTTTTACTTATAACTTTGAAAATAAATTTGTTCAAGTTTTACAAAACTTTTCGGTTTTGCTTCTTTTCTGTTACTTAAGTTTATGATTATAAAATCGTAACACAGTGACATAAATGATCTCATTATTTTCAAATATTACATTTGCATATGTGTTACGAAATCCAATGCAAGGTTGTGAAAAGCAAGTGGTTAACAATTTAGTGTTAGTAAACAATATAAATGCTTCTAATTATAAGCTTTAAAGTATGCTACAAAACTTGGTATTACTAATATATCACAAATTTGTACTAATTGGTATTATTGGAAATAATTATTAAATTGAAGTCATATATGATCAAGAACGAGTTATTTTAAAAAAATAGTTCCAACTTTTGTTGTTGTCTTTCACTTTTAATCCATTATTGGCAACATTATGGCAATAAAAGTGCATTTACCCTGAGCACTCCAAGGATTCGTATAATTATTTGATAATAAAATGTATGAATTATGATTTTGATACATTGCACTTAGAACAATGTTAAAACATCGAACAACTATGTGTTCATTTGGGGTTTTCTTTCTACATTTCAAGATTTGTATGTGTTGGTCTCACATGCATAATATTCACAAAACAATTTTGATAAAAGATTATATATTCCTCTGTAATGTTATCTGTCATCGTAGAATCACGGGTAGCGAGAATGCAAATAAAGAAACCGAGGCTAAGTTTCATTGGCCTATCTTCAAATGCAACATTACATTTTCTGACGTAAAACTTTTGCAACCATCAGCATTTGTTATAGTTGATAAACTGTGTGGAATGACACTTAAGAGCATAATAACGGCTAGTGGACAATGGTATCCCTCCAAATAAATAATCATAGAGATGAAATGTTAATGATCAATCTCATAATGGACACATAGATCACTCACTTTATACTACAAAGAAGGTATTGCGTTAATTTTAATTAAATGCCCAGTATGTTCTTATGCGCCATATGTCACGTGTGTGTATCTAAGCAGCAGGGGGGGTGAACCCTACAAATTTCTGCGACAAAATCGATTAAAGCCTCAGAATGCCAAATGGAGCCTTCCTACGAAATCTCATATTTTAACCAAAAAAAAAATAAAGACCCCATTTTACAAATGGAGCCTTAGCGATTTTGTAAATACATTGTCATAACCACCCTCAAAATTGCTGCCATCTACGTCGCAAATATGTTGTCATCTCGCCCCCCTGCTGCTGATTAATACAAATTATTTAACCAAATATTTGATCAAGTCCAATACGATATCGTGACCGAGGGTCGTGTAAATTTATTGTTATAAATCCATATGGGATTGACTGAGCATGACCAAAGTAATTTTTAAATCCATTGAAGTCCATATCGGAACACCATGTCTGCCAAATATTTCGTAGCGTATGTGTATCAACGCCATTGAATACAGCAAGAATATTAAAGTTATCGCGAATCACTTTTGGAATTTGAGTGTAGCGTTGAGTGGCATATATCACGTCCGTGTTTTTATGCCTACCTCGTGAAAATATTCTAGCAGGGTTCTTTTGATTATCTAACATTACATCATCATTAGATTGTTTATGTCTCCGTCGAGATCTTCTACTGATGGTGCATCATTAATATCAGTAGTAAAGTCGATTACACTTTCACCTTTAATTTCTGATGCATTTTCATTATAATCGTTTAGCACTTCATAGCACCGTTGATCATCTACGGATGGGGCAACTAAATATAATTTATCCCACTTCATAAATCGCATTATCAAATTAAGCAGCAATTGTGTTTTACCCGATCCAGAAGGTCCGATTATAATGGCACGGATAGAATTCGGAAGCGCTGCGTGGTGTTTCACCGGTTCTCTTCTTTTAGTCGCTGAAAAATCAATTATATTCATAACTCTATATATAAATTATGGATTTATATTGTGTTAAATGTAAACAGCGTACTGATACAACCGATCAGACAACCATTACAACTAAAAACAATAGACTAGCGCTTACTGGTAAGTGTGTAACATGTGGTACAAAAAAATTTAGATGTTTTTAAAAAAAGCAACTCGGAGATGATATTGCCGCAAAACTTGGAAAACTCCCCGGAACCCCATGGGCAAAATACCCCGGAGAAAAACACCATCCAGGATATAGCTACTGTGGTCCCGGAACGAGATTAGATCTCAGACTTGACGATCAAATCAAAATCAGCCCCGGCCTGGTGAGTATCCGATAAATGCTATTGATAAGGCATGTCATGCTCATGATGTTGCATATAAAAGCAATAATTTGCAACAAAGACATCTCGCGGATGTAAAATTAATTCAGGCGTTAAATGCTATTCCCGATAAATCCTTCAAAGAAAAATTGGCTTCATGGTTGGTCAAATCAGCTATGAAAGGCAAATTAGTGTTAGGTGCTGGTAATTAAAAACACCAGTGTTTTTATAGTATGGAATCTATTTATTATTCTCCGAAAGGATACTGGAGGGGTAAAGCAGCAATCAGTAAACTCGCTAACGCTGCAAAAGTGAAAAAGTCCACTGCGAAAGATTGGTTATCCAAACAAGCTATATGGCAAATTTATCTACCACCGCCTAAACAAATTAATTATTCTCATTTTGATGTTACCGTACCCAATGAAGTTCATCAGGCTGATTTATTGTTTTTACCACATGACCATGGTTACAAATACTCGCTAACTGTAGTTGATATTGCGAGTGGATTTAAACAAGCAGAACCATTAAAAACAAAGTCAGCTTCTGAAGTCGCTTCTGCATTTGAAGGGATTTATAGACGAGGTCCTCTAAGATGGCCAAATCTATTACAAGTTGATCCTGGCAAAGAGTTTCAAGGTGCTGTTCTATCAACAATGAAAACTCATAATGTTACAATACGAAGGGGACATACTGCGTTACATCGTGATCAGGCAATTGTAGAACGATTTAATCGAACTCTTGCAGAACGGTTATTTGGATATCAATATGCAAAAGAATTCATCCAAGAAAAACGATCTCGTGAATGGGTGCAAAGGTTACCGAGTGTAGTTGCAGCGTTAGATAACGAGATTACTCGAACAATTAATATGAAACCAAATATTGCAATAAAAAAAATATATACCCGAACAACCACAGCGGGTTAGCACTCAGCCACTTCTCTGTGATGTTACTGTGAGATATTTATATGAACCAGGAGAACTTGAAGGTGGTAAAAGAAGAGCTACTGATCCTATATGGAGTGTTACTACGCATAAAATTTCAACCATAACGCGATCAACTGGTAGACCTCCAATCTACAGATTGGATTCAACTGCACCTCAGCGTGTTTTTACACGCGAACAACTACAAGTCATTCCGGACGATACTCAATTACCGCCACATGGTCTTAACTAGCTCCGTTACGTCTATTACACTCAAGACAGGTCAACATCACATTGTTTCTGACATGACCAAGACTGTTATTTTTCTGTCTACGGTGAATTGTCGAGGGTCTTTATCCGAATATTGCCAGTGCATTCTAGAATTGCAACTGGCGCAGTAATTATTCTGTTGTTCTTTTAATGCGATTATTACTTCAGCATCAATATCAAACTCTCGTTGTTTTTTTTTTTTGTTCTGCTGTTTGTAACCAGAGAGTTTTTTATTAATGATGCTAATGTCAGTGTTATCATCGTTTGCATTAAAATCATCATCGAAAACAATCCTTCGTAGTTGATTTATTCGTCGTACTCTGGACACTGCGAGATAGACTAAATTTGACCATTCAATACGATTATCAACTATCCAAACAATTGTATCCGTGATGGTCAATTCTTGTGGCGAGTGTATTGTTGTTACATAACCAAGCGTCCATGGTGATTTATCAGCGCATAATGCATCTTTTACAGTACTGATATCAACTAGCACAATATCATTTAACACTAGAATCTGTTTCTCCGTCTGGCCTGGAATTTCAACTTCAATATTCTGCTTTCGTGTATCCAATGGTCTATAACACAACGGTACTGGAAACGTTGGGAATTTTTTCTTGTGTAGCTCAAACAACTTTTTCTGAAGTGCGTCTCTGACTATCTTTCTACTTGCTACTACAAAATCATTTGGTCTCCATGTTTCCCAAAATTCATTCATAGGCGTTTCAGAAATGATTTCACGCGCTACTTCACATTGAATTCTATCGTGTTGTAATCTAATTAGTTTTTTTAAACTCACGTAACTGCTCATCGAGTGCTCTATAGTCAGTATCAATTTCTTCGTAATAATCAACAAATCCTTTTAACCAATTATGCGGACTTCTACCAACAAATGGTGGTGGTTGACCATGATCGCCGCACAATATAACTTTTGCATTATTTTGCAATAACCAATCAAGAAACATTTTTAATACATCTTCTGAAACAGTACATGCTTCATCCCAAATAATAACCGCTGGAATAAATTTTTCACCTATTCGCTCAGGAGTCCAAGCATCGCCCTTGTATCGAAAAAAAAACTATGATACGTGCAAGCTTCAACGGAAAATCCTTTGGAGTTTTGGCGTTGTTTTATCTCTCTCGCTAGTCTATGGGTTGGTGTGAGTACAATCATGGACGTTCTCTCTCGATATAATTCTATCACACGTGTTGTCTTTCCAGATCCACCACAACCGTTTAAATAAACTGTTTTATATCTACAAATTGGATCTGATATCGGTGGTGCTTTAGACATAGAAAATCCTTCGGATTTTTCACTGATAGAATTATCGTTTTTCAGGTAACTGCTTTTAATCTCAAGGTCTGCTGATTCAGAATAATTGCATTGTATTTCATGTTTAATTCGCCATGTTCCCCAAGTCTCTTCGCTATTAGTAAATTAAGTTACCTCTGTGATATATTTTTATCGACATACATTGAATCAATTGCAACTCTAACTGCTATACTAGGAAATCTATTTATCATTGCAAATAAATTGATAGATGCATAACCCAGTATAGAAGCCCTCAAATGTAGATATGCAGAGCTTTCTCCATCACTGTAAGAAACAATTCTACCTAACTTTGTTTTATTGGACAAGAAGGCTGTTTTACAATTTGCGTATCTATTTTTCTCTACTGCATCTTTAATAACGAAGTCGTATTCGGCATCATCTATAATCAATCGTGAGGATTGTCTTTTAAAGTTGAATTTTTTCCACCTTGTGTAAATTTACCGATTATTCTTCGGCCAAGATCCTTTGCTTCACTATTTCGTTGATTAAATATCTTTTTTAACCATTCAATGATGTACTCCTCGTCAGCATCAATATGTTTTCTAGACTTATCGATTATACTATCAAGACATTCTGGTTCTGGTAACCAGACATTGGTTTCTTTTTTATATGAGATAATCGCTTCGCTGACAATCAACGAAACTAACATTTTACAATCAATCATATATCACAATAACACTATTGGTAACCACATCCTTTCAGACATGTGTCTACCAATCCAAACATAACAACACGGATGAAGTCCTTCAGCGAATTCAAATGATACTACGCAAGCAAAACCGGTCAAATCAAAATCAGGCAGTGGTCCATTAATAGCAACGCGAGTCATTTCATGTGTGGGATGTCCAAACCGTTTAAAATACTCACCAGCGAGTCCATATCCTAGAAAACTTCCTGGATAACAGGCAACGATATCAACTGATATCATACTTTCACGATTGTGCTTAACGTTCCATAGACCGCCATGATAATATTCCAAACAGCTGGATTGAACATCCTGTAAAAACTCTTTTCGTGTTGGTTTCCAATTATTTTTCTTTCTTGCAAAATGAGCTGCAACCGATGGAATTGTAAAACAATTTGTAAGTAACTGTTCGTAACCGTCGGATTTTCCATTAAAAACGCTAGTGTTTTCACTGAGACTTATTGCTAGAATTTTCATCCTATTATGTAGACTTTCAGTACGATATAATTCACCGTTAGGTCTCACAAATTGATTGAATTGACATTCTTTATCTTCAAAACTATGAAGTAGCCATACTGATACAGGGTCGTTTTTACACAAACTAGCAATAGCATCGAATAATCTTTCTTCAGTGAGAATGCCATCCTTGGTGAATTCTTCTGGGATATATTTCACTGTTCTGTCTCGCGGGAATATTGTAACTGCGGGTGTCCATGCGTGTTTGTTATGATCAATAATTTTGATTGGAGCTACGTTTTTATTGTATTTCGATTCGTATAATACTTCGCCAGTTATCTTTGAAACGGTTATCGGAAATCTCAACGACTTTTCCAATCTAGCTATATCGAAAATAGTTGCTCCGTTCTCTTTCACTGTCGTTGACTGTTCCATTGGTGCTAGTTTTCCAATGTCAGGTTTCTTATTTAACGGATACATCCCATAAACAATTGCTGTTTCTGGATACGCTTTTTCATAGTATGGTTTATCAATTCCAGTTAACAGCCCTGGTCTGGAATCACGGCTAACAATGACTGTTGTCCTATCTTTGAGAATTGGAAAAAATTTGTCTCTTATAACCCAATAGTCCGATTCTAAATTGATAATGAATTTCACTCTGAGAAAATACCGTTTATTGTCAAGTTGTGATAGTATCATAGCTGCTGTTTCATCATTCATTCTATCATCAACAACACCATCGATTTTAAATGTTGACCAGGTGTGTGATGCGCCGTCCTGTTTAAACTCATTAACACAATCTCGTATTTTTCTAATCAGACTTCTATTATTTATTCTCTCTTTTGGTACGTCTTCGAGAGTTCTATCAAGATTGAATTTAATATTTTTCCAAGGCTTGATTGCCGATAATCTCTTGAATTCTTCATTCATATAAATAAGACAAGTATTTAAATAGAAAATTTTGTTTATATATAATGAATCACTGCAAATGGCTTATGATTGGATCAGTAACCCCATGTAATAAATCGTGTAGAGGTGAATTCTGTGGATATCACTTACAGAGTGTCAGAAATAATTCGACAAGCCCGGCACCATGCATAAATTGTGGGGTGGGTGTGAGAGGAAAATCACAATTATGTATCAATTGTGGGGGTAAGCGGTTTAAAGAATTGAAATGTTATTATGATAAACGAATAAAAAACGCTATCATTGACCATAACCATGACTCTGTCAAAGACAAAATCATAACAACCCCTCAAGACTACATTAATAGATTTATAACTAAAGCAAATGATGAATTAGACAAATAGTATTATTATATATAAATGGAGCAAGAATTCAGACCACATCCAATACTCGTTAATTATGAAATATCTGCTGATGGTGATGTTAGACACTGTAGACTGAAAAAGCCAATTGGTTTTGTTAATACTCATGGATACTTGAAATTTGCTGCTGGAAGAAAGAACTATTTCGTTCACAGAATTTTATATGAAGCATTTTATGGATTGATTAAAGATGGTAATGTTATTGATCATATTGACTCTAATCCTTTAAACAACGCGATTTCCAATTTACAATGAATTACTCAAAGAGAGAATGCAAAAAGAGGAAAGACAGGGAAATACTCAAAACGACGCAGGGGAGTTAAATCATTTGATACAACGACGAATGAAGAAAGAGTTTTTCTATCAATGAATGCTGCGGGAAAATATTTTGGAATATGTATGCCTTCAGTACAAAAATTTGCTGAAGAGATTTATCAAACAGCTATCTAAAAAAAAATGGACATAGAATAAAGTTTTCCTATTTACAAGATAACTCTCAATTGTGAGTTATGCTATTTTAGTCATTTTTGCATGATTTTACAATTCAGATCAATTACCATGGGGCAAAGTAGTCGATTTTCAATAGGGCAAAACGCTAAAAGTGTTTCGTGCGTTAATATCATTATGTACATATATTGTTTTTTCAATACTTATTCGCAATATCCACGTATATATGTATTAAAAAAGTAAATGACAGTAGCTGGAACAGCCGGAACAGCCACATAAACAAATAGTAAATATGGTTATTGTACCGAAACGCGCGCGTGGAACACAAGACACTGGGTCAAGGTTCTATTAATAGATTTTTAAAAATCCCAATTACGTACGTTAACAGCGCTGTTTAGATTTTGTATGAAAATGAAATTACTTTATAATTACAAATAAAATAGATTGTATGTGAGGTCAAAATAGTAAAGCGCATTACATGTAATTTAGTTTTTTTAGTGTGGTTTGTAAAAAATTATCCAATGACACAGAAAAATATCATTCTCGAACCATTCAAGAAATAGCAGGTCCTGAATTGACAGGGATCCCCCATGACAGAGTTATCTCGTCATGTAAATCCATTATTATTACGATTATTTAATCGTAATATTATAGAAATTAATAAAAAATTGCTATTATTCAACAGTTGTATTTCTTGTTTTAATGTTTTATTTAAATATTTAGTTTCCATTGAAATTACTACACAATTTTCACTATGAAATGCTAGGGAAATAAATATACACTCGCATATCGATACTGGTCTTATTATCACCTTATATATAATATGAGCCGTAAAAGTTTGGGGCTTTAAGCGAAGCCCAAATTTGCCAATCAAAACTCCCACGCCATTGACATGGTGTGGTTGAATTTTTTCAACTGCAACCATGGTTAATTTCTTGGGTTGCTTTTGATTGGTAGATTGGGTGTAGTAAGTCCGCCCCATCGTTTCATGTTTGTATCGTCCTGTACTGTCCCTATCATACCATCCTATCATCTCATTGTATATAACCATCCTATCATCTCATTATATATATAACCATCCTATATAATCGCATTGTATATATATCATCCTATATGTAATGTACTCTCCCTAGTATATATAATATCATCCTATATAATCGCATTGTATATATATGCCATCATATCATCTCATTGTATATATATATATATATATATATATATATATATATATATATATATCATCCTATATAATCGCATTGTATATATACCATCCAATCATCTCATTGTATATATATATCATCCTATATAATCGCATTGTATATATACCATCCTATCATCTCATTGTATATATATCATCCTATATAATCGCATTGTATATATAATCATCCTATATAATCGCATTGCATATATATCATCCTATATAATCGCATTGTATATATAATCATCCTATATGTAATGTACTGTCCCCCCACATCATATCTTCCGGAAGACCTAATATAGCATTTGTTACGTTAGAGCTTCCAATTGGGAGATCTATGTTTGTGGCCCCTTGGGCTTATTTAATGCGAAAACACTCAATGAGTTCCAAGAATGTGCTGTCCCACATTAAAGAAATGTGCTTTGACGTCGTTTGGCGCGAAAGACGTTTACAAATGAGGCTTCATGTTATATGTTCAATGTTTGTAAAGAAGTCACTTGGATTTCACGTCTAATGCCCATATAACCCGCCCTTGAACTCGATTGGGGGGTTAGGGTATTGTATAAGTCTTTAATGCATGCCTTTCTTGCCTAGGCACTCGAATGAGGAAGGGATAGGCATTGTATATGTTTTTTTTTGTTTTTTTTGTATATGAATATCTTCGATAAAAATATTTTAAAGATAAGAAAATACATTAGTAATAATATTCAATAAATGGAATTTAAAGATATTACATCCATCATCACAGAAATATCAAATTTAAGAAATCAAGGAATCGTACTTTCTGAATTTGTGAATGAAGACAGAATTTTGAATGAATTTGAACAAATTGATATACAATTGAAACATGGAAGATATGTCCTACCTAAAATGTATTCACTGATAAACAGAATCCAAAAAGCGGTTAATGTTTCTTTGTATAACAATGATATTAATTTATTCATTCGGCTATTTAGAATAGTTGAAGCAATTAGAAAGAAACTCGGGGAACAGTACCAAGTTCGGTCAGAGATTGCTTTGAAAGTGAAATCTATAAGACGTTTGATTGATGCAAGCATTGAAACCCACAATTGATAAAAACGTTAGCATTTCCAATAATGACATCAGAAGCATTAACTACCAGACTAGCCCGCGAGAGGTTAGCATTACTGAAAAAGTTTATACCAATTCGAGATGACGTGCGAGATAAACTACAACTTAGACAGCAAGCGCAGACTGACTTTTCTATTGGGAGTGAACAGCTTTTTGCTCCTGTAACTAAAGCCACTAAAGATATGAAACTTGCAACAGAACGTGCTATATACGGCGACATCCCTAAAGAAGGAACAGTACCTATTATTGATGTGCTGGGAAAGATTGCTACAGAGACTGAAAAAAATCAGAAGGAAATAAAACAGCTTTCAGGTGAGTTACAAACTCAGCGAGAAATACAACAAATGGATAATATTGATATTGATGATAACCCCGTTAAAAAAGATGTTCCTTTTAACGAGAAATTAACTGCTGAAGCTATAAAAGAAATCAAACAAGTTCAATTGCTGAAAACTAAAAACTATATAAAATTTGGTGAATTCGCTATAATACGTTATTATAACAGAGGGGAATTTTTAAAAGACGAGTATAAAAAAAAAACAATAAAACGAGATCAATGGGTGGATTGGTTATTAAAAATTAATAAAGAAATCACCGGCAATTTAAACGAGGATACATTGGATTACAGAACTTTTAAAATGGGAGTTGATGCGTATGGTATAGAACAACAACAACAAAAAGAACAACAAAAAGAACAACGAAAAGAAGAACAACAACAACGAAAACAACAACAACAACGAAAAGAACAACAACAAGGTCGAGGTCGAGGTCGAGGTCGAGGTCGAGGTCGAGATCGAGGTCGAGGTCGAGGTCAAGGTCGAGGTCGAGGTCGAGGTCAAGGTCAAGGTCGACAATTTCCAGAAATTCAAAACGTTTTCGAACCAGCTCCAGAAACTCAAAACGTTTCCGAATCAGAAAGTTCTTTAGGAGAGGGTTATGGAAGTTTTCATCATGATTCTCATATATGTCCTAGTAATATCATTAATGCTATATCACGACTTGAGGTTCTTATGGGAGGTAAGCGAGCTGGGAATAACTCAGTCGAAATTACTAATGAAGCATTTGATATTTGCAGACGATTATTCCAAGGTGGGATAATTGATATTCATACGTATCGAGAAATCTTGGATGAGTTAATGGACGGAATTCCAGGGGAATTTAGTGGTTATTATAGCGATTGAAATTTTTAAATGCTTGCATTTAGAAATTACAAAGTCATTTCAAATATGATGATAGTACACTATAATCACAATACACCAACAAACGTGTATGTGGTAAACTCAAGATTGCCCGTTTATAAGGCATACTATGGAGACGGCCTAGGAAATACCATAGCGGGTTTATTCACAAGAATAGCCCCAAAAGTAGCACCAATTGCTAAACAATTATCCATGAAAGCCATTGATGTTATTCGTAATAAAGGAATTACCGCTGTTGGAGATCTTGAAGGAACGGCTTTTTCTACCGCAAAGAATAGAATAACGTCATTGGTGAAATCTAGATTCGGACGAAAACCACCACAAATAGTTTCAACACCGCTACCTTCAACAACAATGATGCCTGCAAATGTCAGTAAAGTGATAAATAACGCAGTGGAACAAAAACTAGCATCATTAGCAATGACTTCACCAGATAGTAGTAATATTGCAAGTATGATAGCTGGAAGCGGTCTTGGAGGAAATCGTAAAAATGTCAGACGAAAAAGAAAATGATAGCATTACTACATTTAGAAAAACGATAACGTTTTAGTATAAATGGCGTTTAAAAAAATTGCTGATCCAGCGTTTGATAAGGCAGCACCAGTGAATAAAGATGATTCTAAAATTAACTATCAGTATTATGCCTATCCTGCAAGAGAACCTAATCAACGGGGGAGAGTTGAACTTCAAGTTCAAGATAAAAGTAGATACTTTTTGCCGTGTGAGGCGTTTATTGAAGTAGAAGGAGAGCTTGTAACAAATGTTGCAGCTGATACCCCATATGGGAATGACCCAAATATCCGAGTTGGTTTCGTAAATAATGGCATTATGGCGTTATTTAACAGTGCAAGATATATCATTGATGGAAAAGAAATTGAATCAATAGAACAAGATGTTGATATTGCAACAACAATAATCGGACTTGCGAGATATTCTGATGATTATACAAGGTCGGCTGGTCCGTCTATGATGTTTGTTAAGGATACTTCTGATCATCCGAACCATATTCAGTTTATTAAATTACGAACTGCGCAAGCTACTGCAGAAGTTGATCAACAACTTGTAAATCATCTAGACCGTGAAGATAGACCAGGCGCTGAATTTGACATTTTAAAAAAGGTCAATGATAATTACAATCTAGGATTTGCAACACGAAAAGGAACATTAAAAGGACAGCATCGACGGTTTTCATGTGCAATTCCGTTACATCACATATTCGGATTTTGTAGAAATGTCAGAAAAGTCACCTATGGAGCAAAGCATACGGTTGTGTTAGTGCGAAAAGAAAATGACAATGATGCAATCTGGCGTGCTAATGGTGTTGATGATGGTAAAGTCATTTGAAATAAATTGGTTCTATGGATGCCCGTCTTGACACCAGCAGTTACAATAGAGCAACAATTACTATCGTTTATAGACACAGGTGGAAAATCATTGCTAAGTTGGCTAACAACAACGACTGATATGAAGCAGGATAATGTAAATGGCAAATTTACATGACACTTAGCATCAAAACAAGGTGTTTCAGCTACACGTCATATCTTTATAATGTTACAGGATGCAAATCGAGTGGGTCGTCAATTATCTAGTAATATGATATTTGACAAATTAGGAGTAAGTGAAGTTTCGTTGAGAATAAACGGACAACAAGAGCCAGCAGAGATTGTACAGCTTAATTATGAAAACAACAACGTAGCACGTGTATATCATAGAATATTGTCGTATATGGGTCGTGATCAAAATGTTTATACTGGTTTGCAAATTTCGCAAATTGATTTTGAAAAACACTATCCGATTTATTACTTTTCATTGGAACATCTTGACATGATGAGACAATCTGTTGTTGATATATACTTCCAAGCTCTGGTACAACGCCCTGCTGGTATAGCAGATTATAGAGCAGTTGCTGTCATTCT
The DNA here is from genome assembly GCA_016746295.1 of Potamilus streckersoni. Taxonomy (NCBI): domain Eukaryota; kingdom Metazoa; phylum Mollusca; class Bivalvia; order Unionida; family Unionidae; genus Potamilus; species Potamilus streckersoni. Next base: position 99,626 of record JAEAOA010001018.1, read on the forward strand.
CAGTGATAAATCAATGTTGTTAGAAGGAATTGGCGGACGAATGAGACTTATTGATGCACCAGTAGAAAACATGTAGTTAGGATTTTCACAATAAGATCAATTAAAAATGTAAATTACGTTTTAGAATAGAATGACATATAGTATTGTTAATGTCCAGTTGACTGATGGTCAGGTCAAGAAATTGAAATCAAAGTCGGCTAAAGAATGTGGAACCACAATAACGCTGAAACCCACTCAAATGTCCGGTGGTGCACATACATTATCATTGACAGATCGTCAAATAAAACATTTCAATGATGCGCTAAAGAACAAACGAGGAGTTCAAATTGATTTTTCGAAAGCAGCAATCGCCAGTATGATAAAATCAGGTGGTATATTCCCGCTGTTAGCCTCTATTCCAGCATTGATTGCAGCGGCTGCTCCAGCGGTTGCAAAGGCGGCAGCGTTAGGAGCCGTTGGTACTGCTGCAGGAATGGCCCTGAAAAAAGCTACTGGGAAAGGTTATGAAAAAAAGGAAAAGGGTCTAAGACTACCAGGAACTCCACACAATTGGTACAAGGGCACAGGCCTATGAATACCAGGAACGGTTTATTAGTGGAAAAAATCCCTAGGATTTTCACCAATGTCCAATTTTGATTTAATTGATGCTGTAAAATCATTATCAATAAAAAACTTTAGAGGAGTTTTCATGAGAGATTAATTACCGTCAAAACCAATGAAAAATGAAACGGGTATTAACAATCTTGATAACAGCAGCGGAAAAGGAATTCATTGGGTTGCATATGCAATTGATCCACGTGGAATTGTCTATTTTGATTCATATGGATTAGCTCCACCAAAAGAATTCATGCGATATGTATCCACAATAACAAAGTCATCTCCAATTTTTTATTCCACGCTACCAACACAACGGTTAAATGATCCACCGATATGCGGTCGTGAAGTAATAAACGTTCATGCAGAGATATCTAGATTTCCAAGGAAACCACTACAAGTTGTTGTTAATGAATATACTAGCAGGCAATGGCAAAAACGATAGCGTTATGATTTAGAAAAACGTTAGCGTTTTCGTATAATGATTGATATTTGGGGACGACCTTTATCAGAGTAAAAAAAAACAGAAACCGATAGTAAATTCGCTGTCGAAAATGTAAAAAAAAATAATCGAAGATGAAATCGCCGAGACATTAAACCTATCAAGTGTAGACCCTGGGGAAATAGTTGTATTTCAAGATCGCCAGGGCAAATTGAAATCTAGTAATGTGTCATTGGATGATATCTTAATACGAAGACGTGACGTCGTTGAAGATACAATAGCGTTATATTCAAATGATGGAAAACTCAAACCAGGTGTACTTGTTTCTACAATCACAGATGCATTAAAAAATTCAGATGAAGAACTTGAAAAACATATAACAACGTATACTTCCCTTCGTAGAAATATTATCAATAAATTTTTGGGAACACCAGCGGTAACCTCTCCATCTCTCGCTGAAATTAAATCCAATTTTGATGAAATTAACAGGATTAATAGATTTTTTGGAACATTAGCGGTAACCTCTCCATCTCTCGCTGAAATTAAATCCAATTTTGATGAAAGTAAATCCAATATTAAAAATATTAATGATGCTGGATTTAGTATTATTGGAGGTAGCATTAGTAATATTAAAAAAACCTATCGAGGATATTACAAAATTTAAAACAGACAATCTTCCGCTACTTGAAAAAATAAAGATTCCTCATGAGAGGAATATCATAAATATGGTATACACAGTTTTCTCTGGATCATTAGATTGGGAACCTAATAAAAATACAATAACTCTCACTGTGTCAAAGCCGGGTATTTATCGATTAACAATAGTGTCACTGAACCAGTTTATTATATCATCATCGACTTCATATGGATACAAGAACGTGATTTCAACGACTATTGACGTAGGTATATACAAACGGTTTACAATAACAAGCACTGATCCTAATTTAAATAAGACATCATTTGTATGGTACATGGAGTTTGTAGCTGATCTGAATTAGAATTTTTAGCAATTAGAAACCACTTGAGATTTTAAAATAATATGATTCCATCATCGCAATATCGCTATGATACCGTCAAAGAGTTTTTAACAAAACTCAAAACACTCATTGATGAGTATGAAATAAAAATTAAAAAGTATCGCAGGAGAATTACCGCGATTGATGTTACAGTATACTCGGTATCTGGTATTATGGCCGGTGCTGGTATTATAATATCTTCAGTAACAATGGTAGCTCCGATTGCTGTCCCAATTGCTATTTCCGCGGTGACAACATTTGCTGGAATTGCAAATGCTATTACTAAAAAAATATCATCGTGTTCTCAAGAAAAACTTAACGACTATATAGTAAAACATCAAGCAGTATCTAACGGTTACTCACAATTATCCTCGTTGATGTCATCATCGATTGATGATACGATAATTACCGAAGACGAATTCTCCGCGATGATACGTATTTATGATACTACGATTAAAAACGCTAGCGTTTTTTCATCTATTGCAAAATTAGACATTGTAAATAATAATAATGTCGCAAGAGATTCAACTACTTCAGCGGATAGCAGAAAATACCACTCCGCGGAAAACAAGCATGATATCAATATCGTCAACAAACCCTAAATTCAGTGTGAATTTTTCTTTCCCTGTTTCAGTAAAGGAAATCGCGTTGGCAAAATTACGAGTGTATCATAGGTGGCCTAATATTAGATCGGTTCCATTTGGTGGTCAGAGATCTAATAATTCTCTGGTATTTGCATATAGAAATAAAAAAGATGACACTCCAGATTGGAACGTTGTTTCAATACCAACTGGATCTTATCAAATTGAGCAAACTAATAACGAATTACAACGTAGAATAAAATCCATTACTAGAAGAGAATCAAAAATTGCGATAACAGTTCATGAACCAACATTATCATCTACAATTGAAATAGGCTCCCCTGGGTATGTTGTAGATATTTATAACATTTCAATAAGAACAGTATTAGGATGGCCCGAAGATCCACCTAGAAGTGCTGGTAATTCCACACCCGAGCCTGTAATATCTGATTACGTCACTGATGAAATAGGACCTGAAAATCCAGTAGAAAGTAATAGAAATCGCAGGAATACATCTTCTGATCTCTTTAGCAAGGCGATCGCGGGAGTCGCGGCTAGTATTTTTTCTAAGATCATAAAGTAGAGGATCAGGAGATTAAAGGAAGAGAGGGATGAAAAGGTGAAGGAGAAATTGAAAAAAGAGTTGAATGAAAACTTTAATGAGGAGTTAGATGAACGTCGTATTACTGATAAATTCACAGCGATAAATAATGATCTTTCATTACTGCTAGTATCTCTAAGATCCGGTTCTCTCACTAAAGACGAATTCATCAGCGTGTTAGCTACATGTAATAAAATTATCGATGACGCAGAAAAATATCATTCTCGAAACATTCAAGAAATAGCAGATGATCCTGAATTAAGTAAATTTTTTGCAGAGAAATATAAAATCCCCGTTGAAGATATTCCAACGTTTAAACTACCAGGATATAACATACCAGAATTGAAGAAAAATCTTAGAGCGGCCATCGACGAGGGATTCAGAATAATTCATAACGAATGGGAAAAAAAACAACCCAAACCAACTATATTGACTCACAATAATTCTCAAAACGGCGACGGTAGACATATCGCACCGAACAATGTGGATATTTCATCAGTGATCGCACTTAATTTAACGTGTGATGTAATCGAAGGAAGTTATCAAATTAATATGGAACAATCAAATCAAGCCCGACAAGGTTACATTCTTTATTCATTTGCACCGACAGCCCCCCCCCAGGATTTTTAATTGTTGAGAATCCGACTAATCCAGTCTATATGCAATGTCAAAATGATTCGCTAACTAGAATTAATTTTACACTCACTGATCAGTCAAATAATTTAATTGATCTACGTGGTGAAATATTATCGATTAGTCTGTTTGTGAAAAGCTAACAAATATTTGGTTATATAATTTGTATTAATCAGCAGCATGGGAGGCGAGATGACAACATATTTGCGACGTAGATGGCAGCAATTTTGAGGGTGGTTATGACAATGTATTTACGACAAAATCGCTAAGGCTCCATTTGTAAAATGGGGTCTTTATTTTTTTTGGGTTAAAATGTGAGATTTCGTAGGAAGGCTCCATTTGGCATTCTGAGGCTTTAATCGATTTTGTCGCAAAAATTTGTAGGGTTCACCCCCCCTGCTGCTATCTATTATGATTATATGTAAAGTGAACTCCAATATAGATAGCTGGATCGTATTCATAACATATTCTGTCACTAAGGAGCTATAACACTTAAATTTCCTTAGTTCCACCCCTCTGCTGCTCTGAATAAATTAAGTTTACTTAATGAAATTTAATACAATCTAAAGTGTGACATTAATTATTACTCTCATCAATAAGTTGTCTTATATTGTTCTGTTATTAGCTGTTATCAATAGTGCATAGGGAAACATATCTAAGCTGAAACGTTCATGAAAATATTTGGTAACAATACAAATTTGGTATATCTTAATGATGCTTAATAGCCACTTGTTTTCATATTGCTGTAAAGTCAATTATATCCTTGTTGTAAAAATATATAATACTTATATGTATTTATATTGTTTTCGATGCAGAACACACATATCTACCAGTGGATCAAATTGATGTTCATGATGTTGTGTATAAAAATTAAGATTTACAACAACTATACATTGCGAACATGACGTAGATTCACAGTGTAAAGTCTGCAACAAAATAAATATCTCAGAGAATCACTTATTAATTTTTTTTTAAAAACATTTGATTTGAAATCTGCAGTAGTGCTAGGGCTATCGATTTACTATACCCACGAGAATATTGGAGGTGGCAGAATGGTGTTACAGTCAAACTAATTCAGATCCGAACACTAATTCTTTACGAAATGTAGGAATTATTACCGGAAGTCAGACTTTTGCACTTGGAGGTACTGAAAATTATAATAACAATTAGAGCTGCGAACGGAAAAACAGGAGAAAAATATGTATTTAAATCGATTCATGCTGCTGATAAATATTTTGGTATTGTTAATCAATCGGTACAATATGTTCCATGTAAAATATACTGATCAGCATTTTCCCAAAAAATATAAAGAAAAAGTAAACATTCAGCATGACATACTGAAAGAACAGTCAATAATTACAAATCTGTCAATTACAGAGAATAAACAGTGGCCTTGCTTGCAACTTTGACGCCGGATTTATATTTGTTTTTCTTTCCCAAGTTGTCAAACATGCAATTCAATACAGTTAAACTATTTTCAGATTTCCATGTAAACGTGAGCGACAAAGTAGAACAGTATATTTAAATACACACACAAACACACACACACACACACAAACGATATATATATATATATATATATATATATATATATATATATATATATATATATATATATATATATATATATATATATATATATATATATATATATATATATATATATATATATATATATATTAGTTTTGCTAGTATTTCTTTAACTGAATTAACGGCAGCATTCACGCTTAATTGCTTTATTATTTGTAGCTTTTCTAACAAGCACCACTGTGGTATTAGATCAAAATAAAAAGTCTCTAACGTTTCTGATAACGAAACACAAATGAAAATTCATCATCGCCGGTCAACATAGATATCGACATGATGCCCAAGTTGACATTTTCATTCATTGATGCGACTTCAGTTCCAGCTGCATTCATTGCTTCATTTCTTCTTTATGGGAATCAGAGGTATCATTTGCAAACGTAATTGATAAACCACGTCATCTCGAGTAACCATCACTGTATCTTGCAAGACCAATTATCGTCGTGGCAATGTCGAAGTTTTGCAGGTATAACTCACTAACGTTTTCCGTGACTGATGTATGTGGCATTGCTAAAATACGCCATAACAAAATTATCAACAAAACCAACTCAATCACCAATTTCCTGTGCTTTATGATCTGCTTTCAAAAGTCTACTTCGATCTCAGTGTTTAGGAAATAATATATACTCGTATCATGAGCATGCGTTAGGTGCAAGTGCGGCATAAGAACAATATTGATAGTATTGTGCATGCGTTAGGTATACTTGGGGCATAAGAACAATATTGATATTAACGCACATATTCAACTTTGATGACTGGCAAGTCTAGGCCGAATATGGGATCAGATACACGCCTAAACATCTTTATAACACGTGTTATCGTCTAACAAGAAGTCCACTTCATGTTCGCAGACAAGCAGTTATATTTGTTTCCTTTTCTGATAGGGGTATACGAGACAACTCGGATAGTGCTTGACTTGCAACTTGAATTATAATTTTGCTAACATTTGCAGGCATAACTTATGTACTGGGTCATTTTACTGGGTGAGGTGGGATCAACTAATGTCTGCGCATTAATCGAGTTCGTGTGTACTTGATTGCTGACATTGCTTTACTAGTATGACCACAAACAGAACGAATACCTTTAATACGAACAAGATGAATATCTTTCATTGATAATTGTATTGCAATCGGTATGGATCTGTCTTTCTGAATAGACTCTGAACAACATCACCGACTCCGTCTCCTAGGAAAATTATACGCAGACAATCGCTAATTTATTACCCTGACCATTACAGGTCCACGTTGAGCATTTTGTATGATTATGTATGATGGACCAATAAACATTACTATCAATGATACGACCTGTAAATAATCTCTAACAAATATAAGGTTTTTCATTAATGATTTCTATGGGAATTATAACCGGGATCGTTTTCTGCCAACAAGTATTTCTAGACTTTCAACATAGGCACTGACGCTGATGAGGAATGGATTAAATAAGACCATTCCCACTGACAACTCTACTGTGAGTGTCAATACTTCTTACTGTGGCGCCGGGGTCAGTACGTGTATCATAATTTTTTTATCTTTCCCTACTTGTTTTTCCTCTGCTTTTTTCTTCCCTGCTCTTGAAGCTAATTTCCTTCCTAACTTTTTTTTCAAGTTGCTCTTTTATTTTATATAATGCATTTATTATATATATATATATATATATATATATATATATATATATATATATATATATATATATATATATATATATATATATATATATATATATATATATATATATATACCGGACATAACAGACAGTGATATTAATGGATTCTGTAGTAGAATCTTGATAATAGTGGTCAGAAAAAAAACAGGTAATGCAAACAATACTATCATACAGATTAGAGAAATTAAATTCGTATTTTAGGGAGTTTCAAACTCAGGTCAGCGATTAACTGGCACCCATCTGTCTGATATATTATGATAGTTCTTTGCATATATATATATATATATATATATATATATATATATATATATATATATATATATATATATATATATATATATATATATATATATATATATATATATATATATATATATATAAACATGAAAATTATTTACTAGGTCGTCATGCGAATGTGCCTGCTACGCACGAGCTTATAAAACACCGATTCATTGCCATCATATACTTGGTTATGCGTGCTTAGTCGTGACGGCATATGGGATTGTGACTGCAGGCAAGGTGACTGGTACCATTTACTAGCGGGCCTGGATACGAAACTCCATAGAGTACGAACTTGATTTATCTAATATGTATGATAGTATTGTTTGTATCAAGATATCAGTTTTGAAAAGGAAGAAACGATAACATTTTATTTGTGTAGAATATACTGAAATCTCTAGTTATTGGAAGACAAGACCTGCGAATTTAAAAAGAATGCTATAATATTGTTTTGGATTGTAAAAGTAGCATGGCCCAATCAATAATTCATATCCTAAACATAATAGAACTATGAAATGAATTTAGATTAAATTCTCTCAATTTGATTTAGTAATGGAAAAAGCATGCTTTAATCAAATTGATAAGCCGGTTCGATGGTTCAGCAACGGATAGAAGCAACGAACAACATTACTGTCTCACAATTCAATCAATTAACCTTTATTAATTGCCTTGTGATACTGGGAACAAAGTAATTGATAACCAGTCTAGAAAATTAGTTGGGTTAAAAGTTCAGAACGTGAATGACCACTTACAACTAAAAGTTTATAGACAATGTATGATCCAAACGGTCGTTCACTTAGGAAAATTACTGAGCATGCACACACACTCTCTCTCTCCTTCTCTCCCCTCTCCTCTAAACTTGATAAAATGTTAAAGCTGTCCTTGACTATCACGCAAGAACACGCGTGACTTTTTAGAACATAGGTATAGTTCATTAGACAGACCTCTCTGACCTTGAATGAAAACGTGGTATACTGATGATCACCAGCTTCCAAGATATAAAATAGGCTGTGGGTTGGATATTCTCAGTGCGACATCAAGCTCAGAGAGTGTCGTGTCTATTTCTTACAGGTAAGAAAATTATGCTTTATGCTCACTCTTAAAAGTTAAAGATTTTATAATAAGTTGTAATATCCTTCTGAATTACTTTTATTTCATCAATATAATATAATAGTGAGTTCTCTTTTCTACTATGAAATATTTTACTGATTTGATATTTTACTGAATTGATGTTCATTGTATTTATAATGTAATATTATTGAGCTTCCTTCTTCCACAATCATAATGCAATGAAATATATTACAGCTTCGATGTTCATTAGTATTTGTTTGAAATAATTACCAGCTTCATGTTATAATTTAATTGCGAGTAAATTTAATTCTTTAAATAATAAGTATAACAATCACAGATCTTTTCCAGGTCATTATCTTGCATTAAATAGAATAAAATACATTTTTACAGTTATTCAATTGGAAACATCTAGCATAATAGTGGTGGAGCAATATCATGAATAAAGGCGTCACTTTTCGTCCTTATCACCCATGGAACAGACTAAACGTCGTAACTCCTAACACCATTAGACTTCACTCCGCCCGGCTATGCTACATCAACTACAGAAGCGACAGCACCGCCATATCCCAAAGAGAAAACCCAAATTAGAACAACTTCCTCACTCATGTTAGAAACTACAGCAACCAGAATTATCACAGTGGGAACGAATATGATTACAATTATGAGAGGATTGCAACATAAAATGTATACATCGCATATGAGCATTCTTTTTGCAGTAACACCTGAGCCTACGACATTCCGAATGCATACAGTGCTAAGTCCAGCTCCAAATTTGACCTAACTACAACCCAAAATGAATTACTTCTATCCGTGCTATAAACAGAGATTTTTATGGATCCAGCAGCGACATCTACGCTCTCATCAGATCAGCGACAACAGCATTAACAGTCTCCTTCCCAGTGAAACTGACTTTAATATTTTGAACTCTTTCGGTATTAGAGGCAATAGATGTATTGTTTGCTATTAGTTCATATCAAGAATATTTCTTCATTGTGGTATATCTCAAAAAGGTATGATTTTTCTATCTCTTGTTTTGATTTTTTAAAAAGACAAATTGAAAGTTAGTGCGTAAATTTCAAACGATTAACAACACTAATCGAAATTATGCTTTTTTACATTTTTCATTGAGTAAATAACCTTGTTGTACTTACTGTCATTAACATAAGACAGAGTTGCTAAGATTTCCACTACAGCTAGTGAGAATGAACCTTAAAGTTTCATTCCATGCTCTAAGCATTTATATCAAACATCAAACCTGCTCGTCTTGACATCTCAAACTACATTATACATGTTTCGCTACGAACACACATGACAGATTGTACCGTATTTACCTATCTTAAGAAGAATTGTAATTTCTCCTATGCCGTTTCAAACATATTGATGCAGAAGTTATTTGTTTTGTTAGCTCAATGTTGTTCGATAATGTTATTGAGATTTTCTCCCACGTGTTTCATATGAAATCATATGAATGTGTATCATATGGTATTGTCTTGACAAGAAGCCAAAGGTACTGCTCTAATGTCTTCAAACCAGTCAGAAGAGAGTTTTCTTCTATGGTTTTGCAGCATCAAAAGAGGTTGTAGTGTTGTTATGTATGTTTTCTATAGTTAAAGTGTCTAAGCGATTGCTCAACACAGAGTTTTGTAAGCAGCTAATGCCCTGCATATTCAATTGTTGAAGCAGCTATTGCCCTGCATATGATCTACTTCTGAGTAAAGTTTGTTTGAAACGATAACGGTGATATATTTCCTTTCGTACGTCATAGGTAATGTCAGTAATACACGCTCAGATTTACAATTTTATTGATGCACTAAATCATGTCGATTCAGTTTTACAATTTTAATGATATTTTGACTTACTGCTCATAGGTTCGATTAAATGCATTTTCATACACACACAGGTCAAGGTTTGATTGTAAATGAACAGACGTTATGGTTATTAGAGTAGGATTAACATAACACTAACATTTTCACCTTCATTACTCTTGATTAATACCAAATTCTTGCAAGGTTCTCTAAGCAAACATTCGTACCTCAATGTCACTCGTATTTAATGATATTATGTATGCAATAAGAAGATAAACTCAATATTGGTTTACAAGTACTATCCATAATAATGAGAGTTCCTTTTACAACACTTCGCTGAAGCAAAATAATAAGAGTATTCACCGCTAAATATGTTCTACTGATGATATGCAACAAAATTTTAAAATAGTAAGAAAAAAGAGTAAAAAAACATTTAAAAAAATAAAGAAACCAAGAACTACATGCTGACATTAACTTTTTATACTCGTCTTACAGGACTAGTATTAGCATAGATTATGTACACCTACAAATCGCACACATATTCGTAGAGTTATCAAAAAAATCTTTACCCTCGATGTGATGGTCCGTATTACATCACTGAATTAGGTCCGAATAGCGCCTACAGATTACGCCGTTGTTTTGATAATGGGGAGATGAAATCACTTGTACACGCCAACACATTTAAACATTATTAAAAAACATTACTTGGCAAAATGGTTATATGGACCCAGGCCATCATGGAAACCAACGGAGGATGTTTCTTCGGCATTAAAGGAAGCTTTTCACAGAGCACACACACAATAGAACACACACCGTAAAGGATTAGGTCGAATATTTCGTCGTTGAATTCAACACGAATTTTGGGAAGACTGTCCTTCATACATGAGAGGGATACTTCTTGTCCTTTCTACCATTCCATCATTTCCTCGTACCTTCTACTTCTTTTCTTCTCATTCTTTTCTTCTCATGGATATCCAAATTCACAACCCTTGTCTTTTTCTTTAAGGTATGGATAGAATATGGATTTGATTGTAGGATTGTATTTTTTTAAAACTCTGAATTCAGTATCCGCAGTAAGAGAACACAAACAATTTACGCTAAAGGTTATCTCTAGCCATTCCCACTATTTTATGATTCATCCGATAAGTGGATTCCCACTTTCAAATCAGGATTTTAAGGAATTATTCAGTCGAATTATCAAATATTGACAAAGAGATGTCAAATATAGCTACATAAATGATATTCTTTCATACTCAAAATCAATGCGAATTACAATGAATATGCATTTTAATATAGCAATCTCATTAATAAATGAGTTAATTCAGAAAGGTGTTTTACAACCTTCAAATGTGTCAAGAGAGAAGTTTTACCCTTCATTGATAAAATAAGTAAATACCTCTTTTGAATGCTGACATTGCAACATTTAGCAACTCATACATATATGCTGACGCAACTGAATAATGAAATTTAAATTTTCGGTAATATTGCTCGATATAATTTCTCCTCCAATACAAGACATGTTGATAATAGAGTTCGAAACATGTTAACGGCTATTGGTCCAAACTCAAACACGTTTATACTATTAGAGCAAGCGATGCTTGCCATTGTCGAAATATTCGTGATGAATATTAGAAAAGTGAAGAAATGATTGCAGCTCAAACTGTTGAGACTCAGCAAATTAGCCCTACATCGAAATTTTCAGCAGGCGAGTTCACCTGCTATACTGATTTCACAGCATGTTTTAATGGAATTTATTAATCAAATTGAACGATCGTTTCTATCGATTACATATGTTATTCCAGATCGCCAAGGAATCCGCATTATTGTTTATGTATTTTATATCAACACGTCAACATCGTGACCTATATATTGCGCTACATACCACAGTTGTCCAGATGACATTCAAGACGTATAAATTAATTATAGTTTAATGAAAGCATCACGAATAAACATTATACAGTTACTTGGTTTACAAGAGATCATACCGCATTATGCCTCACATTTTATATATCTTCCTAAATTAAAATATTACTTGTCTCATGTTTGAAATAATATATTGGGAAGTCATAATTCACATCCTATTAATAAGGTGAATCACTTCAATATTATGAACACGCCGTTCTATTGCGCGCATGATCCTAGGTCAATGACATATGACGGAAATATAATTGTTCAGATAAATTAACAGAAGTTACTGACTTCACCGATTAACCTAGGTCTTATACAGCAATTTTAATTATGTTCTGCTGACGTTATTTAAAATGAAATAGAAATAATAATAAAATAATAACGAAAAGAGTAAACTAACATATAAAAAGCAAAATAAAGAAAACAAGAACTGCATGTTGCTTTAAGCTACTATAATCGTCTAACGGGACTAGTCGTATTTATTGAATATTGTCAAATGTAATTTCGTTGTAATTTACGCTATTGTACCTTTGAACTTCATTCACTATTGTCAAGTGTTTTCGTTGTACTTCTCACAATTGTAATTGAACTTCATTGAATGTGTCAAATGTGTTTTCGTAGGATTCCCTTCAATAAACTTCTTCTTTACCATACTGATGTCACATTACGTATTATCCTGTCACATTGCATATTTAATGTTTTCTTAATATATTGTTTTTCTTCATTCCTCATTGAGGTCCTACACGGTAAATTGTTGTCGTTTCCTATTTCTTAACTTTTGTCAGTGCATTGTATTCTGGTCTTTTTCAATATTTTTATTTCCTTGTGTAATTGTAATCTCTTTTTCGTTTTATATTGGCTCCTTATTACACATTTTATGGTACATTTTACCATGCATTTTCTTCATGTCTATTCTGGTGTATTTGTCAATGTATCTAACAGTTTATTAACTTTTATACCTTTTATTGTATTCTTTTTTTTGAATTTCACAATATGTACGGCAAGGAACATTGTTCTCATTGCCTTTTTGCAATTTATCAACTTACCAATGCATTGTAATTTTTTAACCTACCTAAGCATTGTAATTTTTGATTTTTAATATTTTTCTTTCTTCTGCCTTATACACTTATCAATTTTTTTTCCTATCCTCAAGGACTCGGCTAAATTAACAAAGGAGGTATTATCAAGATATCAATTTTAAAAGGAAGAAACAATAATATTTCTTTTTTGTAGAATATATTGGAATCTCTAGTTATTGGAAGACAAAACCTGTGAATTTAAAACGAATGCTATAATATTGATTTGGATTGTAAAAGTAGCATCACCCAATCAATAATGCATATCCTGAACATAATAGAACGTTGAAATAAATTTAGTTTAAACTCTGTCAATATGATTTAGTAATGGAAAAAGCCTGCTTTAATCAAATTGATAAGCCAGTTCGATGGTTCAGCAACGGATAGAAGCAACGAACAACGTTACTGTCTCACAATTCAATCAATAAACCTTTATTAATTGCGTTGTGATACTGGGAACAAAGTAATTGATAATCAGTCTTGAAAATTAGTTGGGTTAAAAGTTCAGAACGTGAATGACCAATTACATCTGGAAGGTTTTCGACAATTTATGATCCAAAAGGTCGTTCACTTAAGAAAATTACTGAGCATGCACACACACTCTCTCTCTCTTTCTCTCCCCTCTCCTCTAAACTTGATAAGAGGTTAAAGCTGTCCTTGCCTCTCACGCAAGAACACGCGTGACTTTTTAGAACATAGGCATAGTTCATTAGACAGACCTCTCTGACCTTGAATGAAAACGTGGTATGCTGATGATCACCAGCTTCCAAGATATAAAAAAGGCTGTGGGCTGGTTATTCTCAGTGAGACTTCAAGCTCAGAGAGTGTCGTGTCTATTTCTTATAGGTAAGAAAATTATGCTTTATACTCACTCTTAAAAGTTAAAGATTTTATAGTAAGTTGTAATATCCTTCTGAATTATTTTTATTTCATCAACATAATGTAATAGTGAGTTATCTTTTCTACTATGAAATATTTTACTGATTTGATATTTTACTGAATTGATGTTCACTGTATTTATAATGTAATATTATTGAGTTTCCTTCTTCCACAATCATGAAATATTTTACAACTACGATGTTCATTAGTATTTGTTTGAAATAATTACCAGCTTCATGTTAAAATTTAATTGCGAGTAAATATATATTCTTTAAATAATAAGTATAACACTCACAGATCTTTTCCAGGTCGTTATCGAACATTAAATATAATAAAATACATTTATTACAGTTATTGAATTTTAGGCTCTTTGAATATTTAAATCACTTGTATTCAAAAAATGCAGAAAAATTAATAAACAAATGAAGCAGTTGATTGTGGAAGAACTAATATTGTAGTATGTATTTTATGTAGTTTCAACATAAATAAATTTATATGTTGAATCTTTAGAATGTTGTTCTATATATCAATAAAATGCGACTTCAAGCTCAGAGAGTGTCGTGTCTATTTCTTACAGATTGTTGGTGCCTTCTCGTAGTCAAGCTTCTCCACCAAAAAGATGTAGTCGTATTGACACTTTTTGTGTGACACCTTATCTTTAAGAGAGCCGAACTTTTTCTCTCTCTCTCTTCCTCTCTGATCAAGAGTCAAGGCTTCTCTTAAATTAGCGATAAATTCCTTCTCATAGCCAGAAATGAGAAGAAGGTTATGATAGAAAAAAATCTAAACAACAACAATACAGTGTTTTCTCATAATAATATTTGTATTAAATTATATATATATATATATATATATATATATATATATATATATATATATATATATATATATATATATATATACAAACATATATGTATTTAAATAAACATATATATATTAACATATATATATAAACTTATATATATAATATATATATATATATATATATATATATATATATATATATATATATATATATATATATATATATATGTATGTGTATATATATATATATATATATATATATATATATATATATATATATATATATATATATATATATATATATATGTGTGTATATATATATATATATATATATGTATATATATATATATATATATATATATATATATATATATATATACAAACATATATGTATTTAAATAAACATATACATTAACATTTATATAAACTTATATATATATGTTTATATATATATATATATATATATATATATATATATATATATATATATATATATATATATATATATATATATATATATATATATCTTCATGCTAAACTCTTTGTTCAGCTCTCCAGGGAAAAGTTATTGTTATACAGAAGGTAAATGAACACTTCTCTTCAATGCATTAGAAAGACTCTATAGGACCAAAAAGAGATGCTATACGACTGCCTATTTCACAGAGATATGGGTGTCTTTAAAGCGAGATAAGACGTCAGTTCATGCACGCGCACGAACAGTATGTTATTTCATCTATAATATTCGTAGTACACGATGAAATCACACGTGATTGAAAATGAGCCAGGCCAGAATCAATGGTTTCCACCGATTTTTTATCCAGTTGGCAATGCAAAGCAAATGCTTGCGCAAGCCGCGAGTCATATTTACGTTCTAAATATACATGTTTCTTTCACAAATATCAGATCCAGTGGATATTTATATATGCTTCTTCATACAGCCATTAGACACGGTAACATAGACACATTATTTATGTATAAGTGTCAGCACAAAACCATTTCAAAGGCAATTTTTGGACAAAGTAAACATCTAAGCAAATGATTGTGCTAATTAAACGCACTAATTGACTAAATTAATTTGAATTCTGCAAAGGTTGGAAACGGAATATTGGTAAATATATGATCATGCGATTTGTTTATTCTTTTTTAAATGAATTCAACTTTATTTTAACGGTCACAATTTATATTACGTAATAAACAAAATAACTATATAAATTGATAAATATTTTTCATTGTCCATCATTAAGTAATAATTAAGTAGTCATGATTACAATATATATTCACTACTTAGTGCTTTCTTGTGCATTATTACTATTGTTACGACCCTGTTCTTGAAATGTGTGTATGTGTTAAGGAATGAATTCTGTACAAATATTTTGATTTCATTTTTATTTCGTTATATATAATTATTAGTATGATTATGTTAGCATGGGTCTATAGGTTGTCACAAAAAAACCTTTTTATCTTAAACCGTAAATGTGACTCATGTAAGCACGATCTATCTACGATAATAAATTCGTCAGAAGTAAATATTCAGGAATATTTATGAAAACGATTGGCTGATACTTGGTCAGGCTTTCCAAATGTCCAGATACATTGCGAATTTACACGTGTCCTCCGTGCGTGTGTACATGAAACGACATATTAGCTTCGTTTATATGCTTAGTTATTTGCAACAAAGTCATGTCACAGTCAGAATAAATGACAGAGCCGTAGCTGATTGTAACATCTTAGAGTCACACAGCTTTTATTACCTTTTAAAGATATTTTGTGTGCTAGAAGTTGCCTGTTCGTGTGTCTCCGTAGACCGGCATGTTTTTTTTAGGAAGATGAATGTACTTTGTCTTTCTAAATAATTATTTTCCTAGAGAGCAACACTATTGGTTTGGACAAAGACATTTTCTGAAAAACTTCTAAATTGGAACGGAAAAAAGAAAACTATTCTTCGCTCTGTACATCCTAAATTTCTGTTTTAGCCTTCATCTGACGTCATCATCCGCCACTTTGGACCGGAACTGAATTTCAAACAGTGTCAATTTAGATCTGTTCACATGACTTATATGTTTTACATCTTTAGAACAAGCAATTTTGATCTTTTTCGTAAATCGTAAGTCTTGTTTCACTTATTTACATCTTGTCCATGCTTTCTAGGAAAAAATATTTTTATTAAAATTTGCAAAGCTTGTCGTCTTCCACCTTTCTTTGCTTTACTTTGAATGAGCCGATAAGTAACACTTCAAAGTGTAATGCAATTCCAGACTAAACTTTAGCCAAGCTAATGATTATTAAGTTAAATTGTCTTCGAATTTCATTGAAGGTGTTTATATCAAAATAATTGTTTTCTTCTTATAATTACTAATAATTTTCTTTCTTTATAAGAATGAAAGTTAGTTTCTTCAACTGAAACAATACGACAATCTGTAATGCTTTTGATTAACTTGTCAAACGTTCTTAAATCAGTGAACTGGTTTGGAGTAAGGCTATGGAATAGGTAAAGTGAAACAACGTGAATCACGTGTCCAACAATTGCTTGAAGCACAATTGTTAAAGTCCACGAGGCTGCTTTATAAAGGTAGCAGCAGTGATACAGCATTTTTGATATGGTTTTGCTACCGTTCTATCAACAACAGTAGTTAAAATGTAGTACATCGTAATAAATCATTTAAATAGTGGGGTTGATATCAAAGTAAACAAAAGCTATATTATTAGTAATATGAGACACGTTAGGCCAAATGCGGAAACTTGGGAGACAATGGAAATTCAGTTGAATATTCTCCATAGGGTTAATATATTGGAGGGATAAATAGGTTTAAAGTGACAAATGGTTACTTTGGAAAACAGTTTGGGGGAATAAAAGATATCTGCTGTTAGAAAGGTTCATATCGTCCAACGAGGATGGTAATTCCAATAAGAAAAACACACATATCATGCAAAAAGAAAATATTCCTTTTTATAAACATCGGGTTGGCCCTGATCAAACCATCTGTTTTCTTCTTTCCTCCAGATTAACCATCATATATGTACGGATGGTATGAACTTCATCTATAGTTAAATTTCTTCCTGACGGATGCAATCGGGGCGACCCGTCTTTCTAAATTTCTCCTGGTACTTGATCCAATGGTCACTCAGGCTGTTAAAGTCATTTTGGTTTTTGTCCTTGTCCTTTTCCTTTCATTCCTTTTCCATGTAACCTGTGTTTTCCCAGTGTCGTCAACAATCTCTTTTTTGCACAATCCTGACTCTTCGAGGTGCAATCACTTTCCGACGAACACACGCTATTCAATACACTTGCTCTAACAGTCAGTTTTATTTTCTTATGTACTTATCCTTATTAAACTGACACACAAGCTAAGAAATAAAACATTATATGAAAATTGATCTAAATTGTGCTTTCTTTTTAAATATTCAAAGGGAATCGCCTTAATGTGAATGTATGGAAAGAATTTTAGAAATTCAAGACAAAACTTTGGTACGAAGGAGAAAAGGTAAACACAATCCTACTGAGAGATATTAAATTTTATATGCCAATAAATCATAGATCAGTACTGCGACGTATTTAAATGTCGCTGGAGGAAGGCTACGCAAAAAGCCAGGACATCGCTAAATCACTTTAAGTATAGTTTAATCTACATTTGAGCCGTTGAATATTTTGAGAGGCTAAAATATTAATTCCTGCTTTAGATATGGTGAGACCTCTTCTGAGATTTGAAGCCGACTGTGGTTTAACATACTCATTAACATAACATGTCTCAGGAGATTTAAAGTGGTCCGTGGTATTACACGTCTACTATTATAAAGTAATGTTAGCTCGTAATTTAGCAATATTGGACAGCATAATAACTTTGCCTCACTTTTAAATAACGAAAATGCAAAAGAATATCATATTCATTCTCTGTGTTATTTAATTTATCTCGTTTAGTTTGATCAGATTGTATGTTAAATCTTTTTTAAACAAAAAAACATTTGCAAGCTTAGATTTTGTCGATGCTGATATTAAAAACAAGGTATATGTATTTGTTCACTCGTAGAATTAAATCGATGGCCACGTTTCTCTCCAATAAAATCTGGCATTAAATCTTCGAGTAAATTCAGCAATGTTTAAAGCTTCTTTAAGTTTAGATAAAGAACAAAACATTGTTTGTATGGTATTGATCACAATAGTAACTGCTAAATCCCAGCAAAACACAATGTTTATCTGCGGACACTAGAAATTTTTTTTAAAAGTTATTATTTCAATATATAAATATTCTATCTTCAGTTTTTCCTTTACTCTCTTGCTACTATTGGGTTTATGTACAATCCTGCATAGTCAATTGATATCATTTTTTTATATCTGTTGTCAGTTGTATTTTACTTACCACATCTCATGGTCTATTGATTTAACGTAATCGTTTCAAATGTGTTGTTTTATTGTTATTTTCGGTCCTTCGTATTCATGAACGTACTATTGATAGAGAAAAGTATATGTATGTATGTATGTATGTATGTATGTATATATATATATATATATATATATATATATATATATATATATATATATATATATATATATATATATAGTGTGTCTATGTGTCCCTACCACATAGACAGTTCAGCCGCTTGCAACATTGTTTTAAATGTCCAGTATCTTGACGTCACACTACCTGTTCAATTTCTATTGGCGCTATACAGGCTCAAGGTATGCTAACAGAAAATTCCTATTATGTGCTATAGTACCCCTAACTGATTATGGGGGTCTATACAACTTGTCGCCAAATTACCTCAGGTTGATTTTTCTTCCTTGGTATGATTGGCTATAGATTACCCCACCATACCTCAATGTATACTAATCTGGTATCCTTTGTGCAATCATAATTGCAAGCATAATTACGAAATCCTACTCATTGACCACTGTATAATACATGCATTTTTCTGTTAGAACGATGCAGATTAATTTATATCATCTCATTCACTTTATGAAGATATACCTTAGATATCAAAGCTGCTTTTTGCTTCTATGTATACGTTCTTATAATTCCAGAACGACAAGACAGGCAAAGGTATATTTGTACACACCTGATGTATCAAAATTGATATTTTATTAATACTATTTATTATATGAGGATTACAGATAAAGTCACCAACTTCAATATCGAAAGCAGTATCATAACAATTATAATTAGATTAATATGACGATTATTATTAATATATTTGTTATTAGTATTAGAATGATTTTTATTGTCATTCATGTAGAATTAGTTGTATTGGATGTATTAGTAGTTTTTATTGTTGTTGGTAGTAGCAGTAATAGCAGCGGCAGTATTAGTAGTAGTATAAGACGCTATTGTAGTTTCAATAGTAGTAGTGTTAGTGATGGTGGTGTTAGTATTGTTATGTGATGATTTAGCTAAGACCTACCAGTTTGATACGACTTTATTCATGGATGTAATACCTTATCAGCCAAATCATGGCTCTCACATTTCTTTAACAAGATATCTCATTTGAATGTTCATGCTGTTCCATACATCAGTAACGTTTAAATTTCCATTGTGTCTTTAAAGTTTCAGTTATTTTGTTACTATGTTAAGGTGTGTTTCCATTTATGTTTTGATGTGTGTGGACAGTCATGTCTTATAGTGACGTTACTTTGCGTTCTCTGTTACAGTTATCCTTGTATGCCGGTACAAGTTTGTTATGTCGAAATCATAATAGGCGTATTGTAGAGCTTTATATGCATATATTTTGTCTGAAGCAAGACATTTTTCTAAACTATATGTACACAATTATTCTTGGTTTGACATATTGCTTTCAACAATGTCAAAATTAATGCAAACGCATTTTTCGTACCAAGAGAGAAAATGAGATGCAAATTATTTGCCTGTCATGCACGTGCTTCGTCATCTAGACATATAGTATGCTCATGCTGCTAAGAATAGCTCTTATTTTCAGTCGATAGCTTCTTGCTTGCCTGAATGAATTTTTTTTCTGATAAATCAAATTCGAAAAAACACTTTAAATTTAAGAACTACTTTAACTACTTTTATTTCCAGGCACTTGCATCGCAAAAGAAGAAACCGTCTAAGCTATTGAAGGTGAATGTTCTAATATAATGTCTTAAGGTGACACCTCTTCGTTGGTTGATTAAATATGATAACACGGCTGGACGTTCTAATTTAAGTTACAATGTTAGATGTCAATGTAAACGGAACTGTATGTGTAGGAATTATAACAGTCTTAATTGAAAAAAAAATATTCCATTTTTTATTCATATGTGAGCTGCGAAATAAGCTCGTGATTTTTTTAACTGCATGGATTTAAATTTATGTATATTTTACACTTTGATAAAACAAAATAATAGGATATTTTAAAATCTATATTCTAGTGTAAATGTACATTTGCAGAACATCTAATTATAAAGCTCAATGCACATTGTAAATTAATTGTTCACTATTTTCATCATTATTCGTGTCAATAATCCTGGATGAATCATGATGCATATGCTGGGTTTTACAATTTGTAAGACATATGATATAGTCCTGTATACGACAAGCATATCACACTTTTGAATCTAACAGAAAATACGATTCCTTATTAAATTCATTTGATATAAGCTCAATTTATGTATGTTTCTGCTGTGCTATACTAACAATTTAAATTAAATTAAAGTAATGTTTCATGGAATGCTTAACATAAAATAATTAAATTTGGAAGCAATATTTTACTGACTAGATTACTCTGTACACTTTCCTGACAAGAAACATAGATGGGTACAACAATCCAAAACAGGTGAAAGATCGACCTGAAAAAAGCAATAATATAATAGATAAAAAAACTAAATTAACTGAGAAGAATCAACACAATGCATTTATTGTAGTAAAATGTGATCTTTAGTTTTATTTCACTCTAATATAACATGGCATTTATGTGATCGTGCATGCTTACATAAATACAGAAAACATACATATATACATACCTACATACCTACGTACCTACAAACCTACCTGCATGCATGCATGCATGCATACATACATACATACATACATACATACATACATACATACATACATACATACATACATACATACATACATACATACATACATACATACATACATACATACATACATACATACATACATACATACATACATACATACATACATGCATAGAGGTATAATGTCGGAAGGAACACTTTCAATAGCATTATGCACAATAGCATGTCATGGATACATTTTGCGCAAAAACATTAAATCGGTTGATGTATGGGTTAAACAATATATTTGAATGCAGTTTTCTTACCGACAGGTCTATCGTTGATATTGTAAATTGGGTATTATATTATGAAACGACAAGGTGATAACTAAAGTATCGATATGACTACAGATTCTAAAGATGTGGGATTAATCACTTGCTCATAATGTACATGATATTCTTTTTGAAGTGTGATTGTTTCAATGTTGACGTTTTTCCTAAACTGAGTAATGATTGATTAATGAGGTCCATATTTGCCTGGTAGATGATTTTAATTGTGGTCGTCAAAAGTGTTTATCAAGGTTGAGGCAAACATTACAATTTAATCTTGATCGAGAGAATATCTTGATATATAATAAACGATTATAAAGTCTTACCCCAAAGAAATACTTTACCAATACTATGATGATGAAAATGAACAACGTCAAAGGAATGACCAGTATACATATTAGCCATTGCCACCATTCCCATTCGATACAGCAACCATTCCCATTCTGCGCTTGTTGATGTTGCTGTAATATTTGTATAAGCTGTTAGTATGCTGTAATATTTGTATAAGCTGTTAGTAATGAATACTTGAGTGCTATATATACGTCATCAGCTAGTGGATCAAGTTCCTATTTTATAAGGGCTGCAGATAGTAAATAATTAGAAAAACTGCTTTTAGCCTTTGTTCAAAGATTAATAAAGGATTAAATGAATAAAGTACAGACATGTATTTGCCTTCAAATGAGCAAAATTGATTTAGTAGTAACAACGTTGCAGTTCATGGAAAATGTAAGGATCGTTTATATTTCTACCGATATATACCGCTGACGCTAGTGGCTACTGAACTCGGATCTGTATCCAAAAATGGTGTTAAAAACTATGATGTTCGAAGTGTCGTTCATCTCTCGAGGTTGTGAGGCCTTGGAGGTGGTCATACTACACTATTTAGGCAGTCCTTGCGATGAGCGGGTACAGGGTAGACCAGTCCACTGCCTATACATCTGACCCGATTTGTTGCATTTCGCACCTTTT
Organism: Potamilus streckersoni; assembly: GCA_016746295.1. NCBI lineage: Eukaryota > Metazoa > Mollusca > Bivalvia > Unionida > Unionidae > Potamilus > Potamilus streckersoni. The sequence continues at coordinate 122,808 of JAEAOA010001018.1, forward strand.
TAGTTTACATTCAATTTGTTATTGTATGCCTTATTTTCCTTGTGTACCATCATTGCACATTCGTCTGCAAACTAACCATCGAGAAGTAGTCATTTAAGTGTGTTGTTCATGCAGAGAGCCGACACAAGACAAGCATGGGTCAATGCAGACTTCAATGTCCTACATTATATTTAGCATGACTTAGGTTACAGAACGTTTAAATTACACAGAAGTGAAAACTTAGTCCTGCTTCAATCAGATGCAGACGTCAAAGTGATTTAAGACTTGTTGTCATATCGTCATGGAACAACTGAAAAAGCGTGATGGACTTTCTAGAGATACAGGTCACTGGACGTCTCTATTTATAGAGTCTAAAGACTTGGGGAGATCCACGAACATTGTATAGATACATAAACTGTGATATGTGTACCTACTCCTGTCAGAGGTACAAACAATTGGGAACAGTTTGTTTATGATGGCTCGGGAAACATTCTTCTCTGGAATGGAGAGCAGTAGTTGGTCTCGTCACCTCTATCGTCATTATTCTTATATACTAGATGATGGCGCAGTCTCGTAGGTTTGCAGCCATCTCGACCTCGCCCAGGATCATGTTGATGGTATCATTTAAAGCTGCAAATACCTCCACTCCAATATCAAGAGGGATTGCTTATTCGTTTGGTGTTCCTCCACATATTCTCTGTTCAGTCCTTTTGACATCTCCCTGTAAAACTTGGGCAAGTCCAACTCTTATCTAACATGTCTAGGATAGATTTGTTGCAACATTAGAATGTATCAACAGTGGATGGGAGATTGAGCAGCTGGCTGAAGTATTCCTTCCATCTTGGTCTGTCCCCTTCTAAATGTTTGATGATGTTGGTGAATCTTCTGTGAGTAGTGTTGAATCTTGATCTGCATGAGCCAAATACACCCTTAATCAAAGTAACAGTCTAGTGTTATACACATAAGCATATTGTTGGATTTCCTCAGACTTGTTTTTGTACTATCGATATAGGTTTCAGCGCTTGCCTCCAGGTAATGGATCTTATCGCTCTCGTAGATAGAGTTTCGATTTTTTGATTCTACACTAACTAAACCTTTAAATTTATGTTTCAAATATTTTATTTTAACTCGTTGTGTAAGCTTGAAAACACGGTATCGACATAGAAATCGAAAATTCATAGCGATATATCTTGTTTTATATAAACTTATGAAGTGCCAAATTTATCCTGATATTTAATTGCCATTGAAATTATTAAGCAAATTTAGATAATTATTTTTAAAACATTATCTACTGCAAAACAAATAATAATTTAAAACAAACTCCATACTGACATTTACTCGAAACCAACCGACACGCACCAGTATCTCCTCCCTACCAGATGTCATTCAAAACACTACATTGGGAATATCCCTTATAGACACGCCATTATGATACGCAGAATTTGCTCCGACGATAAAATATTCCTAAAATAGTCAGGTGAGCTATCTAAACATTTAACTTACAGAGACCATGACAAAGACCTGATTGCGGAGGCAACCAACACGGCTAAATAAACAGAGATGAACTGCTAAAATATGGAAAGAAGAAAACGGCTGATATGGTACCATTTATCCTAATCTAGTATCCACACACACCGAAAGTAGGTAAAATCACCGGGTAACACTAGCACGTTGTGTAATTGTCGTCATGCACTAAAGTTAATACTCCCAAACAAACCTGTAGTAGCCTAACAGAGGCTATAAAACCTCATTGACATCCTAGTCAGGGTGAAGCTAACGCCAATCACCAATCAAGACCACCCTAATCAATCTAGTCTCTATGGCGATTAAATGTGCTAAACCTGTCAACATATAGAGACCAGGACACTTTATAGCACAATTATTAGAGAAATACGGAACATACATGGTCCAAACAAAACGGGAAAAGCAATGAATGTATGTTATCATATCACATGTACGATCAGTAGCCTTTAGTATGTCGGGGAAAAAGAAAGGCTATACAGAAGGATCAACCATCATAGATCAGATTGGATGATAAAGAAAATGATTCCAAAATCAGGAATCGAAAGGAATCTTACTTTATACGTCGCCTTAGGACATTGAAACCAAGCGATTCTGCCAAAAATACTAGAAAAAGACAACCATGCACAAATTAAACTATTTGTTTTTTTTTTCAGCCGACCTATTGTCTTTTAAATAATTATCTAAATTTGCTTAATATGCTTTAATTACTAATATAGCAAAAATATATCCAGGATCTAATTTGCGCTTACATAAAATTATATAAAAACAACATATATCGCTATGGATCGTCGATTTCTAGGTCAATAAAGGTGTTTTCAGGAATCCTCACCACTTTAAAACAAACTAGTTGAAACATAACATATTTAAAGTTTTAATTCCTGTAAAACAGCCAAGTAAAATTTTCCAAACAATACAGTTTTTGTATTTTGTTTATTTGTCTTGTCTACGTTACCTATTTGTCTTTGACATAACTTATTATTTTAAGACTTGAAAGCGCTCAGGCCAATTAAATACTAATTTTGCACTGTTCGTTATAGCTTCATAGCATTTATCTTAACCAATCTCTGACACGCGCGATTCATTGCTAAAGCCAGTGCACTTGAAAGGACCTGTTTTGCCATATGATCTGTTAAATACAAACCCATTCCCGAAGCCCGTGCCTACTCGACCACTGGCACATACCCCAGCAAGATATTGATGTCAAATCGAGTTGTGGTAGTTTGTGTATTTTGCATTCATTTTTGTTGCGCACGTAATTATCGTGATTATGTCTTTTGTCGCTGAAATTGATGGCTTCAGCGTGATATTAAACAGTGTTTATCCTACGCATTGAAATATAAATTACATATTTATATTTGACATCCATTTGATTGTTGATTGCAATCATGATATATTGTTTCTTTTCTACATTAAAATTGGTTTATATAATAGTTATATAAGGTATCTGAAAGACTTTATGACCTCGCAGATATTGTTTGGCTGTACTGCCGAACATATATAAGATCTTTAAGAATGTTTTCTCCTCGTGGGAAATACACACATTGGATATCTTTTTTCTGTCAAATTTATTATACATTGTTTGGCACCTTTCATCGTCCTAAAGATTTTTGCTCACTGGAAGGTTTTATAATAGCCAGATGAAAATTGTTGGTCTTTAAAGTTCCTTCATAATCACTGCTGAACTAATAAATCAAGATTGTGTGTGTGATGTGATTTGGAATTGTAATGCAACTTTAACAGTTTTTCAGTCATTTCGCTACAATGTCTGCCGTGTGACAGTTTATATTGATATCTAGCACTGGAGCATCTTGCCACAGACATGTAGCATGATGTCCCACCCAGTCACTTTATCCTGACACCAGGCCGACCAGTCCTAACACTAACCTCATAATGCTGAGCGCCAAGCGAGGTAGCTGTTAGTACTATTTTATAAAGTCTTTGGTATGACTCGACCGGGGTTCGAACCCACGACCTTTCGCATGCAAGAAGAATGCTCTAACCACTAGGCCACCGGACTGGTCCAATGATGTATAGTTTGAGTAACATAAAAATAACAAATCATTATTAATTGTAAACTATATGTATGTGAAAATGATTTATTTTTTAAACGTCATTAATTATCCAGCTAAACTATTTTCCGCATAGTCATGTTTATAACATGAAGTCGTAAGTTGGAAGGACATCGTAAGATTCCTTAGTTGCGTTAATGATTTTGCTATACAAATAGCGTGAAAAGAGCATATTTGAAACAAACATAATGTGATAGTTTGTTGTTATGCTTGGTAGAGTTAATATTAAAAAACAAACATCTTCCGGAAAGAAAATAATGTTGATACTGTTTCATCTCGAAAAGCACATTTCTTTCGAAGATACGTAGCAAGATAATTCAACTTTACATAAAATTGCTTTCATGCAATTGACTTATATTTCGATTATTTGTGAATATTTTAGAAGTATTGTAAATTAGGAAAGATAGTGAAGAAATTGTCAACAAATATTAGTTCATAGTATAGTATATTTTAATATGGTATGGTATGGTATGGTATGGTATGGTATGGTATGGTATGGTATGGTATGGTATGGTATGGTTTGGTATGGTATGGTATGGTATGGTATGGTATGGTATGGTATGGTATGGTATGGTATGGTATGGTATGGTATGGCATGGCATGGCATGGCATGGTATGGTATGGGATGGAATGGAATGGGATGGGATGGGATGGTATGTTATGGCATGGTATGGTATGGTATGATACGGTACGGTACGGTACGGTAGCGGTAAGGTATTGTATGGTACAACACAGTGTTTTTGTGTTTTGGATTTTTCTGAACGTAGGTCTAATAATTTTTCAGTCATATAGTTACGGTATATGCAGCGACAGTTTATAATGTCTAGCATTGGGACATCATGCCGCATACATGTAACATGATGTACCACCCTAAAACATTATCCTGGCACAAGGCACACACATACAGATATATGTATCTCTCTCTCTCTTTCTCTCTCTCTCTTTATATATATATATATATATATATATATATATATATATATATATATATATATATATATATATATATATATATATATATATATAATTTATATTCATGAACCTTTTAGGAAAATAATATGCACGATATAAGTTTCATTTTTTGCAACATTTTCTTTATGTTTACAGAATGTCAGACCTTAGTAAGAAAATGGTAAAGTAATGAAATCATTTATACCTCTGAAGGCTGTATTACTACTGTGACTGGCATTCCTTGCGGACCCAACTGTCCTGTCTCTATATCTTCATGATGGACTTTCTTTTAATTTATGAAAGATATTCCAGGAAGGAAAACAATTAGTTTAGATGTCATTAGAATTACAAATAACCGATAAATATATTTTATGGAGTAGTATGTATAATGTAAATATGCATTTGCATCTGTACTTTGCCATTTAAAATGCGCACATGCTTTAGTTCCAGTTTAGCTCCTAAATTTCGTTAGTTTCAGAAAAGAGTTATTAAATCATTGATAGACTTCAGATTTAGTAAATCGGTTATTATCACTGTAACGAATGATACATTATTCTTACTTATCATGAAGACAAATGAATTCCTTAGCCAGTTTTAAAACCAGTGCAGTGCGAAGTGCATAACAGTTTGTATCGTTAGGGGCAATCAAGAATTTAAAGTGCTTTGTGAACTTGACGCCAGGTGACAAGTAAATGCTCAGTTAAACAAAAAATACCATGAGCACCAATGAAGCATGATGCAAACTTAAAAAAATTCCAAATTTAAATTCTAAAATATCCAAGGTATAAAGATAAATGTAAATAAAATATAAAAAATATTATCTTTATTTCATGCAACATGATGTCCCAAATATGTGATACAAATCAAACAAAAGCATACACTTAGCACAGATTCAACAAATATTATCACTATTTAAAAACAGTTCTATGTAATTATACATGACATTAAATAAATAATGATCACTTAAAAAAATAAACATGTTTTCCTAGTTGGAATCTGTTTTCAGATAAACAGATAGGAAATCCTCTTTGAATCCGCTCATACTAATTACAATCTGCTTCACATGTAACTCAACTACAAAAGTAAATATGTCCTGATTTACTATGCAATCTTTAAAATTCGTCTGCAATCTAATAAGAAAGTAATCAAGTGCAGTCCTATGTTTGTGAGCAAATGTGAGGACAGCAAAGCGTAGCTAGGTAGTGACATTGATTCCTATTTTTTATTCGTCATGTGCAGCTTGATTGGCAGGTCAGAACCATCTGTTCTTGCATACGAATCTTATGCAATGTGACAATTATTTCAGGGACAAGAACCATGGACGTACTGCCGGAAACAGATAAATCCTGCATGCTATTTGCAATGGAGGCTGATAATTAGGGAAGTTTGCATAAATTGTTCAAATCATGAATTAATTAAGTTGATAAAGTTGAACGCATTCCCTGGCGAATTTAATAGTAGTTTCAGGCACTTTTAAATAAGACGCATTACAATTTAAAGGCAGGACATGCGACATGCAAGGATTCAAGTAGACCAAATGTAGATCTCCGCTTTCTTCAATGTTTATGCTTTTTCAGCCTCCAATCATTTCTGATATATCAGACGCTACATAGTAATTAATTTATTTCTTTAGACTGACCTTGTTATGCGGATAGTAAGTAAAATCCTTCTTGCTTTGACCTACTGCGTAATCCTTCAGAACACTTAAAAATTGTAGTATTAATCCCTGTCAGGATAGAATATCTAGGTATATTGCTAATAATGACATTTTCATGTTAACATTTCTGATTCGCGCATAGAAGCCGCATCCCAACAAGGCAAGAATATCACCTTGAATTCCTTTTATAAAGGACTATATCACAGGGAACTTAGTTACATACAAGTCAGACGTACATGTTAGACATTAGAAATAAAAGTCATCTCATTCAGTATCCATTCAGTGTTATTTCGAAATTAAATGTAGGAAGGACAGAAAAGGCGGCATATTTAAAATATAGACAGTTTACAAGCAGAATACAATTAGCATTTATAATAATCAATATAGCCATTCGTATCAAATGCTACAAAACCATACATCCATATCAGAGTGAATATAAACTGAATAAACATTATAAAAGCATGTAACTAAGAAGTAAAGAAATTTATTTAACTGTCTCTGTATGCACAAGATTATGGCATTGATTGACTAGAATCCCTAATAGAACATAATGGAAGAGATACAAAGATATCGCATGTTAGTCAGTAAACTATTGATTTAAGAAAGTAAGTTAATGTTAGTGAAAACATTTACTTTGGAGCAGGTGTATCCAAATCATAATATATGTGAGCTCTAGAAAATTTCATATAACAGCCACAAAGATCGGTTCCTCAACATCTTTAATCTGACAAAACTAGCTATGCATGTGCCCCTTCAGAAGGAAGCATAAAACAATATTCATACACAAAAAAGGAACAAAATGTACTCAGAAATACTTAACAAATTAATAATTATGCTAGTAGAGGTGCAATCTTTGAATATTTTGGTTTCAGTACAGCTTTAAAAATATAGCACAAGACGAAGGAGAGTCACACATTAACATACATTCACATATAAGAATTGCATAAACATTTATATCTATATATCTTTCTGTAATATGAATACTAGAAATACCAACAGTCTGCCAACATGCATAAAGTTGCACCACCTACCTTCTAAAGATGGAACTACCAAGTTCATAAATGTATCGATTTGTTTCATATCGCAGGGAGTGCACTGAAAATCGTATAGATACGAGGCATGGGTGTATTGTTTCACCCCTAATATTATTTTATATTAATTAAGAGCTTTAGTCAATGTTAAAATCGTCCGAAAGCAAGGAAAGAATTATATAAACGTTAATTAGTATTATATCAAACACTGCAGAGACAGATCGCAATAGAGACAACAGTTCAAAGTAATAGTGTTTGAAGGATGATATTAAAAACAAACTAAACAATAAATATAAAAATAAATATAAATTTCATGGTTTACTCCTTGCTACATAATGTTCTTATATTTGTATAGGTTCCATAATTTAGAGCTGTCTGTAACAGTCAGTACCAATGGTAATCTAGACATGCTACATGTACATACCGATGACTTGCCTCCCATCCTGTGAAATGCATCACATAGCAATCTGAAAAGTATAAAGGATTTTTCGAGTTAATACCCAAAAACGTTTTTTTTTACACGTTTACCAACCATTAGCAGAAACTATCATATCCAGATAGTTTCTTGAGATCTGTATACACATTATAATTACATTCTACATTATACGAAATAAATTTAAAAAGAAAAATATAAATATCAAAGAAAAAGTTACATATAATAAAGACATATGTATTAGCTCACCCTACGTACGTCAAAGTTCTTGTTTGCCTATGCTACTCCTGAAGACCATTTGTGCTTTATCTCTGAAGAATCAAGGAAGTTGTAAACAGTGGTGACAAATTGCAAATTAATGCTTTGATCAACTGCATGCATATGTTGAGATGGATCAATCGAATGATATGTTGTATTTATCTTGCTGCTCATTGGACATTAAATCGAGCTTAGAAAACTTTTGTTACTACCCTACCTTTAAGTATGGGATGAGACAGCACTAATGACGAAATAGTTATCCTAGTGTACTCAATGGTGTTGTTCTTGATGTTATTTCTTTTTCTTATCAAGATAATATTTGGGCAACTATATATACAAGAGGTATTATGGATGCCGTTTGGCAAATTAAAATTGGTAATTAGTATATATTATGATATTATATTATGTATGTATATTTGTGCATTGCTTAACTAAATTTAAGACAATGAGATATAATAACAAATGTTCTATGATATGATATTTAGCTTTCTGTTTTGTTTTGGTATTTTGTATCTAGAATAAGACCGACTACATATATTGTCATAAAAGGATTGTTACTCAAAACTATATTATGAATAAGTACACATATATTACAGTATATCAACATCCAAAACATAATAATAATATACATTTTGTAATCAATACGAAGCAGCAATTTGGGCAAAATTGAGGTTACTTATAAACTCTTATAAAAAATGTGACCGGGTTTCGTTTCCGATTATTGCATTGGCAGATAGTGATTTATTTAGGTTTTACAATTTTTCAACCTACGGAGTTCGTTTCACTCCAGGCCGAGCTAGCAACGTAGTTTCAACAAGATAACCGAGATAAACTGGGCGCGATATTCATGCATTGCAAAATAGACAGGGTAATTGTAGACTCTGTATAGGTAGTAAAGATTATAACACGTGCAGTATTGACTGGGTGCTGCCAAATTGACGAAAACATGACCCTCTGCTGTAAACCTATGTAAGTTCGGTTGTTGTTAGCTGTGACAATATGAATGATTGTGAAGGTGTGATTTTGTGCTATGGAATTAACAGCTTGTATGCATGATCGTGGCACTCACTGGATTGCTGTATAACACGTGGCTCTGTAATATTGTTAGGTATCCAAACTATTGAAACTTCAATACATTTAAAACTATTACAAGTTATAACGAATATCATGCACATTTAGGCATGTGTTTGAAATTCGGAAATTTTTAAGCTAATTTTAAAAATTCGTATCCCTATATCAGCAGTGTGCTTATTTATGGTGATATCTAGCAACTGATGCGTCATGCCACAGAGAACTAGCATCATGGCCCACTCGTTTGCATTACCTAACATCAGGACGTCCTGTCCTAATACACACCACTTAATTCTGAGCGCCAAACAAGGCAATTGCTAGTATCATTGTTATAGTGTTTGGTAAGACTCGGCCGGGGTTCCAACCCGCGATCCACCGTAACTGAGGCGGACGCGCTATCCACAATTTAGACATTTGATATAATGTTTTGATTACTACAAATTGTGATTCAATTCACATTAATCTATGTTCTGAAATGTCCACTTTGTAATTTTGGTAACAAATGTACTTGTTGACAACAAGTTTCGATGGTTTTGCTTATTAAAGTCACATATGGTTTACTTCTGTAAACATATACCGTTAAAACAATGATAAACGCGAAATGTATAATATTAAGCGTCTACTTTTAACAATTATGCAAACGTTTGATATCAACAGCTTTCTATGTAAATCTTAGCATGCAAAATTAATGCATGAAACTAAGAGGAATTGTTGCATTGAAACAAAGCGTATTTCCAAACTGTATACATTTACAATGTTCCACGTTCTTCTTAGTGATGTCGAATGATTTCTTTACGTTCTCTAGTGAACCATGGTTTTTGAGTTATTTAGAGTTTTCGCAATGGCTTGGGAATGGAGTATTCTGCAATATCGACGAAAATTAAAGTAAAATATTTCATGGGGTCATTATCGTTTAAAAAAAAGTATCATTTTAATATTCAATTATGGAATTCCTTCATCACTTGTAGGGTAAGTATTATTAAGAGAGATTGGTAAGTGGTCACTGCTGTGAAGGTCACATATGTAATTTGATCCCCATAGAACGTCATGGGCATTAAATGATCCGAGTAGAACAAATGGCGCAGACATTCGTTGAACGTATATGTCTAATTCGTTTGGTACTAGCAAGGCTTATAAATGAAACAAAGGATAATCCCATGATACACAGTGACACTTACAGCATTGATTAAAAGGATGATGCTAACATGTTACAATTGTATACAACAACGGAAACTCCCATGAGTCCCAGTCATCATTTTTTTAAATAGGTGTTAAAAGGGACATTTGTGTAGTTTTTAAGTGTGATGTTGTCCGTGGTATTATATAGGACTGTTTCATGCAGGTACAGTGCTTCAGGATCATGTTCATTTAGACAAATAAGTCTTTCAATGCGCTATATTTTACTTTCTCGACAGCTCCATTGCATGATGTTTTTTTCATTATTAATTTAAAGTGGAGATGCTGTAATTAGGTTAGACATTTCGCAGTGGATTTCAAAGTGCTTATTTATCTGGAGTAAGTAAGGGGTGTAAAAGTGTGGCTGTAAATCTTTAGCCACCCTGATTGTAAAGCCCAATATTTCTGCATTGATGTCCTCGGTGTAGCTCAAAACTTTGCAAAACTTTATGGAGGTCTTCAGACCCATTTTCTGTCTATTTGTTTGTGATTTCCTTTATCTCTTTTGTGATTCTGGTGCTGACGTGTTGCGAATGCAGCCTGAGAGGATGCTATGTTTTCTTGAGCTTTTTAATGTGGAATTATTTTAATCTTGTTGATGAATCATGTGAGTTTGTTTGGGTTTGTGCGTCTTTTGTTGTTTTTATTTCCTCACACTAATTGAGAAGGCAGGATCGGGGAGGAGAGATCTTGCTTGCTCCAGCTTTATCGCCTTTGGATTGACTACGCTTGAGATGTACTATACATATATATTAGCTTATATTGCTTCCAGTCCCACATTCCTTGAAAGTGGCGTATTGCTCATTCCACACTTTAAGCAATTTGCCGTGGTTCTTCACTCGGATTATCATTTTAATGCGTCAGTGAATAAACAAAAAAAATCATTGTCTGTTCGAGCATCAGTCTTCGCGATATCTGAATTAAGACACTCAAAGAATGTAATCTAACTCAAGTGAACAAATGCTGACATTGGATGTATTTAATGAAGTATGAGCCAACAGAGTACTAGACCATAATAACATTGGCTATTCTCAGTATGCACTTTCCTATCCCATTCAATAAGTAAATCAAATGGTTTTAACTCTTGTAGAAATTGGGGTTTTCGGTTAATATAAGCATAGTATTTTCGACTATGAATGGTGACAATGAGGGAAGTGGTTTCATGTCATCATTGGACTGCATTACCATGAAAAGCTTTCTCGTCATAGAATTATATGGTTTTGCTTATCTTGAGTTAATTGCTTTTGTTTTGATACTCCTTTGTTTGTTTTATATGGGTGTTTTATCACTCCTGCTCGTCCACTCGCCACGGAGTAAAGCAAGGCAACAGTTTTCAAGTGCGAAAAAAGGTGTTATATTCAATTGGCAAAGTCAGGTTCATCAGCAGAGAAGCTGAACCCTATATCATTCTAGAGACCTTTTTTCGAACATTAAGGGTTCCTACGAAGACTTAAAAAAGAAGGTTTTGCCTTAACAACGAAAACTTCTTTAATTGACCAAACTTTTGCTCGATTTATTCACAATTGGGTCACTATGCGTATGTCGTTCAGTCTCTCTGCTGCTATAAATTAAACAGCCAGTATAAATATTATCAATCATGAGTTGGAGAATTACGCTCAACTATATTAGCTGGAGAGCGACTAGAGGCAAATAAAAATATCTACCTGTTCATGATTTTGTTAAGCAACAACTACAATCGCGTTAGGAATCTCGATTTGAATTTGAGGAGGATACAAAACAATTTTTTAAACCTATCACTGAGACCACTAAAGGTATTCAACCTGTATTAGAAAAAATAGCAAAACGAACTTAGTAAACAAAAAAGATTCTTGAAGAACTTCCAGCCGAAATAGCTGCTGTGATGCCAGTCCCGGAAGTACCTGAAGCTGCAGACCAGACAGAAGGTGCTGAAGCACTAGCCCCTGAACCAAAATCAGCAGTTAAATTGATAAATAAATTTAATGAAGAACCTGTTAAGGCAATTAATAGCATTAGCCTACAACAATTAGCTAAATTTGCTGTAGATAGTTTTAGTCAAAGAGGTAAATTAATGAAACCTGAACACGATAAAAATATTAAAACCCGTGATCAATGGCAAAATGTATTATATCGCATACACATGAATGTTGAACAAGCTAGAGCTGATGATCCATTATATCGGGATTATGTTTGGGCAATTGATGATTTAATCCAATCAAGAAAAGAGGAGAGAAAAAAAAACAAAGTAAAAAACCTTCAAAACAAAAAGGCACCATAACCATTTGAGCAATCACTTCGTGATTATCCAGAATCACCAAGGAAAACATCGAAACTAATTAAAAAAGCACAAGCAAAACGAAGTGAAGAAGAAAAAGAAGAATTTCAAGACGCTCCTGGTACAACTGAAAGTGTTATAGGGAGTGGTCTCATTACTTGCCCAAATAATGTCCTTGCTGATGTCGATTGATTAGAAATTCTCAGCAGAGTAAAACGAGGTGGAAATAATTCATCACAAACCATTAATAAAGCAGCTGATATTTGCAAGCGATTATATTCAGCGGTATCATGGGTATTAATGTATATCGGTCCCTTATTAACGAAATCGCCGATGACTACTACAGTAATTAGATACAATTAGTGATAAAGTAACTTAGTAATAAAATTGATCGTGCTTGGTACTCAACATGGACCTACCATGGTCAGGAAAATAATCTTTCGACTACCGGTATACAAAACAACCTACGGAGATAAACTAGGTGATGTTGTTCATGGCATGTTTAGAAGAATAGTCTCAAAAGCAATACCTATTGCAAAGCAGCTAGGAATGAAAGCTATTGATGTTCGTGAAAAAGGTATAGGCGCTGTTGGTAAAATTGCTAGCAAAGCGTTCTCAGCAAACAGAGATAGACTATCAAGATTAATACGCAAACCACAATTTGCCCTACTTCAACCTGTGAAATTGGCTAGCACTGAAGTGATGCCCACAAGTGTAAGTAAAATGATAAATCAAGCCGCTAATAAAAAACTAGCGGAGTTGGCTGATGTCCCAATGTCGGAAAAGGAAAATAAAATATAACCGCTAGTCTGATAACAGGAAGTTGTCTCACTTCCCGAAGTGGTGTTCGTGTACGACGAAGGTGATAATAAAAAAGATGTTCAAGCATATAAATGACCCTGCGTTTGACATGGATGCACCAGTTCTCAAAGACGAGTCTGTGTGCGATTATCACTATTATTCTTAACCCGCACGAATTCCAGATAGGCGTGGACGAATCAAACTAAAGGTTCAGGATACATGTAGTTATTGCTTACCCGCTGAGCGTTTATTGAAGTCGAAGGTGAAATTTTAAATAACGATTATCCTGAAGCACCAGTAGCATATGCCGCTAATGTTAGAGTTGGTTTTGTTAATAATGGTAGTATGGCTTTGTTCGATAGCGCTACGTACATGATTGACAGTAAAAAAAATTGAATCAATTCAGAAAGACGTTGACCTTGCCACGACAATACTTGGTCTTGCAAGATACTGCGACAATTACTCAAGATCAACTGGTCTATCAATGATGTTTGCAAATGATATAACTGATTCTCCTGATTATAGACAGTATAATTTAGTACAAACGCCACGAAATACTGCATCCGATGTACAACCAGCTGGAATGATAGCTCGGCCTGCTGAAGAATTTCGTTATTGGAGAGTGTTAATCCAGAATTCAACTTAGAATTTACAGCACGTCGAGCAATGTAAGGTGATAGGAGAACATATTTATGTGTAATTCCACTGTCAAATATCTTTGGATTCTGCAGACATGTACGAAAGATTATACTTGGAGCCAAACATACAGTGGTACTCGTACGAAAAAGTACCGATGATGATACAATATGGCAAGTCGAAGGAGCTGATAATGCTGAAACTAGGGCATTTCATTATGGATGTAAGTGATGACTCCAACAATATCTGAAGGAGATCGGTGACTATCTTATATGAGTTGAGGTGGTAAATCAATAGTATCATGGTTAGCTATGAAAACAGATTATAACCAAAGTAATATTGACGGTTAATTTACAGGGCAAATATCTTCTCAGAAAGGTGTTTCTGCACGGCGACATATATTTATTGCGCTTCAAAATACTGCAGAAGTAAATAATCAGGACCCAAAGTATGATGGTATTTGATAAGCTCTATGTTTCCGAGGTGTCATTAAGAATAAATGGACATCGAGAACCATCGGAAGATATTTTGTTAAATTTCGATCAAAATCATGTAGCACGTGCATATCATCGCCTTATGTCGTTCATTTGACGTGATCAAAACATTGATACTGGTTTACAAATATCACAGCTAGATTTTACAGCGCTGTATCCGATTTATTACTTGTCACTAGAACATTTAGATTTAACCAGATAATCATTAGTTGATATACATTATCGGGCGTGTATGAATCGAGGAGTTATTGCAAATTACAGAGCAATCGCAGTTATACTTAGCGATAAATCAATGCTCGATAAATCAATAATGGAAAGTGCTGGTGGAGGAATGTGAGTCGATGATGCCCAAGTAGAGAACATGTAATTAGATCGCTCATAATCTTATAAATGTCATATCATAACGTTAGTGTGAGTCTGACTCCTGATCAGATTAAAAAGCTACAATCATCATCATAAAATAATTGTGCGGTAAAATTATCACTAAAAAAGAACAAATCGCTGGTGGTTCAAATAAGCTATCGTTGATCGAACGTCAGTATAATCAATTCAATGAAGCCAAGCGATCAAAGACTGGGATAAGACTTAATCTTTCTGCAAGTGCTATCAGCGACGTTGCTAAATTGGGTGGTATATTTCCACTTCTTGCAGCCATACCACCATTAATAGCCGCTGAATTCCCAGCTGTTGCAAAAGCAGCTGCGTTAGGCGCTGTTGGAACCGCTGCTGGATTGGAGTTAAAGAAAGCAACCGGTAAGAGAATAGAAAAGGGGAAAAGTTCTAAGACTTCCAGGAAAACCGCCCTCGTGATATGGAAAAGGTCTAAGACTTCCAGGAATCCCGCTCTGGTGGTAAAAACGCGGCTTAAGACTAGGAACAGTTCGATGATAGCTCCACTATCTAATTTTGATCTACTTGATGCAGCTAAGCAACTAAATATAAAAAACTTCAGAGGAGATTTTATGCGTGATCAATTACCAAAACAACCCAACAATATTGAAATCGGTGTTGATAATCTTGATAAAAACTCTGGACCTGACACGCATTGGGTTGGATATGCAATTGATCCACGTGGAATTGTTTATTTCGATTCGTATGGGTTGGCACCACCAAATGAATTTCTTCATTATGTCACCAATAAAATTGCTACAATCTGGTATTCAACGCTGACAACACAAACATTAACTGATCCCCCAATATGTGGTCGAGAAGTAATTAATATACTTGATGCTGTATCAAAATCAAGAGCACCACCTAAAAAAGTCGTGTTTGAGTATACCACGATGTCGCATTTGAACAGACACTAGTAAACATAATGGTTTGTATATATAGAAGATCTCAGACGAAGAAAGATAAGAGTGTCAACTGATCTAAATACGCAACAGTTGATCAGCTCAGAAGTGTGATTGAAGAATTATTATATATTACAAGTGTGGATCAAAACATAGTCGTTGTTTTTTCAGGATAAACAAGGACGATTAAAATCGAGCAGCATTCAGCTACCAGATGTACTTATATGAATTCCTACTGCTGTTGCTGATAATATCGTTACTTTTACTCATCAATGTAAAATATAGGATTCCGGTACGTCGGTTAACGACTATGTTAAGAAAACCGGCTATGTATTATTATATAATAATGTCAGGAAACAAAATTACCTATATCGGAAAACCAACCGCAGATACTGACGCAACAACAAAGAATACGTCGACAATGGCAATAACGATGTATATATTTTATATCAAAATAAACAAAATAGACAGCACGAGGTGACAATCGATCTACCATTCCATAGTTGATCAGATAAACCTAATGAGTTTCAGAATTTTTGTTTAGACTTTTACCACTGAGGCGAAGTGTTTAACTATAAGACGAAATGTTTAAAACTCAGAGGGTTGTCTGCGGTGGAGTTGATATTTTCCTACCATTTGTTGCCCTTGCAAGAATTCTTATATTATCCGTATCCGAAGGCCTAGAAACTCAGAAGGCTTAACGGTCTTTGTGACCTGGAACCTCATTAGGTTTATTTCTAGGAGTGCAAAATAGCACTACTATGTATTTATATGGTATGAACTTATGTTTGTTCAATTTCGATGAATTTCTCCGTGTCCACCCAATAAATATATATTTCTTGGCTTAAAATCGACTCCGAAGATATTTGCCTATCGCGGGATTAGAACCGTCGGCCCCAGTATCAGTTTCAGCACGCTACCAATTGAGCTACGTACGCATTACATAAATATATTGAATCAGTTAATATATACTTTCCCAAAACGATAGTAGTCAAGATAATAGTGTTTGCTGTTCTTAACAGACACCACAATTTCTGGTAATTTATTTTTCCAGTTTCCAACAATTATAGAAATTTATATAATTCTGCCTAATTCGAATGATACTGCTAAGTCTCTGCGTAAGCTGCTAACAATGATATTTTTAAAATAACTTTACCCTTTAGAAATTGGCTCACACATATATACAGGCACACATTTGTGTTGTAAATTCTTTTGTGGTGCACTATTTATTAAAATAAAGTCACGTTTAATCCACACACACATTAAGTTTATTTATTATACAAAACATAATCTATTATGGTTCAATATGTGGAAATGTATAGCCGATTCTTAACCAGAGAAATTCTATGTTCGCACAACGATTGCCATTTAATATGGAATAATCAGACTTAATTATACAGCCAGCTGAGCTAGTCAATCATATTGACTGCCTGTATGCACTGAGAAAACGTGTACGCGGATTTTATGTAAACAATGAATACCGTATTATCAGTTTTTCATATGCCAGTTGTGCCTAGGAAGAGTTGTAGATTATCATTGTTGATGCACTATCAACTGGAATGGGTATATACTTTTGTATACAAACATATCGTGCCTGTATCTGCAGCGCGAACAAAGATTTTCGTTGAGTCGAAAGCCCAGGAAGGTTAACGGGAATTAACATTAGGTTTAAATTTTGTTGATCAAATATTGGCTTTTTCCAGTTCTTTTGCTCTTATTGTGTAGACTTTTATGATCATTTTGCTATCGAATTATGATAAAAATAAAAACCGAAAAAAGTATTTGATCAATAAATTTAAAACCTAATGTTAAGTACCCTTTACTTTCCTGGGGTATTGACCCAACGAAAACAAGCAAACTGAACAAAAAACAATGATAGAAAGACTCAAATGCGTGCAAATAATCAAAATAGCGCAAAAACGACAAATTTGATAAAATATCAAACAAAAGAAAGACTATGATCTATGATCTGCTATTTTTCACATTTGTATCTGTTTGTCTAAGCATATATATTAACTTGCAAGAACACACAAACGCATTTATACGACTTATTGATTCCTTTTCTGTATAGCCATATAAACATAGTGCATTTTGTCTGCTGATAACTACGTACAGCTATAAAAGTTCAAGTCATGTATATATCAATGCAGTGCTAAACCCGTTCTATGCTGAAGAAAGTCCATTTTGTAACACAACTACAATTACGCCTGGCTATGGTCATTTTTATAGATTGTAATAAGAAATTCGTTATATAAAATAAAATCGTATATAATGTTTTGAAAATAGATATTTTATCACTTAGTTTAGGCTCGCCTTTGTTAGTGAGAGTGTAGCATTACATTTCTCTTTTATATTGCAATGCGAAATCAAACATTCATTTATTATTTATCGTTTACAAAACAGAAAATATAATGCAAAATTACTTGTTTTCATAATCAGAAAATGTATAATGCTGGTTTTGTTAAATATATATTAACTACTTCAATATATGTATATAATGCGTCGGTATGTCAGTTGGTTACGTGTGAAAACTGGTAATTGCGGTTGGGGTTCCAATCCTGTGAACGGCAAATTAGTCTATGGGGGGAGATTTTATGCCCACGAAAAACTATCTATTTAGATGGGGGGACCAGGATAAGTTCTTCTAAATTCAACAAACAAATCATACTTCTCGCTATGTAAACACATATTGTGTGCTATTTTGCGCTCCTAGGTGTCACCATAGTAGGGAGTATGGTGCGTTTGTTGGACGTAGTCAAGATTCTCCCGCCTTAGGTGTTGTCTTGTGTATATGTTATGTGCCGTCCCTAATTAAAAAAAGCAATCACATGTCCATCTGAAAATATATTCATGTTCATCAATTAATTTATGTGTAACCTCTGAACTTGCGTGGATGTGAAAAGGACAACATCGGAGTTCACAAAGGTCAACATGTGCCGTCACTAATTAAATTTAAAATATCAATCACATGACCATATGTATATAGATATTCATGTTCATCAATCAGTTTATCATAACCATTGAATATAATCATTGTATATAACCTTCTTCATCTTAACAAAGTCCTCTTTGAGGACAAGTATTTTTATTGTTTTTCTCATATCATTTTCGACTGAGAATAACCATACTGATTCATATTTCGGCGATATATGATAACCCACTTTTTAATACAGTTCCTTATTATTTTAGGTATAATACCAGTATATCCTGTTACGGCTTTGATCGAATTAAATCTTTTACAAAATCTATTTTTTAAATCGAATCCAAAATCTCTGATTGAGTATGACATTATATACAATATTTTATTTGTTTAATATAACATTTGCAACTAATAAGTACATAGTAGTAGAGATAGTTGATGTATCCTATCTCAGAGACGCCTCAGCCCCAAAACATATTTTTGTCAGAAAATGTGTTATCATTATGAGCTAACAAAGGCTACTGACAAAAATGTTAACGTACAACGTTTTGGGGAGTAGGGCGGTCTCTGAGAAAGGATCATCAACTACCTATAGTAATCTATCTATCTATCTGTCTATCTATCTTATATATATATATATATATATATATATATATATATATATATATATATATATATATATATATATATATATATATATATATATATATATATATATATGACATAAATTAAAGTACAATGTTTCTAACTTATCCTTTAAGTTGTCATACACGTGCATTTCTCCGTTCGGAGCACCCGCCCAATATGACATTTTGTCTTTGACTCGTACATGTAATATTGACCCACGTTAGCATCACTGCTCTCTGTCTAAACACCCAGTTTCAAATATTACGGATATATTTATATAATCATTTTGAAAATTGTAAAACCAGATTCTCCACTGCTGAAATGTCTGTGGCGCCCTTATATATTTTACAAGTGATCGGGGTTGGGGGAAGACTGTGTAGTTGTCAGCTTTTAAGATTTATGGATGTAGGCCAAAACATATGTAAAATTTAAATCCCGTGGGTGGGGTGGGGGTAAAATTGCCCTCCTCATCGCCGCATAAGAAATGTATGGTTACACCCTATTGCCAATGCTCCAGCAATGTAAGATGCTTCTTCTGAGAGTAATGTTGTTACTAATAACACTTACAATATAAAACGTGGCTTCTTACATTGCATTAAGGGCCTGATTACACATTAAGTGCACAGTTGAGTCAGAAAAAAAATTCAAATTAACCTTTCTTTTAGCTTTTAATATTGTTTTTAGGAGTTTCACGTTTTTTTTGGGGGGGGTGTGGCACCTTTTTATTTTCAGCACTAAGGGCCCTGGAAGGCTTAAATCCTTCACGGATTATAAGTCTATATTTCCACGAAATATATCCTCATTTCACATTGCAAGGTTTAATGGTTTCGCCTGTATATTTGCTCTTCTGTCAAAACTACCCTAGAAATAGCTTGCATAAGAGCAAAGTGTTATTTATATCTATTGTAATCTTAATGTTCGATTTCTATCTAATATCACCATCAAAATAATGTGTACTTTGTATCTGTTATCATCGTAAAGATTAGAGCGTCCGCCTTGGATGCGGGAGGTCGTGGGTTTGATCCCCGGTCATGTCATACCAAAGACTTACAAAAATGGTACTAACATTTGAACAGCTGCCTCGCTTGACGATCAGCATTAAGAGGTTAGTGTTAGGACTGGTCGGCCTCGTGTCTGGATAATGTGACTGGTTGGGACATCATGCCACGTGTCTGCGGCTTGATGTCCCAGTGCTAGACATCACTATAAACTGCCACACTTCAGACATCGTAGCGATATGACTGAAACATTTTTAAAGCTTCGTTAAAAATCATAATCACATCACACCACGATCGTATTTATTTGTACTTTCCACCTATTATCACTATCATCGTAATATTTACTTTCAACTTATTACTTAGACCAACAAGTAGGTCTCTGCTTTGCTGTCAGATATAAAAAAAAGCAGAGACCTACTTGTTGGTCTACTTCTTACTATAATAGCAATATGTACTTTCTATTACAAATGTCATCGTAATACATGTATGAACTTTTATATATTATCACTATCTAGACAAACAAGTTGCTGCTGTCAAATAAAAAAAAAAGCAAAGACCTACTTGTTGGGCTAATCTCTATCATACTTATTATTTCTTTGTTTAGTCTTCGTTCGTTACGTTGTACACTGGCCGTTATTGATATTTAGTGTAAACCGTGAATTGAATTGAATTGAATTGAATTGAATTGACATCAAATGCATAACCCATCTAACACGCCCATAGTGATCCCGGAAGATTAATTCGGTTTGAACATTTCTGAAGTCCGGCATTGGGTTTGCTGATCGTGTACCAATGCATTGAAACAAGAGTTTGCTGATTTTTAATATAATTATTGCTTATGCTCAAAACAACATCGAAAGGATGTAGATGGAAGAAATTTCCTAAATAATAGAAAATACAGGGTAATACAGAATAATAGTGTTTACCTTCCACTTAGACCAACAAGTAGGTCTGTTTCTTTCTTTTCTGACAACAATCAACTGCTGTCAGAAAAAGAAGCAGAGACCTAATTGTTGGTCTACTTTCCACTCAGCATCCCTTCATTTTGAATGTACTATGGTATCGCGGCATTCGAAGATTTTGACATTTTTTCAGCATATCGCCGCCTATCGTCTATTCATCTTGTATATGCTATATGGTAATAACTGACAGTA
Organism: Potamilus streckersoni; assembly: GCA_016746295.1. NCBI lineage: Eukaryota > Metazoa > Mollusca > Bivalvia > Unionida > Unionidae > Potamilus > Potamilus streckersoni. The sequence goes on from JAEAOA010001018.1 coordinate 144,133, forward strand.
GCATTAGCAAACGTTCCTGTTAGATTTTACCTCCATATCGATTTTAAAAACGAAATGCATCAAGGATGTGAAAAACGCACAATTCATTTCATCAACTGACTTTTTATTTAAAACCTGATTGTTGGCATGTGGTCCCAAACATTGTTGAACTATGAACAACTGTTGAAATATAATATTGGCTTTTTAAAGCAGATGGAAGTGTATGATGTAAACTAGCTGGCAGGCTGTTTTTTATTTATTTTTGTGGGATGGGGTGGTGGGTACCTCAGGAGTCTGTAGTTTTATCAATAAAGCACAACAAAATTTCTACCGGTATTATAAATTACTTGCAGACTTCTGTGGTGGATACAAACAAATGGTATGTGTTCAGCAACACCAGTTAATTCCAGGAAATCTCAGAATTGCCGATGAGTACACGCTTCAAAAAGTGCACCAAAGAATAATAACACTATTTTCAAAACAAAGCCATACTCCACACTTTCAAATAGAATCAAGATCTTCATAACATAAATCGGGGCCCTGAGAGTCCGCATGGTCTAAAGTGCTGTCCATTATAGATCACTGCCATCTAACCTCTGTTTGCGTGAGTTCGAGTCTAAGATTCGGCAAATGTGGATATGTGAGAAAGCTTGCCAGTAGCTTCTCATGGGTCAGTGGTTCTTTTCCGCGGATTTCCCGGTTTCTTCCTCCACCGTTAATACTGGCCGCCATGTATAGCATATCATGTGTTGAAAAATGGCGTTAAGCCCCAGAACAACAACAACATCATAACATAAATCTGTATTGCTGTAGCAAATAGGTTAGCCAGTTTGTTTCTGGTTGGCCAACCATTCATGTTTCTCATTACCAACCCTAGCAATTTTTGCCCATGGTAGCAAAACAAAAAATTACCCCCCGCAAAGAAAAATCTATCTATCTATCTATCTATCTATCTATCTATCTATCTATCTATCTATCTATCTTTCTGTCTGTCTGTCTGTCTGAACTGCCTACCAATTTTTAAAACCAGTGCAATAGGTAACAATATTTGTCTTGTCTCTTACCCTGGAATGCCCAATTATGTTTTGCAGGAGGCGGATCACATGATTACCATATTTGTCAAGAAACAAGAAATGGAATCTATGATTGCATATAAGAATTAAAATGTGGAGTGGGTTAGTGTTGTTTTCTGTTGGTTTTTCAATTGCCATTTGTTTGACTTTAAAAATTCTATGTATGCAATGTAATAATTTTTGTTGGAACAGCTAGAGATGTATAAACAGTCTGTGTTTAACTTATTTTCATGTGCACATTGATTGGCTCATTCTAAATGACAATCCCAGCACCACTCACACATCACAGGTTGTAATAGATACATTGCATTAAATCTCTAAGATAACTTTCTGTTGATAGAGGACATGGGTGTCAGAATGTGTGCTATGGAAGTATCATCCATTTTTTAAACCGATCTACATTCATTCCCTTCATTAGGACAAGTATATGCCATCACACAAATATGTTTTGGGGATTACAATTGTATGAAAGTAACTCAGCTGGTATTACCTGGAAGCTAGAAGTTATCTGTTTATCGTTTCCTGCAATTATCTGATTTAAACTGGTTATAAGATGAGTTGAATATTGAGCACAGAACAAAAAATAGATATATGTAGTATCGTTATGCTCAGTGTCTTCATTGTTTAATTTATTGTTTGCTGACTTTAAAACATCCAGTACCATAGGTTTCTAGACAAAATATCAAATATCAAAGAAGATATGCAAATGTTTCAACTTGTCTTCTACTTGTCATTCATGCTACTCATCCATAAAATATTTTCTGTTTTAAACGACCATTTTTTATTTTCCTTTTAATAACTGCATAAAAGTATTTCAAGTTTGATAAAAAGTTTGAATCATTTAAAACTGGGAATACAGTCCTTAAATGATATCCCCAAAGCAACAAAATAGAATTTGGCCAAATCTGATGGCGTTATGATCTGAAAGGTTTATCATATTTATATAACTAATTTTGCTCTGTTGCCATATGATGTACTCTGAAAAAAGAAAACTGATGTTTAAGAAGCTGCTCGGCACATGTGCAGACATACTCATACACATGTGCAAATGTACTCATACACATGTGCAGACATCCTCATATACGCATGTACAGAAATACTCATATACACATGTGTTCAGAAATACTCATACACACAAGTGCAGACATACTCATACACATGTACAGAAATACTCATATACACATGTGTTCAGACATACTCATACACATGTACAGACATACTCTTACTCATGCGTGCAGACATAATCATACACCCGTGCAGACATACACATACACACATGTACAGACATACTCATACAATTGTATGCAGACATACTCATATACACATATACAAACATACTCATACATACCTACAGACATACTCATACACATGTACAGACAAGTACACACCTGTACAGAAATACTCTACATACATGTGTAGACATAATCATACACACTTTATTTCATGGACCTTAAGAATCATTTGTACTGGATTATATACAATAGCTTTATTTTTAATACAGTACATGAAGGTATTTCCTATTTACGTTAGATATTTTGATAAATTATTAATCTGGTAGTTTCCCATTTCATAGCAAAAATTAGAGTCACAATTGATATTCTACTCCTTGTAGGCATTTCTCTGCTATCTGTCACCAGTAATATGATTAAAAAAAAACAGTATATATGCATATTTATGCATTACTTTTACATGTACATTCCGTAAACAAAAACTGAGGTAACTAGATCTTCCTTGATTAAATGACTATGATTGGATATTTATCAATGTGTACATTTTGCCTAATTACTCACAAAATAAATAAAATTTGAAGGACTTTATGTAATCTTTTTGAGTGATTAGATAAAATTTATATATCGATATATACCCAATATTGATCATTTAATCCTTATAATTCCAATTTACTTCCTTTTTAACATCAGAAAAGCATATTATATCAACAAAACATTCACTTTTATGTTGTTATTGTGTTAATTTTTTTACTCCTACTACACAATGAAAATTCATATTTATAAAGGCTTTTCACCAGAAAACCTATTTCCTAAAGGAAAATGGTTGATGCTCATTAACAGCTGTTCAGGATGACATACGTCAGATAAACATTATGGAGGTCTTGAAGTTTGGGATAATAAATAAGTCAATTGATGTGGAGGTCAAAGGTACAGGTCACTCCACTGAAAGAAGACATTTGCTTTACACACACACACTAACAATAATTGTACATAACATACTAGGAACAAATTTTGCTCATGATATGCACGTGAGGTATGTAAGTAGTCTATTAGTTTTGGGTTCAAAGGTCAAGGTTAATATGATGAAGAAAAATGATTATTGTGTAGAATTGTTATATATATATATATATATATATATATATATATATATATATATATATATATATATATATATATATATACTATCTGCAATGGTGCAGCAGGCATAAATTTTGATGCAGATAAGTTGAATGTTTGGTTTTCGAGAATGATTTAGCATGGTTAGCATGAATCCTGCTAGCATCTGCCACTGAGTAGAACCCATACACCAAATATTATGTTACAGTTTGTCTATTTTCTGTATGCTGTCTTAGTGATGAGGTTTTAAAATATGTAATGGATTTATGGATGTAACCTTTGTGTTTATGATGTTCAGATTTTAAGTAGAGTGGGAAGAAATGCAGGATTTAGAGATTTTCTGGATGTACAACGCCAGCATGATACTGTTTCGATCAGGATATATCCATTGTGTATATATGTTAACATCTATAGTGCTATTTTAAAGTTCTGGTAAAGAATCTATGAGACAACGAACCAATCATTGGATGTTAAATTCTAAAACATGCTGATAATTGTGGACTGTGTTCAATACTATTGCTAGATAAGGGTGTGATGCATTAGCTAATTGAGGTCCTGCCCATACCCATGGACTGTGTCAAATACTATTTATTGGTAGGGGTGCATGATGCATTAGCTAATTGAAATCATGCTGATGCATATGGACTGTGTCCATTAATATTGCTAGTATAGGTCAGATCCATATTAAGCTGATTTAAGTCTTGTCCATAACCATGGACTGTGTCCAATACTATTTGCTATGTAGGAGTGTGTGATGAATTGGCTAATTGAGGTCTTGCTCATACCCATGGACTGTGTTCAATAATATTACTAGGTAAGGGAGCATGATGCATTAGTTAATTGAGAACATGCTGATGCATATGGACTGTGTCCAATGCTATTGCTTGGAAAGGTGTGTTTCGTTAGCTGATGGAGGTCAGGCTGCTACATGTGGACTGTGTCCAATATTGTATTTTGCAAATGTGTGATGCATTAGCTGATGAAAGTCAGGTTGTTACCTATGGACTATGTCTGATATTATATTTTGTAAAGGTGTGTTTCATTAGGTGATGGAGGTCATGCTGTTACCTATGGACTGTGTCCAATACTCTATTTTATAAAGGTGTGATGCATTAGCTGATGGAGGTCATGCTGTTACCTATGGACTGTGTCCAATACTATATTTTATAAAGATGAGATGCATCAGCTGAAAGAGGTCTTGTTTTTACCTATAGACTGTGTCCAATATTTATTTTGTAAAGGTGTGATGCATTAGATGATAGAGGTCATGCTGTTACCTATGGACTGTGTCGAGTACTGTATTTTGTAAAGATGTGATACAATAGCTGAAGAAGGTCATGCTGATACCTATGGACTGTGTCAAAAAATGAATTTTGTAAAGGTGTGATGCATTAGCTGATGAAGGTCATGCTGTTACCTATGGACTGTGTCCAGTACTGTTGCTAGTAAAGGTGTGATGCATTTGGTGGCATTCATGTGTTGTTATGTTCTTTTGAGAGAATGATGTATGTAAGGTGAAGTTGTTTGCATTTAAAATAGGCACAGTACCTCTATGCTACTTTTATCTAATGTGGCCAACATTTATTTGAATATTGTACTTTTGGAAATTGTAATTGATCTTAGCACATAGCTAACTAAAATGACTGCTCCTTTGTGCTCCATAAGTCCACCTGAATTCTTCAAAAATACATTATCTTTGGCAGCTGTTAAAATAGGGAAAATCTTGCCAGAGTAGACATCCAGCTTCTGAAAGAGTAATGAATGATTTACCAAATATACAAAATGTAAAAAGTTATCAGCTCTGTTTTTACAATTTACCTCTGAAGTTTGGGAGAGAAAATGATCAAGAGGGGCTAGCACAATTTTGAAAGGTACACATCTGGAGTAAGGCCATGCTGTATACTTTATAACCCACATTACACCCATCAATCATACACCAACATAAACAGAATTAAAGGTGCTTTGAACAATACCTAAGATATTCAAAGTATTTTTTAAGTAGCCAGTATAACTAGTGAGAAAACATGGGGAAATTCTTTTTCTTAAAAATTCTAATCCTATTTTAAATATGAAACTGTAGAGGAGCACCATCTTAGCTGATGGATGTCATGTTGATACCTATTGATTGTGTATAATATTGTTTTTTGTAAAGATGTGATGCATTACTTGATGTAGGTCATGATAATACATCTGGACTGTGTCCAATAATATATTTTTTAAAATTGTGATGCATTAGCTGATGTAAGTCATGCTGATACTGATGGACTGTGTCCGATACTGTATTTTGTAAAATTGTGATGTATTAGCTGATGTAGGTTATGATGATACCTATTGACTGTGTCCAATACTGTTGCTACTAAAGGTGTCATCCATTGCAAGCTTATTGCAGTTTGTGGTGAATGTGCTGGAAAGATCCTGCTTGTATGTTGTAGACTACAGTAATATGGATTATAATCAATGCAACTGTGTCAAATCAATTATCCCAGAAGCTTTTAGAAATAGAGATGGAGGATAATTACAATCTTAATGGATAATAGTAATGGTAATTAAAGCGTAATAATGACTTTAGATCAAATGTAATTACTGGTATATGTAAATATTTGTACTAGATGCAATGTAAACACTGATATATGTAAATATTTGTATTAGATCCAAAGTAACTACTGGAATATGTAAATATTTGAATCAGAACTAAATACCAGAGATGTAAAGATTTATATTATATCCAGTGTAACTACAGGTGTATGTAGAATTATATCAAATATAAGAACTGGTATATGTAAATAATTTAATTTCCTCTTGTTGGTTTGGCCTTTTGGGTAGCCTGTATTCCACTTTTATTTCATTATATATTCCATATACTGAATGGCTGCATGTTCAAATTTTTCAGAAGCTTGTCATACAATGTTTGTAGTACTAAACTTTTTTAATTTAAACAAGCATTTGAGCAGAGTTGAGAAGACCTCACTTCATCTCTCAAGACTGTTTGCTGTTGCCAATCTTAACTCCATTTGAAATGCAATAATGTGTAATTGTATTTGGTATAATTAAATATATGTGTATAGGTATATGCTATAGGTACTGTATACCACTCAGCCATTCAATCACCTATTTTTATAATATTGATATAAAAAGTATAATATTTAATTTCCTAAATTTACTTGTGCTAGAAAGGGACTCAGCGTGATCCAGTGGTCTAAAGCCACCCCCCCCATCATAGACCACAGCCTTCTCACTTCTGTATGTATTATTGGTTCGAGTCTCAGACTTGTACAATGTGGGTATATGAGAAAGCTTGCCACTAGCATCTAATGTGTAGGTGGTTCTTTCCAGGGTTTTCCCTGGTTCTTACTCCACCATTTTTATTGGCCATTAGGTATAGCCTATCTTGTGCTGAAAAATTGTGTTAATCCCTATAACAACAACAGCATCAACAACAACAACTTGTGCAAGATGTTATTTCCCAGGACTTATTGCTTCAGCCATCTGACACTAATTGTAAGTAATTGCAAATTTAAACCAGTCTGCTCCCTCTCTGGAGTGTATTAATAGGCCAGTCTGCCTCACTCTCTGGTGTTTATTAGTATTGAGACCAGTCAGCAACCTCTATAGAGTGTATTAGCATTGAGGCCAGTCTGCCCCATCTCTCTCTCTCTCTCTCTCTCTCTCTCTCTCTCTCTCTCTCTCTCTCTCTCTCTCTCTCTCTGGTGTGAATATTGTGAGAGGGAACTTTGAATGTTTATGGGCTTTATGAAAATTAATGGAAAACCAACTTCCAGTAGAAAATATTGACCCTCAGGAACCAGTGTTATCAATTTGTCAACATAATGTCCTTTTCATTAAGGGGATATGAAAATTCACTCAATAGTGGAAAGTTTTCTCTTGCAATTTAAAGTTTGGTGGATGAAATTTTAAGCCATGTAATAGCATAAGTATCTAATACAATATTTTGAAAGTCAGTCTGAGATCATTTTACATATAGAATTGCTGAGTATCCAACATGGTTACTCCTGTAGCTTTTTTTCTCTTCTCGGTTTGATCTTGATTGATTAGAACTAATGGAATGAACATACAAAGAATTTTATTTTTATTCCAGGTTTGATGTTGATTGATTGGTACTAACAGAATGACCATTCAGTAGATAAACCAGAGTTGAGATGGCAGCACCAGCCCCCATGGATAAGGTCAAGGACATAGAGTACACAAACTGGCTGAAGGTGACCTTGGCCCTGTATTATATGAAGTCAGGACTTCACACCTTCATACAGAGTGAGATTGATCAGCTGCATCAGTCCCTGGTAAAGAAAATATATGGAGGTCCATCAGTGCCACTGTCACCTTGTACCATGTGTGATGCAAGCCATGTAGTAAGAAACAAGCATTCTGGAGTTTGGACATTCCCCAAACAATGTTCATCATACTGTGATGTCTGGCTTTATGAACTGTTGAAACTCCACACCAATCCAAAATCAGAGAAAATATACTGGAATAACAGCCATGTCTCTTCTTGGCCATTCAAGCCATGGGAATGTGCCAAGGTTTTCATGCCAAGAGGACAGACACCTTCCAATGCTGGACCAGCAGAGTGTGATGCCCAGGCATTATTGACACTGTTAACCTGCTGTACTCACTTTCATCACAAACTTTCTCAGCAAGGACAAGGACTTACGCACAAAGTAAGACAAGAATACAAAATACAGACATACACACATACAGTAAGATAAGAATTCAAAATAAGTTTTTACATAACATATAATATGATAATACAAAATAATAAGGACTTTCAAATAGTGTAACATGTTATTACAAAATAAAGTCTTACAGTGCATTATGATAATACAAAATAAGGACATAAATACACTGTAAGATAGTAATATGAAATAAAGACATAAACATACTGTAAGATAAGAATATGAAAAAAAGACATGCACACACTGTAAGATAATAATATGAAAGAAAGACACTGTAAGATAATATGAAAAAAGATGTAAACACATTGTAAGATAAAAATATGAAATAAAGACATAAACACTCTGTAATACAAGAAAAGTTTTTCATATTCTTAGGTTAATGTAATACCACTTTTTTGAGGATCACTTGAATATAGTGATACTTTGATAAAGAATATAGAAAAAAATGCAACTCCATATATATATATATATATATATATATATATATATATATATATATATATATATATATATATATATATAGAAAGAGAGAAAAATGATCATGAAAACTGTGTTCAGAAATATTTAATAATATTTGTTTTTTTGTATATAATAACGATTTTGATTCAATATTTATTTTCCTTTTTCATAAGGTAGAATTTTAATTCCTAATTGATATTTCCCACATTTTCTGCTAGTGACATGATGAGTCCTTGAAATGTAAAGGCAGTGCTTACTTGCTTTCAAGTTGACAATCAACTTGATGGAGCTTTGAACTTAGTATACATACATGTACTTGTCCAATACTTAAAGTAGAGTTCTGCATCTTCCAGTGAATGTTTAGCCTTGATAACTTTTACTTGGTAAAGGTAGTACACCATATTTGTTTTCCCATGTAACAACAATTTCTTCAAGCCAACAGTAACAGACGATTATTATTTGAGCTCCCTATAATCTTGCCACACATTTGAAAAATAGTCAGTTGCAGCTTTTAATAGATTTCACAACTGTAGGATCAGAGTGTTACACATACGGCCCAACTTCCATCTATACATAAGTGAATGCATACAAGAGTGAAGGCATATATAGTGATAAGACCAACTTCCATCCATACATAAGTGAATGCATACAAGAGTGAAAGCATATATAGTGATAAGACCAACTTCCATCCATACATAAGTGAATGCATACAAGTAGTAATAGGAAACCAGGGTTTCAACTCAGGGACTTTTTTTTAGATATCCAGGGACCCCCAAACCCACCCACCACTACCTCGTTAATAAGGTAAGGTAATGTCAGTATAAGGAAACCAGTGTTTCAATTCAAGGACCTTTGTATTAGATCTCCTGAGGCCCCCAAACCCACCCACCCACCACTACTCCAAAGCGTTGAAGCCAGATGTGTTGTCGTCATTGTGTTGTCACACTACCCCCCCTCAGTTCAAATACATATTACCTAATAAGGTAAGAGTTTGAATTAAAACCCACCCACCACTACCCTGTTAATAAGGTAAGGTAATGTCTAGCCAGGTAAGTCAACATTGTGTAATGCTCTATGTGTAATGCTCTATCATCATACAAGTCAAGGTAACTTTTAGCCAATCATTGTACTGATGATCATTGTGTGATTAGAAAATTCGAGAAGGAAATACACCTGCATAGGTAAACCATTAGTCAGGCAGTCTGGTGTAGAAGTTTGACCAGAGGTGGAAATTAAACTACGTATTTGTGATATTTTCTAACATTTGGGAAAGCAAATGGACTTGGAATTAACCTTGTGAAAATGGTAAGTGATATTATTTTATACCTCATTACCAATGATTAATGTTTCAATTGTTGATATTAGAAATACTTCATTATCAGGATTGTAGAGACTAAATTTTACTTTACCGCTCACAGCGACGGGACTTAAATAAGTCTTTTATTTGTGGTTTGTTTAGAAAATATTTTTTGGCGATAAAATATATTTTTGACAGATCTGACTAATGGTTTGCATACAAGAGTGAAGGCATATATAGTGATAAGACCAACTTCCATCCATACATACGCGAATGCATACAAGAGTGAAGCCAAAGAAACAGTCTGATGATATATACAGTGACTAGATAATGATGATTTACTACATGTTGATGGAGGATATCAGAACTTTAGCAAACAATGACAATGAGGATTATTTATTAATGCTGAGTTCTAGGCAAGGCAGCTGTTAGTACCATTTTTATAAGTCTTTAGTTTGACTTGGCTGGTCCTATGCGGATGCGCTATCCATTAGGCCAGTGGAGCATGTTAATTGTAGTGATCTGTGTGAGTATGAGCACCCGCAGTGCATGGGTCAAGGGGATCATGTAACACCCCCCTGGATATCATACTGCAAATATATATATATATTTAAATTCCATCATGTTTGATCATGCAAATGAAGCTGAAAATATGTCACAAGATTCTGTTAAAAATGCTTAATACATTTAATAAATATTTAAGAAATACATTTAATAAATATTAGCTTTAGTTTCAGACTGCTTTTTATGCTAAATCTCCTTGCCGTTACTGACTGAACCCCCTCACCCCGATAAAGTTCTGACCCCCGCTGCAAAATATCCTGCTCATGTGTTTGAGTAACAGAAGACAGTCAAAGATAATATTAACTGTATAAGTGAGATGATGTAGTGAGACAGTGGGTGAATGGTTACTTATTTATAGCTTTGTCATTGTTATCCATTTATAATTTTATTATTATATTACAAACAAATAGCAAAACAATTACCCATAAAACAACTAAAAGTGAAAAACAAAATGATTTAAAAATGAGATAATTCATCTTAAATTGCCGTTATTCTTCCCTTCCCATATTGTAATCCTGCATTAAATCATCTTTAATTATGATGTCAACATTATACTGGTAATTTCAGATTTCTTCTATGCGAAACAAAGTCATACACAATGGTGAAATGAAAGTGTGTGATGCAGACAGAAGCAATTATTTACAAGAAATGATACAGATGTTAGAAGATCCTGTCAACCTGAAGTCATTAGAGGGTTGTAAAGATGCTGTTGGTAATATCCGCAAGGTACATGACTGTATAGCATGTTGACAGATTCAAATAAAATCATTTTGTATGTGTCACATAGCTTATTGCTAAATCAATATTGTTTAAACATGACATATGATTTGAAAACTTCTGGAGTGTATGGTGTCATTAAAATTGTTTTCAAAAGTCAAATGGGTTTGAATTTTGAAATTATTTTTTAACAAGATGATGAAATGCGCATTATGTGCAGTGGAATAGACTATTTAGGCAATAGCTCTGACAGTGTAGAATCATCTAGCATACAAACATAACTCTTGAGGAAGAGCTCATGCCACTAAAACAAGATAAAAATTTATCACAACTTATTAGTGATTTATGGTGTTCAATACTCATTAATGTTTTCAGCATCTAAAGTAAAATTTAAAAAAAAAAACTTATTCACAAAAGCAACAATGTGTGTGCATGGGCCTGAAACCTCTCACTATAGTGGATCAGGTTTTGAAGTGTCTGCACTGAGCTAAACCCCATTTTTCTCCATTTTGAATACTTATGTTGATTAGTGTTAGACTAAAAAAATCTTTATATTGCTAACTGTTAATTTTGCCAGTATTTACCATACTGACTCACAAAACCACATCATTTTGAGATGTCAAAAGACAGCAATTGATAGATATAGAATAATTAATTTACTTTGTGAGAAATATGGGATGGTGGTTGCAAAAAATCTATACACCAATGAAATATCAAATAGATAAATTTATACTGAACTAATTAACTTCATATCAAATAAAAGGATCAAAGGTAATCCTTGATGACCATAAGTTTTTGACTAAAACTCTGCCGATCAGTCATGGAAGGAAGATAGAATGTACACCGACCTAAAATGATCTGGGCAGAAACACTTGAGTAATTATTTTGAGTCAATGTCTTTTGATTTTTCTTGTATTTTTCACAAAGGTTTAAAATGAATATTTAAGGCAGCTTGTATATTATTTTCAATTCATGTCGAAATGCCAAAATGTCTGTTTTCTCCCAATGCTAAGAAGCCACCAGCTAAGAAATGATATAAAATAGTCTGATGCTACATCCCCATTTGTTTGTATCCACTATTGATTTCAATAACTAAAACGTTTAATGTGATTAAAGGTGCACAGAACTTAAGTCAATTGAATCATTGATTGATTACCAGATGATTCCGTAAATTACAATAACATTGAGTTTGGAATTATATTCCTTTGCACAAATGAACATATTAATGAAACCGCTTGTTAAATCCATGTGAAAGGCATATTTTTTGTTGTCATATTTTTTCTTTGCTTGATTTGACTCTGTAAATATGTAAATATCGGTAGCAGATGACATATGTATGTACATAGTCATGCATCCACCCCATTGCTAAAAATGGACTTGTCCAGTAACTGGAAATGGGTCTCAAGCATATCCATATATTATACTGAAAACTTTAAGCATGAAATGTACAGATGATAATGATGTTATGGCCATTCTACTCACATTCATGTTAGAAAATATAAATCAGTAAATGAATAGACAAAGTTCTTTGCACCTTTTATCAAATTAAAGGTTTCTGTTATTGATATCGGTGGAGGGTGTTTTACAAACAAATTGGTTAATAGTCTCTGACTAACAAGTTTAACAATGCTAGGATACCAGAATTTATGTTTATGTAGGATATTAGCAAAGGTCCTGACATTGTATCGTGTCTTTCGTGCAAATTGGATTTTAAGAAAGCATACGGAGGAAGAAATAATATGACTAGGCATATACAGACACCATCACATAGGAGCAAAAATTCTGTAACAAAACACACCCACAATGAAGGCATTAATTGAGACTGGATATAAAAAGAGAGGACATTCTCCATTCTTCGGAAAATCCAAAGTTATTCAAATGGAAGTCTGGACCAGAAGGCTATTGAGAACCTGCTAAGAGTGAAGGTTAACAATCACAGTGAATGTCATCAGTGGTCAACAGAAAATGATCTTCTGAAGAAAACTAAAAGTGCCTGTGGATTGTTTGAAAAAATCTTTGCTTGTAACATTTTTCATCAGATTTTGAATCTGAATCATATGCAAAATTGTGTTTTGTATTATAATATGAAGAGAATACATATTTTGTGACAAACTGAACTTGTTTTGTTTTCATTTCCTTTAAAACTCACACAATTTATGCTGATAAAAATCTCCTTTTTTAGAAGCAAATCTTCTGATCAAAATGTGTAAATCTACTGGTTTGAAATCCTGGTTCTGTCACAGGTATGTGCATGAGTAGGTTTTGAAGTGTCTGCACTCTAAGCTAAATTCCTTATTCTCTATTTTGAATACTTATGTTGATAGGTATTAGACTAAAATTGTATTTATATTGCTAACTGTAAATTTTGCCAGTACTAACTCTGAGTGTTGCAACATTGTACAAACGTTGCAACATTGTATAAACTTTCTGTATCTTTTTCTAAAGTGTTTTGAGACAACCTGTTGCTACTGAATGACTTCATGATGTAACATGGTTTAAGCCACATTCACTTTACTTGTACCATGATTTTTTCACGTCAAAGAAGAGATCAGAATCCTTGGTCAGTACTGCTGTATGTAATTTGAAATAGAATCACTGAATAGAAATATTAAAAAGAATAATAATATACAAGGGAGAAAGATACCAGATTTGGAGGTGAGTTCAAAACTTTGCTATATCCCAATGACTGCACTAACTTTACCAGAGACTGTACTTTATACAAACATCTTCAGTATGAATTCATGCCATTTGGAAAAAGCACTTGATCAGTAATCAACACGACAAAACAGAAATTGTCCTGATTGATAACTGGCAGGGAATCCACCCTGGTCTTCTACCAAATTTACAGATTATATGAAAGTTTTAGGGATTAGATATGGGAGAAAATATACACACCTAAACTGCTGACTAGCACTAGAAGATCAAAATGAAATATGGTCACATTCACCACTGAATTTAACAGTGTATCAAGGTTGCCAAAACCTATATGAATAGCCTCATTAGTTTTATTACAAAAACAGTGGACTTAATGGAAGTAATGTCGAATACAGTAGAAAAGAAAATTGTACACTTCATATGGAACAAACATGTTCATTCCATTCTGAACAAATATATATGTATAGACAAAAGGATGAATGTTATTAACTCGGGTATTAAACAAGAATCATTTATTAAAAACGAGTCATTTATTAAACAAGTGATATTACTCTGTGTATTACAAAAGAGTCATTTATTAAACAAGAGTGTTATTAATGTGTTTATTAAAAAGAGTCATTTATTAAACAAGAGTCTTTATCAAACAAGAGTCATTTATCTTAAACAGATTAAGACATATTAATAGATCCACAACACCTTTGGAATTGAATGGGGGAGGGTAGAGTTGGCAGGATATATAGAGACGATGGGCAGGTATAGGATCAGCATCTGTACAAAGCAGGATGTTCCTATACCTGCATTATGTCAGCTTAACTGTAGAGACACATAATTAATTTGGTTCCACCTTGTCATTTATGTGGGAACCATATTGACTCAAAAAATCACATATTTAGATGTCCAAATACAGCAATTGATAGATATAGAATAAATAATTTACTTCATGAGAAATGTGGTGGTGGTTGTAAACAATCTATACACCAACAAAATATCAGATTGAAGAATTTATAGATAGCTAATTAACTAAATATATATCATTATGTAAAGTAAAATATGTGAGCATAAGGTTGAAACCTTGGAAAATGTGGCTGGCAATGCTGACAAATATTCCTTAGCTCATAAAACATCTTTTTGTTCCACTCGGTCGTCATCTGGAAAAAAATGTATTTCAGCCCAATCCGAGCACTTCTGAATTTTAATCTGGCACAACTGTTAGAAATCAAGTTTCTGATAAGCTTGATCAGAAATCCATATCTCTTTCTAAGAGTACCTATTACAAAAACAAAGGACACATCTTTTCTGATTGCTACAAGCTGAAAGCTGAAAATTAAGCATCATGATTAAGATAGACCAATTCCATATGCTCTTTATTTTTAAGAGGTCAGTGTCACGGTCATGTATTGAAAGCAATACATTTCTTTGGTCTAATAAACTCCATTCTGATTTTATTATGGAGAATTCATTTATTACTAGGCAGTGACCTAGCAGAAAAGAAGTTTGAAGTTCCACTTACTAATGTCAAACCTTGTTGGGATCAGAAAGTTGACCCTGTTGAAAAAGAATTCCCAGATATATGCCTAGCTTGTGCAGTTACTAGAACATGAGCTAAGAAAGCTGTTGAAAATGATGTTGATCAGGAATGTATTCCTTTAGCTTACACATGTAATGGTCAGGCTTTTGATGGGGTCACTTTCACTCCTTGTTTGGATCAATCAAATGATATTGATCACAGAGATCCACATTTACCTACTTCTCATTTTTTCTAATCATGTTGACAAATGACAATCACTTGTCGTTGAACAGGAAAAGATCCTAATATCTCCTGTTTGTTTCAAAGGGCCATTAATGAAACTGATGCCACAGAAGTACCTTTTTTGTTATTTCACAAAAAATGGAATTATTATGAGAAAATGGAGACCTCTCAAGGTATCAGCCGGTGATGAGTGGTCAGTGTAGTTCTAAAATCATGCACACAGGAATTTCTTAGTTTGACCCATGAAACTCCTTTGGCTGGTCATTTAGGAATTAATACGACTGATCACAAGATCTTGA
This sequence comes from Potamilus streckersoni, assembly GCA_016746295.1. Taxonomy (NCBI): domain Eukaryota; kingdom Metazoa; phylum Mollusca; class Bivalvia; order Unionida; family Unionidae; genus Potamilus; species Potamilus streckersoni. Next base: position 159,962 of record JAEAOA010001018.1, read on the forward strand.
ATCATTTCTGTTGGCCAAAAATTAAAAGTGATGTTTGTAAATACTGCAAATCTTGTCAAACTTGTCACTTGTCACTGGTAGGAAAATCCAATCAGAAGATACCTAAGGCTCATCTGCAATCTATTCCTGCATTTGATGAACCATTTAGCTGAATAATGGTAGATGGTGTTGTTCCCCTATCTATGACCAAGTCAGGTAATCAATAAATGGTTGACCATGTGTGCATCAACAAGATTCCCAGAGGCAATTCCTTTGAGGAATATTAAAACTAAAACAATAGCAAAAGCTTTAATAAAGTTTTTAAATCTGTCCAATCTGATCAAGGTTCAAATTTTATGTTTGGAATTTTCCAGCAAGTTATGTAAGAATTAGGCATCCAACAATTCAAAAGTTCTGCTTATTACCCAGAAACCCAAGGGGTGTTAGAAAGATTTCTTCAGACTTCAAAAATATGATTCAGTCATATTGTTTTCATATGGGTAAAGATTGTGATGGAGTGATTTATTATTTTTTTTTTCTGTTAGGGAATCACTTCAAGAATCTTCAGGATTCAGCTCCTTTGAACTATTATTAGGACATACTGTGCATGGACCGTTGAAGTTGTTAAAAGAGAAACTACTTTCTAATGAAGATACTGAAATCAATCTTCTCGAATATGTTTCCAATTTTAATAATAAGTTGTCAAAGGCTTGTGAGGTTGTAAGAGCAAATCTGCACTCTACTCTGTCAAATATGAAGTTAAAAAGGTATGACAAAATACAAAAGAAAATAGTTTTCAGCCTGGTCATAGAGTTGTGGCTCTCTTTCTCATACCACAGAATCCTCTTCTGGATTACCATGACATTGAAATTGTAAATTCCAAACAACACCCATACAGGAATGACCCTCTCAAACAGGAGTATTTAAAAAAGGAAATTAAGTATTTCCTGAAAAATGATTTCATAGAACCAAAAAATAAGTGACTGGAGTTCTGAAACCAGATGAAGCTTTCCATATTTGCATTGATTATAGAAAGGTGAACAGTGTGACTAAAACAGATTCATTTATGTTATCAAGAATCAATGGCTGCATTGATAAAATTGGAAATGCACAGTATGTCACCCAATTTTACCTTCTGAAAGGATTTTGGCAAACTCCACTGATGGAAAGGGCAAATTAAATGTTTTCATTCATGACTATCAGATGGACATTGTCAATATAAGTGATACCGTTTGGGATGAAATGTTCGCCTAGAACTTTTCAACATTTAATGAACATGATAACCTCTGGTCTAGATAATTGTGATGCTTACATTGATCATGTCATATTCTATAACAAAACCTGGAAAAAACATTTTATCAACAATTTAGAAATTCTTTGACAGACTCAATGATGCAATTTTCAACATTAATTATCCAAAAATGAGTTCTGCCATGGTTGTGTAACATTTCTGGGAGTTATTGTGGGACATGGACAAGTTAAACCTATAGATGCTAAGGTCAAGACAATCAATGAATTCCCAGTCCCTGTTAGTAAAAGGCAAAATGTGCTTTTTAAGTATGGCTGGATAATATTGGAAATTTTGTTCCAATTTTTCCATAACTGCAGAACCCATCACAAATTTATTGAGTATGAAAGCCAAGTTTGATTGGACATAAAATGTCTGAGGCTTTTGATAAGTTGATGGCCATACATAAGAGTGCATCATATTTTGCAGCTCAAAGTATCAATAATTATTTAAACTAACTGTTGATGCAAATGATGTTGGGATTAGAGCATGATTCAAAAAGATAGAAATGGTGTTGATCACCCAGTGTGCTAGTTTCTAAGAAATTAAACAAGCACCATTCAACAATTGAGAAGGAATGTTTGGCTTTGATACTGGCAAATTTACAACATTGTTAAGTTTACATTAGTTCAGCTCCTTCTCTGATTAAGGTGATTAGTGATCACAACACTTAATGTCACAGGCAAGATGAAACAAAAACATCAGAGATTATTAAGATGCAATTTGTTGTTACATGAATATAATATTGACATAAGGCATTTCAAGGTAAAAGAAAATTTAATAGATTCGATTTCATAAAAATATGTTATTTCATAGATAATTTATATAATTTGATAAGATTTCTTCTTATGTCATTTTTTTTATAAAGCTCGTGTATAATTTGACTATGGTAAAAAGAATAGTATACATGTAAATCTTTCTTTTTCTCTTATGGGTGAAGTGTTATATATATATATATATATATATATATATATATATATATATATATATATATATATATATATATATATATATATAATTTAATTATTTGTTAGGTTTAAAATTTTTAATTCCATTACATGCTAATGTAATGTAACTTTGTTTACTGGATTGACATTGTCCAGAGTTTCAGTTCAGTTCAGTTTGAACTGACTGTTATTTGTTGTTTTTATTTCAATGATAAACAACTAATAATAGAAACATTGTATCTAGTTCCTAACCATGTTTCAACATCAGTGACAGTTTTGGGAAACTTTTTTTTATCTTTCTCAAAGTAAGAATCATTAAGCTTAGTCAAGGTCATACCTGGACTACTTAACAAATAGCATTCATAAATTGGTACAAACTTCTATTTTTGTTCCAGAAGAATGAACTTTAGACCCTCATTTGGGCATCTATTTTGCATCTTAATTAGCGCATAACTTGTTTTTGATAGAAGTTTGTCAATTATGCTTAAACAATTGACACACTAAGTTGATTTAATGGTGTCCAGTTTGGGTTGAATTTTTGTTTTCTTAAAATTATTGAACTTAAGATCCCTGGAAATGTTCTGACAAATTTTTTGGAAGTAATACTGAATTCAAACCTGGTATAATATTTTATGTGATTCATCAAAGAACCATAGAAACAGCAGCACTTCACTAAAAGAGGAAGATATTCCAAATGTTGGATATGACAAAACTTTTGGAATGAAACTGTGATTGTGTTCTTCTTTCCTTTCGTGACCTCCAGTTGCTAATACATATCTTCTACTGCAGATGTAGCCTTGTAGGAAAGGGAAGTAATGCAACAGTAACAGAAGAAATCCAACAAACTAATAAAGAGAGGTTTTGCGAAGCATTACAAGGAGACAGATTTGAAAATAACTTAAGGTAAAATATCAGTAATATAGAGTTTATGGTTTGAAAAAGTGGTCATTAGTTAAAAGGATAAAACAGTAGCCTGAGAAAAATGTGTTATAATTACAGTCATTATATTTGCAGCAATATAATTGCAGGAACTCCTTCAACTATTAATAAATTATGTTGGAGGGTGAACAAAAGGACTTTAGCAAGCAAATTGTGGTTGTGGTAACCAGGACATAGAGGCGGAAGTAATATTCCTTGATAAATTAAAATTAGGATTGAAACTTTTGTAAATTATTTTTTTTAATTAGCACAAAATGTAGCAGCAATATTGTCATGCATTGTCAGACACTAAAAAGTATTGTACAATCAGCTAGACAAATGATTTTTCTGTCATATCTTATTTTCTTATTTGTCTTAATGTTGCAATGACTAATATGTTCCTAATTATTAAGAATGTTTAGAAACTGTAACAAGAAAGATGAAAAGACAAAACTTGTTCATTGTTCCAAAAGGTAAGTTATACAAGACTCAGTGGTCAAACATATAATTTCAACAGCTTTTTGTTTCATGGTCAGTATGTTTTAGAACTTGAGTGGTCTCTAGGACACATGATTCACGCAGCTCTCTTTCTTTCGAGTATTTTCTAAAGATTTTTTTTTCCAGCCTTCAGACTGATTATAATCTACAGGGTATTAAAACAATATAAAGTAAGTATTTGCTTCAATATTTATTCATAATATTGATGCAATACATATTTGGTTATAACTGTATATCCTGCAATGATTCCTATTTTTTATAACCATATCATTTGGTATGAGAAATACCCCATCAACAGCAAATGTATTGCTTAAGTTAAGTTTTGAATCTGAGATATATTGCTGACTGTAATATTTTCATTGGAGTCATATTTTTCTGGCCTAAAATTACATTTTCAATTAACTTGTGCAATGGATTCAGACTGATAAATCAATGTTCTTATTTTGCACTTCAGCTCCTAAAATGCAAATAATGTTAGACCCTACATGTACTTGGATTTAGTCTAGATGTTCCTCTCTCAGTTAGTAGTTATTTTCTAGAATAAAATAATCCCAATGTTATGTTTTCTAGCTCTTATCCGTGATTGTTTATAAAGTACTTCTAGAAATAATTACTTATTAAAACCTTGATCAGTTTAAAGGTTTTTAGAAAATAAAATGCAATTAAGGCTGTCAATGGGTACTCAGGTATTTGGTTACCTTCCCAGGTATAGCCCGGGTAATAAAATGGGCAAATGATTACCCATTAAAATTATCCTAAAAGAACATTTCCAAGTTCAGATTAAAGACATCAGGAGCAAGTGAGACACTGAATAACAATTTAAAGTTGGAGGTTCAAGTCATGTGACATTTGGCTGCTGCATATTTATCCATTGTTAGAGCTCCGTTATTTTCTATGTATAGTAACTGTACATGAAACAATTCCAAAAACATAGACGGGTTTTTTGAATGTGAACCCTCATGTCACAGATTTATTTTATATTGATAAACATGTAATTGTCTAACTAGACAAAACTAAAACAAATGGCACCAGATGTGAAGATAAATGGGCTTTATTGATTTGACATTTGGAATTTATATGACTGAAAATTTTTAGAGGGGAGGTATTAAAAACATAAAAACATAAAACTTAAAATCATGTTTTAGACTTCACAGAAAATTAGACATGTAGACTAGTTAAAGTGAGTGTTATGCAAAACTAATTGTCTATTTAGTTATGCTAACTACTAATCCACATAGATTTATCTGACCTGTGACAAAAATTTAATTGTGGATCCAGGTTATAGTGAAAATAAATATACATTTTTCATAATGTTTTCTGTAATTATGGAACGTAATATATAGATTGCATTTTTATGCTCAGATTGTGCATTTTGGCAACTTATATTACTCTAATAATTATGTATGCTTATACCTCTCTTGTGGCTTAGTACATATGGAAATACAACAAAGCTGTTCAGGTTCACACTTAACACTATTTCCCTTTCATTAAGTTCCTGGGTAACCAACTGTTAGGATTGAATTGTAGAAGTTTCCTAAATATTTGAAAGTTTTTCCTGTTCCTCAGTGTTATGCTCAAATTAATAAAACAATAGCAAATGAATTTCAAAAGTTAAAGATATTCTACTTAGAAAATAACCATCTTTCATTCAAACTATTAAATATTTGTATACATGTGTTTCAAATTTATGTCATTCTTATACCTTTAAATAGCTTATTCTGAATACCTTTAAATAGCTTATTCTGAATACCTTTAATTAGCTTATTCTGAATCATTTGGTGCCTTGCACAGCTGAGTGGCAAAAAAAAAAATCACTGTTATTGTTCACTACCTTTTCACCATTGTCCACATGGGTTCAAGTCTTGAGCTTTACTTATGTGTATATGAAATAGCCTGCCAGTAGCTTTCTGTGGGTCATTGGTTTTATCATGGTTTTCCCAGGTTCTTCCTACACCAGTTATACTGGCTCCCATGCTTGACCTATAACTGAAAAATGGCATCTAACCCCAAAATCGCAACAATTATCATGAATCATCTCTTTTATATCATTATGTGTCCATCATCAGCTGTGTCTGATTTTTATTGCATTGAATACTGCAACTTTATAAATTATCCAAATCCTCTGTAAGTTCCTGATTGTGTTGTGAAACTTGTTGTTCTAACTCACTGACAATACATGTTTATTTTTCTCTTTACATGAATATACATTAAAGTGATTCAGTTTTTCCCTACCTGATTGAAATTGTTATGCATTCTTTTCTATCTGTCTTATAGACATACTTTCTTGCATAGAATTTTCTTGAAGGTGTTTTTGAGACATATATATGGCATGACTTGGCAGTTATTCTAGAATGGCTACATCAGTCCTCTCCATCTTATATTAAATAAATTGAACCATGATAAAAGAAATGATTTATTAATTCACTTACTGTTATACATTCTGCCTCACATTACAATGTCTGCTAGCCTAAGAGGGTTACCAAATCAAAATATTAATCTTTTTAATATTTTTAGTAATTAAAACTGGATATTTCCAAATCATTAATATCATTTTTTTACTTATTTAATGTGTTTGTATTATTTAAATAAGACTGGATTGTTTGTATTATTTAAATAAGACTGGTTTGGGTTTTTTTAAGTGAATTTAATTGTTTTTCATACTTGCATGATTTTCATAATTTACTCACATGAATTTTATAAAAGTTATATTTTTACCATGGTGATTGTTTCTGGAAACGTATAAAAACAAAATTGTGGTGTGTTTTCTCTTTTCTCCCATTAAGAAAAATATTGAAAACTGTAGTTTAGTGTTTAATACAAAAATGTATAGCATTTATTATGTAGTAATTTGTTGAACATGAAAGGTTGTCCTTAGTGGTTGTTAATGCATGAAACTAGTTTGTAGTCTTAAAAGGTCCTGCAATTTTTAAGAAAAAAAAAATAGTGAATGGTCATATATTGGTGATTCTGAATGTTTTGAAAACTATTCAAAGTAGTGATCCTAGAAAAAAAACAAAGTTGTAAATGATGGATTTGTCATATATTGCTGAGCTAAATTTTGCTTTTTAATATTAAGAACATGTTGCAAGAACATGTTGCATTTAAAGTATTTGAGTGGTTTAGAATCAACATATTTTATCTACTCTGTGAATGACTTACATTTAAGGAATGGAAGAGGCCTGTTGATTTTGGCACATAAAGATGAAAGGTTAAAGGTTAAAGGTCAAGTTACTGTAGCTCAAGTAACATTATTGGTAATAGTGGATAAGAAAAAATATCATTTCTGCATAGACGGTTTAGCTTAAAGCTGTTTACCTCAACCACAGTTTTGGGTAATTGAGACCTATAGGTCAACAATCATTCTCAACATGTGCCAGGATAATGCACTTTTGAACATAATGTGCCACTCACAATACACATTTTTTGTGTTTAGGTGGGTGAGTGTGTATGTGTGGGGGTGTTTATTTTAAGAAAGGCTCTTAATTTTCATTGCTTTATGCCTTTCATTAACTTGTGTTTTCCTGCTAGGTCAGACAGAGTACAGACTTGATACAATCATAAGGCTAGAATGCCTTCCAACAACACATGCTGAAATTTTTAAGCTAGAAAACTGCTAGAAGATAAATGGTATGTTGTCATCAATAGGGAACCCAGATCGAAAGACAACTACAGCTCTTTACCTGATTGATGATGAAATGTATCGATGCAAGCATGTGGTGGATGAACATCCAAGAGACTGGAAGACAGTAGTTATGGATAGGCTTTTTGTGTGTGGTGGTGGGTGAGTTTGTATGCATGTGACACTGTCATCAAAACAACTAAAATATGCAGAGAAGATGAGCATTTTGATTATAGAACTTAATAGGAATGACATAATTATTACAGAAGATGGACAAAAATTTGCATAGATAATTTCAGTGAATTTATTGGCTTTCAACATTGCTGTTCACTATTTGCAGGACATATCTACTTATTTGCAAAAGGATCAGAATTCTTCAGACTACCCCAAAAATTGTTTGTGGTGAATATTGCAAACTTAAGAGTCAATAAGATTTCTTTCATTGACTTTTCTCTTTTGCCATGATAAGAATCATGGGAGGATTGTGTATCACCTGAAACATTGCAGGAGTCCAACAAAAGTCTATTGATTAAACTGGCTTCTTCTTTCCATATTTTGGAAGATGCATCCATCACATCATTGAGTGATGCTTATGACAAATTTTCAGTTATATGTTGATAAGTTCAAGTCAGTTGATAAAGCATTCATGCTACAGTATGTGAAGCTGTAGGGCAGATCCTTGGGGAGTGTTGTCTAGAGATGGTTGTAAATTATGGTGACTCAGAATATTTATATCAGAGAACATACAAAGCAGAAACCAAGGCCAGTACTTCATAGAATGTGTTTATTCCTGTGTATTTGTATGGGCTTCTGGCGGAGAGAACGGTTCATAATATTACAGATAAAGGACCTGTAAGGGAGTGTTTTCAGAAATTCTGCTTTCAAAGAGGAGCAGTGTTTGGCGAAATTTAAACACAAGTGGAATAAAAGTAATAGGGTCAGGGACTTTTTTTTCCTGGTTAATCAGTTTTCTAAATCCACATACATTTTGCAAGATTTATCAGAAGGACAGTGTATCATGTTCTTGCAGTACATCTTAAAGTGAAGAAGATGCAGTCTTATTAGAAACAATCAGTTCTTGGAATTGTTAGCATGCACACATAATAAAATCAGCTCTGGCTATTGAAAGTGCAAAGAAAAGCAAAAGCTGCTAGAATTAGAGATTTGTTTTAACATGCATCATTAGTTTATATACAAGGCCTAGTATACACCTCTATAGAATGGACAGCTGCTCCATGCCAAGGCAAAATATCACCTCTATGTATAATGGGTATTTGCTTGATCAAGAAAATATATGTTTATTTGAGTACTTTTCCTGACTTTATACACTAACAAAAGACACCATACAAATAAAAAACTGACAATATTTACTGTAGATTTTACTGATGGAAGTATATATTGTTACAACACATGTGAATTAATGAAAATGAAAATATTTAGTATAATAAGCATGTAGAATTACAATTTGACAGTCTTAATAATGTGGACTTAGTATAGCACCAAAGCTTTAAAAGCACTGTGCACTTTACAATATTACATAATACAAAAAAACATACACAATGACAAGGTTACAAATCAAGCAACATGAAATTACAAAACAGAAATCATGGTGACAATAATTAAGAAAGTAAACAATGTGAAAATAGTTATGTCATACATATTAGTCTTTTCTGTTTATAAAATTTTGATTCTGAAATGTGGAAATGCATGCAGATTAAATGGTGCAAACAAGTCAAAGTGGCTTCATATATGCTTGAGAAAATGCAGCTAAAAAAGTAAATTCCTTTGAATGAGGGCCTCAAAGTAGATTAGTTCTTAGCTAATTGAGTTTCCCTCTTTAAATACAGTCATAACAATATTAATAAAAAGGCTTGAAGAAATCCTAATATTTAAGTGTGTGTGATTTAGATTTTTAATGTAGCTTTAATGATTTTTCCATAATATTGCTATGATGTCATTTGAACATCTGACAGCAACACAAAAAGCATCTAATTTAGTTTATATTGTCAACCAGTGGAATCTTGGTGTATGTTTTTATTTAATTTTAGTGTTTTTGATCATGTGAGTATTTGCAAATATATGTTTTAAGAATATTTGACAATGATAATTCAACTATTTTCTTCTATTAATAAATTTATTAAATGCTTTGAAGAAAATAGATGGAAGTTGTTGTCATCAGATTTGAATTCCCAATAATATCTATAGACTTATGAATGATTAAGCCTAATCTTTACTGGATGATGTTACTTCATTTTGGGTCTCATGGAATGACGTACTCCCCTGCCACTTGGATGTGGGAGATTGTGGGACATAATGCTACATGTATAAGGCATGATGCCCCAGTCTTCACTATAAACTGACATACTGCCTACATTGTAGTGATATGACTAAAACAATTTTAAAGCTACATCAACTATCCAAATCACACACACAAGGACCTCAAAAAGCCCACATTCTGAGTCTCAAAAAAAGCCTGAACACCATCCGTGAATATGGCAGGTATGTATATAAATGTGTTAAGAAAATGTTATATAATATTGTAAATGGATGATATGATTCAAAATAAATTAGCTTATCATGAAATCTCTAGAGTGATTACTAAGTGTATTACAAAATAAATCAGCTTTTAACAAAGTAAAACCAGTAATGGCTGATAGCAAAGTATATTAATGCTTAAAAATGCTTATGCTTTCATTATTGCTTCTGATAACCCTAAACAAATCTGTATATCACAAAAAATACTGCATAATAATTTCTGTTTGTATGATTCTATGAACACATAGTGATATGACTTAAAGAAAAAAAAAAGATCCAACTAATGACTGATCACCACATTATTACTATACTGTACATATAAACATATTAAAGTAAGTAAAATCAACTGCAGTCTGATCACCATTCTATTACTGACATATAAGCATATTAGGGTAAGAAAATCAACTGCAGACTGGTCATCAGTCTATTACTACCTTGTATTTATCTGTCCACATCTAAGTTGATGCAGTCACTCTTGACTGTTAAAGAATGGGTAATGTTCTGTCAAGAATATAGGAAATAATGTGACAGTAAGACAGATAGAAGAAAAGAAAAGACAAGAAAGGTAGAAGTAAGTGGCTTTCTATTGTGGTGGTGAGGAGAAACATAATACAACCAGCACAGCACTGAAAATCTGTAGGTCTCTAGGTATGTTTTGTAGCTGATGACAGTATAAAAAGTGAGAAAGATAACTTCAAGTAATTATACAAGGAATGTATATAAAACAGTCTGAAAATGAACAACTACTTTATATCATGACAGTCAATATTTGTTGGGTGTTGGAAAATGCAAGTTGATATGGTCATTAAAACAATTAACTCAATGCTTTATCTCTTGAACATAATACAATTGTATCTCTCTCATTAACAGAGAAAGATATTTGACAACACAAATATTATGCCATAACATTTTCAGTCTGTGGTAATATGAATATAGACAATAATGAAAAACTGAGGAAATGTTGCAAACAGAGCTTTCAGAGTCATTCTTGATGCTGATCTAGATACACCATCAACACACCATTTTAAAACATGATATGTGAATAAACTGCAAACTTAGTGCAAGTTCTGTTACTGCCTGTACAAATATGACTAAAAACATTACACATTAGCAGACAGTAGGTCAGTTAGGTCAAATACTGTCCTTACAAATCTGCACACCATCAGATGAAATAAACACAAAATTATTGCCAGGTCTATTATTACCTGTACATCACAGCGCTTCACTACAATGCAAAAGAGTCCCTAAAAGGAACCAGAATCCTACAGGTCCAAAATAAATTTCCATGAATTAAAGACAAGACCGTTTTTTCTCAATAACTGTACATTGTTGAATCCATATGCTATATAACATATATAAAACATAATCCTAGAGGCCCCAAAAGAATTTCCATGAATTAAAGACAAGACCATTTTTGTTTCATTGTTGAATCCACATGCTTTATTTTGGCAACAACACAAGTTTTGCAAAAGTTTTATTGGCTGCAAGATCAACAAAATTTCATTCGGATAAAAAAAAATTGTTGGAAGTCTGTTGGTGAAACCGTGTGAATTTGATTATACAGGCAGGAGCAGTAATAATTAGATTTTGAGGATGGCTGTTATTCTAATGATACTGGACATGAGCACATCAGCACCATTTTCATTTGGAACAAACAAAAGATTACATGAAATATTCTTGAGAAAACTCCAAAATGTAAAATGAAGGACTATAGGCCATCCCCATAAGTACTTGTGGTCTATGCCCAATAGAGTTTAAAACTCCATAATGGTTAATTGTAAGAGCTAATACTGTTTGTCACGTGCAAATCATCATATCATAGTAAGAAAACAAGCAAATATTAATTACCAGGTCTATTTCTATTATGATGACCAAAAACACAGGTAGGTCAATTAGATAGGTCTACTACCATCATAATAACCAAAACACAGACAGGCAAACAGTAGGTTTATATAGGTCTATTTCCATTATGATATAAAACAGACAGACAAACAGTAGATCAAAAAGAAAGCTCTATTATCATCATGATGACCCAAAACACAGACAAGGCACAAGTTGGTCAATTAGAAAAGTCTTTTTCTAGTATGATAACAAACACACAGACAAATAGTAGGTCAAACAAAAAGGTATATTACCATTATGAACAGAAACAGTCAGATCAAACAGTAGGTCAAATAGAAAGATATATTACTATAATAATCACCAACAATACAGACAAGGCAGACAGTAGGTCAAATAGAAAGGTCTATTACTAACTGGACAATCTGAATAGTATGATAATAAAAATAGCTAATTGCATCGTCTATTACTGTACAAATCTAAATAGTATGATAATACAATTAACTAGAGACTAGCTACAAGGTCAACTTCTGTACAAATCTGAATAATTATCATAATAATAAAAATAACTACAGACTATTTGCAAGGTCTTTTACTTTACAATTCTGAATATCATGATATTAAAAAACCACAATATACTAATTACATGGCTTATACAAATCAGCACATCACTATAACAAAAGCAATGAGAACTATACACTATATCAAAGTCTATTATGCAATCAGCATATTACAATAATAATAATAATAATAATAATAATAATAATAATAATAATAATCTAAAAACCCCAACTAATTGTGAGGTATTCTACAACTTGTATAAGTAAGCATATCACTAAAATCAAAAAAGATTAAAACAAATCACAAAGTCTTTTACTGTCTTTATAAATTAGCTTATGATAGTAAGATAATGATAAAAATAGTATTGCTTAATTGCAAGGTCTATTACCTATTTACACAAGTCAGCATATCAAGATAATAAGAAAAACCTAGACACTGTTTTCAAGGTCTACTACTGACTGTACATATCCAGTATAAATACCATGAAAACAAACAACTAGGCAAATAATACCTCAGACAGTACCCAGTACCGTCACAGTCTGTACAATCAGCATATCCCGACAACAAAATAAAAATCAGCTAGAAATTACCAGGTCCATTACTGTCTCTACAAATCAGGGTTATGAATAAAAACATGTTTACCCTCATAGAAACTAGGTCAAATATATGTGCCATGTCAGCTATCATAATAATGACTGTGACAAACATATCTTCATATCCCTTGGTTACAGGACAAAAAGGCATCACAGTCTGTACAATCAGCATATCCCAACAACAAAATAAAAATCAGCTAGAAATTACCAGGTCCATTACTGTCTCTACAAATCAGGGTTATGAATAAAAACATGTTTACCCTCATAGAAACTAGGTCAAATATATGTGCCATGTCAGCTATCATAATAATGACTGTGACAAACATATCTTCATATCCCTTGGTTACAGGACAAAAAGGCATCACAGTCTGTACAATCAGCATATCCCGACAACAAAATAAAAATCAGCTAGAAATTACCAGGTCCATTACTGTCTCTACAAATCAGGGTTATGAATAAAAACATGTTTACCCTCATAGAAACTAGGTCAAATATATGTGCCATGTCAGCTATCATAATAATGACTGTGACAAACATATCTTCATATCCCTTGGTTACAGGACAAAAAGGCATCACAGTCTGTACAATCAGCATATCCCAACAACAAAAAAAAAATCAGCTAGAAATTACCAGGTCCATTACTGTCTCTACAAATCAGGGTTATGAATAAAAACATGTTTACCCTCATAGAAACTAGGTCAAATATATGTGCCATGTCAGCTATCATAATAATGACTGTGACAAACATATCTTCATATCCCTTGGTTACAGGACAAAAAGGCATCACAGTCTGTACAATCAGCATATCCCGACAACAAAATAAAAATCAGCTAGAAATTACCAGGTCCATTACTGTCTCTACAAATCAGGGTTATGAATAAAAACATGTTTACCCTCATAGAAACTAGGTCAAATATATGTGCCATGTCAGCTATCATAATAATGACTGTGACAAACATATCTTCATATCCCTTGGTTACAGGACAAAAAGGCATACAAACGTATGATGCACATGTATAGTAAGTGCAAGGCATGACAAATGATTGCTTGGAAAATGTCTTTTACTAAGAATGAAGTGAAATATCACAAACAATATCAAAACAAAATGTACATTGTGCATGAGTAATAAGTGTATAGAAAGATAATTGCAGTATAAAACACATTATAATTTGTGTCGAAAAACACCTATGTTCCCACTGTGTTAGTGTTAGTAGACTACCATGCAGATGAAAAAGACCCATATTCCCACCTTTTTAAAAAAGTTTGAATATTTTAAAGAAATTTAAAAGTTATGATATTAATAATGGCATAGAAATTTAATTACATTTACATTATCTACATAGAACCACCACCTAAATAATGCAATAAATGCTATGTCTTTTAATGCTTTTGTGAAATGTCTCAAAAGTTAAATAAAAAAAACTTATTTGAATATACACTTATGCTTACCAGGTTTTAACATGTGTGAGAACATTTGTCTTTCATTGTTCAGAGCTTTAATTTGTTTAAAACATTATTTGTACGTGTGTCTATATATTTAATTCAAGGAAAGTTGCATTTTCAGTCTGTTCTTTTTTAAGTGAAACAAATGACTAATTAATAAACTGTCTCAGGTTGTATTTAAACCAAATGTGTGTTATAATCATTTCAGTAGTTACTGTATTAGTAGTTCTCAAGGAGCAAATTTGTTTCTTTAACGTCAGTGATAAGATTCAAGGGATAAATCATGGGACTGCAATGAGATTCATAAAAGGAAAATTCATAAGGGATAAAAATGGGACTGTAATGAGAGTCTAAAAGGACAACTCATGTGGGATAAAACATTTGACTGCAATGAGATTCATAAAAAGGAAAATTCATGTGGGATAAAACATGTGAGTGCGATGAGATTCATAAAAGGAAAATTCATGTGGGATAAAACATGTGACTGCAATGAGATTCATAAAAGGAAAATTCATGTGGGATAAAACATGTGACTGCAATGAGATTCATAAAAGGAAAATTCATGTGGGATAAAACATGTGAGTGCGATGAGATTCATAAAAGGAAAATTCATGTGGGATAAAACATGTGACTGCAATGAGATTCATAAAAGGAAAATTCATGTAGGATAAAATATGGGACTGCAATGAGATTCATAAAAGGAAACTTCATGTGAGATAAAACCTGGGAATGGTACTGAATATAAGGTGACTTTCTCCAGACAGACATAAGCTTGAATCTGTAGTAAAACATATAAAATATGATTTTATTGACTTAGAAGGAAAACTGTTTTGCATTTATTGGAAACATTATCACAGCTGGCACAGTTGATATTTCAACCAGTGTATTTGTCAGTAATTACATATACCTTCCTTATGAGAGGACAGCTGTGGTGAAATAAGGGAGGGATGATTTTCAATGTTCTTGTTTCAATCATCTTGAAATAATTTTCAAAAAAAAAGACCATTTCACAATATATCAGCAGTATTTTGAGTTCACAGTGAAGATGACGGCATGCAATGAGTCACAAAATCAAACTACTGAAGTTCTTGGAATTCTCTAGTGGACCGTCTCTGAATATGTTATGCAAACCTTTAGAAATCAAGTTTGCTATAAGAATGTCCACTGCTGAGTGTGAACAAAGATTTTGTTTATAGTACTCAATCAAAACTTCATTAAGGAATTCGTGACATCTAAAAAATTTAGAAGTTGCATCATTCATTGGCATAGCCCAGTAGACTCTTAATTGTTATTGAAACTCCCTCCTGAATCAGAAAAACACAAAGATCAAAATTATGTCTATAAAAAGCCAAAACTAATGTTTTAGATGCATGTTCAGACTGTGCAATCCAGTTATTGGAGTCTTTTAAATGCTGTACTACTTTCATAACAGACTTCATAGATGGCCAGGAGTCCCTTACAAGATGCAGCAGATCCTCCATTGTAGGCATGAGTCCTTCATGAATAAGCAGATCACAAACATCAAACCTACCCTTCAGATAAACATGTTGTAATGCAACAGATGCACTCTCACAATGGGGATTCCAATTACCTGTATCTTTCAAATGCTGTATAATATTTGAAACTGTCTGCAGTGATGGCCAAGATATATTTAAGACATTTAATATATACAGCAGATTATCCATCATAAGCGAGATTCCTTCTTGAATCAGCAGATCACAAATATCATACTCATTCTTCTCATAAGCCTTTTGTAGCGCAGCAGATGCACTCTCACATTGGGGATCCCAATTACCTTTGTCTTTCAAATGCTGCACTACTCTTGAAACAGAATATCTGGATGGCCAAAGGTCATATATTACATGTAGCAGATTATCCATTGTAGGTGGGATACCTTCTTGAATCAGCAGATCACAAACATCATACATCCCACGCATATAAGCCTTTTGTAATGCAACAGAGGCATTCTCACATTGGGGATCCCAATTATCTTTGTCTTTCAAATGCTGTACTACGTTTGAAACAGGCTGCAGGGATTGCGAATGGACATCTATTACAAGAGGCAGATTCTCCATCCTAGGTGGGATACCTTTTTGAATTAGCAGATCACAAACATCATACATCCTACTCATATAAGCCTTTTGTAGCACAACAGATGCTATCTCACACTGGGGATCCCAATTATCTTTGTCTTTCAAATGCTGTACTACTTTTGAAACAGACTGCAGGGATTGAGAAAAACGATGTATTGCATGCAGTAAATTCTCCATTGTTGGCAGGATGCCTTCTTGAATCAGCAGATCACAAATATCATACTTATTATTCTCATAAGCATGTTGTAGTGCAACAGATGCACTCTCACATTGGGGATACCAATTACCTTTGTCTTTCAAATGCTGTATTACTTTAGAAACCGACTTCAGGGATGGCCAATGCTTGTTTATTATATGCAGCAGGTTCTCCATCAGTAAAAAGATTCCTTCTTGAATCAGCAGATCACAAATATCATGCATCCCATACTCATAAGCCAGTTGTAACACATAAGATGCACTCTTAGAATGGGGATCCCAACTACCTTTCTCTTTCAAATGATGGACTACTTTTGTGAAGGACTGATAGAATCCCAAACATATTCCAAGATTCTCCATTTTTAATAGGACCCCCTCTTGAAAAAATAGATCTGTAATGTCACATATCAGTTTATCATCAGCATCTATTTCCTCATAAACTGTTTTCAGTGCTACATATGCATAAACAGATGATGGGTCCCACAGATTTGAATCTTTTAAAAGTTGTATTGTTTTGGTAAGAGGTTCAATGGATTTGCAGTACACAACACCAGGTAAAATCTTCATTGTCAGTAAGACTTTCTCATGGATGAGAATATTACAAACATCATGATTCTGTTTCATAAAGGCCATTTTTAATGCATCAGAAGCCAAATCAGATGTAGGATCCCAAGTGTTTGCTTCTTTCATTATCTGCACTAGCTTTGTGACAAACTCAGTAGATTTCCTATTCACAGCACCAGATAACATCTTCATGGTTGGTGATATCCTCTCCTTGAGCAGTATATCAACAACAGCATCCTTTTCTAAACTAAAAGCATTTTCTAGTGCTTGTGTCACAAATTCAGATGATGAATCCCAGGCATCATTGACTTTCAAATGTTGTATTATTTGTGTGATAAACTCAGTTTCTTTCAAATACTCTTCTGGTGCTGTAGACTTCTTCAATACCACATGAAGAATATTTTTCATTGTGAATGAGACACCCTCACAGAGAAGGACATTAGAAACATCAAACATGTGTTTCTCACATGTGGTCTCTAATGCTGTAATTGCATGACATGAATCTGAATCCCAGTTGTTGGCATTCTTCAAATGCTGTATTGCTTTGGAAACTGACTCAGCTGATGCTATCACACCTGGAAGATTCTTCATTGACAATGATACACCTTCCTGAATCAGCAAATCACAAAGATTATACTTCCCAAACCCATACGCCTTCTCTAAGTCAGTAGACATACATTCAAATTTAGGATCCCAGTTTTTACTGTCTTTCAAATGCGATATGGCTCTCTTTACAGACTCAACTGATTTTCCCGATCCCTGTATAATATCAGATAGATCCCCCATTGATAATAAGACTCCTTCATGAATAAGTAGATCACAAACATCATACTTTTGTGCCACATATGCTTTAATTAATGCCCTTGATGCATGGTCACACTTTGGATACCATTTACTTGTGTCTTTTAAGTGTTTTATTGCTTTTGGAATAAAATTGCTTGATGTACAATTTACCACATGTTGGAGCTCTTCCATTTGTATTAAGACTCCCTCCTGGATCAATATATCACACACATCATACCTTTCTTTACGTACAAGGAATATTGAAATTTCATCTATGTAGAATACTCTGACATCCCATTTCCCTGTGTCTTTCAAATGGTGTATGGCTTTGATAATTGAATCTTTTGATCCACAATGAAGAATGGCTGATAGTTGTGACATTCTTAACGTGACTCTCTCCAACAACAGCTGTTCAGAAATGTCATTCTCTCCTCTGATGTAAGATCTCTTTAAAGCTTCCAAGGCGATGTCAGATTTGGGATTCCATTTATTTAATTCTCTCAAATGTTCTATTACCTTTTTAAGTGTCTCTTTTGTTCTCCAACATCTATCATCAGTTATAATATCCATTGTAAGTGTGACTCCCTCATTGACCAATAAAATACAAATATCACTCATTCCTTTGATTAAAGCATTTTTTAATGCTTGGGATGCGTAATCAGATTTGGGGTCCCATTTAAAGCCATGTTTCAAATATTGCAATACCTTTGTGATTGACTCATTTGATCCCCATGACACAACATCAGGAAGATTCTTCATTGTAAAGGAGACTTCCTTCTGAATCAGCAGTTCAAAAAGATCACACTTATGGTATCTGTAAGCAATTTCGGCCGCTTTTGATACACAGTTAGAATCTGGGTTCCATATGTTGGTGTCTTTCAAATCCTGCAGAATATTTGCTGAAGCTGTATAAGGTCCATCTTTTAAAACAGCTACAAAAATGTCCATTGTTACTTTCACTCCTTCTTTTAAAAGAAATTCTACCATATCCAGCTTTTCAGCCCTGTAAGCAAAGTATAATGCTCTAGAAAACTGGAGTTCATTTTCACAGGAAAGGCAAATGTCATTGATGCAATATCCAATGTTTGCCTGATTACCTTTTTCATGTAGCGGATCCCAGTCATTTCCATGTTTAAGATATTCAACCAACTTCATTAATGCATCTATGTCACCATGCCTTACAACACATTTGACATGACTGCTGTCCAACTCAATACCCTCCTTCAATAACAATTCCACCAAACTTGCATTCCCTGATATAAAAGCTCTACAAAGTGATTTTTTCACATACTTATTTTGTGGGTCCAACAGTTCTTCTATTTTTAAGCTCTCTATAATTGACATAACTCTGTTGAAGTTGCCATGCTTGGCAGCATTACACAGGCTGATTGATGATAGACAGGCATTTATAGTGATCAGGTTTTCTGCTATGTCAAGATGGTTGTAGTAAAGAGCTAACTCTAGTAGAGAATTTTTTTCAATGCACTTCCAACACCCTTTGTTAGATCCAGACATGTCATGGCTGCAGACAAGGAATTCCAGAAATTGTTTGTAAACCACCGTTGCACTATTTCCATCACCTTTTAAAAAAAACTGAAGAAAAGTTGTACATTTTCCTTCTGATATATCTGGTTGATCGTAATTCCATTGATGTGAACATAAAAAGTCATTGATTTTGTCACATTTGCATACTCATTCTTTGAGTTGAATCACAAACTTGTCTTGCTTAAATGCTGAATGTTCATCATGCATATTCCATCCCATATTTCCATGCACAACATCACAAATTATTCTTTCTGCCAGAACGCCATAAGCAGAAATGGGTATGAACAAATTCTGAGAAGTTCTGTCCTTTGATTCTGCAGCATATGTCCTCTGATTTAAATAATCAGGGTCACAATATTTTAGAACCATCTCTGGAGAAAGTTCCCCAAGGATATTTCCAACAGCTTCTAGCACTGTATAATGTGAAAATTTGATATAAGAATCATCCTTTCTAATATACAATCCAGAAAAACTGTCAAAGGTCTCTCTTAATAACTTTATTGATACCTTCTCTGAAATATTGAGATGGAAGGCCAATTCTACCAATAAACTTTTTGCCTCCTCAGGCAAACCATCTGGTGATAGATATTTCTCATCTATGACACTTGTACAAAACAAGAAAGCCAAACATAAAAATCTATGGCCTTTCAAATTACGTATGTTTATAGAAAACAGTTTTTCAGGCTGTTGGAAGAAATCTGGCCCCTTAATAAACAGGCACTTATCCCCTGCAAAAAAAGAACAACACTGTGGAAAACCTATCAAGCCTTTAAAATTGGCAATGCATTTTTTCTTGGCATCATCGAGCATATCTCTTTTATGTCTCTGAAGCTCTCTATTCAGAATATTAAATTTTTCTGACTCTTGTAGATTTTGTGAAGAAAGAGTCAGTGAGAATTCATCAGAAAAAAGATTAATTGATCCTAAATGTGTGTAACACTTTTCCAGTATGTCAACTCTGGTTGTAATGATGACCTGCAACTTTCCAGCATCCACATGTTCTTGTATGGATGGTAGATACACCAGCCATTCCTGTAAATAGCTTTGGTCAAGGTCAAATTGTCCAAACATGTCCTCCAGAATGACAATGTCTACCCAATCTGTGTCAACACACTTCCAATCTCTTGGACTAGTGACTAATACTCGCTGATCTGTACACCATTCATTGTCTATTAGAAAGAGGGCTGTTGTTGTTTTCCCTTCTCCTGGGTTTCCCTGGATGACAACAGATCTTTTCACTTGTAGCAGATTCTTAGCTTCTTCCATCTGTTTAGTTTGAATGAATCCTAGCCTCCTTACTGAATCAAGCTTATCCTCAGTTTGACCTTCAAAAGAAAGCAACAAATACAAAATAATTAAATAACCACTATTGCAAATCTTTATTGCAGCCAAAAAAAGTACATATAGGGTAACGTCTGAGTGACATGATTGGTCTTGAATAGCAATATAACACCAGTATAATTAGTGCCAAACAGTTTGATAGAAGTGGTTTGCAAGAAGACACAAGTCAGTATCAAACTCAGGCCCATCTGACAGTAGGATTTTATGAGACCACCATGCAGACCACTTAGCCACTTGGGTTTCATCCTCCATTTGTTATGTCTTAGGACATGGAGAACACATCACGCCCTTTCTACATCCCAGAATAAGTGGGAATGGAATCAATCAGATGTCTGTTTCTCTGATTATTTCATTCTTTAAATTGCAGAATATTTATAACATTTAAAATATTTTTAAAGGCTGAGAACCACCTTCAAAGGGAACATTTGTTTTGTTTATTCTTTTGCAAGAATGTCTGTTGTCAAGGATATTTGCTATTATTTTGCCCATTTGGCTTTGGATAGAACCTGACACAATGATTAAAAGGATTTCTTAACCACTTGTTGCTGTAAAAATTATATTACTGGTAGCTTTAATAACCAACAATTCAAATGGATGTCATATTCAAGTTGCAAGATATCTACCATACATTTTTTTTAGATATCTGAGAGCCAAGTGAGGCAACTGCTAGTACCATATTTTTATAAGTCTTTAGTATGACGCAGCCAGGGTTCAAACCCATGACGACCCACATCTGAGGTAGACACTAATCATTTATGCCATCAGAGCAATCCATATCTGATCAGAAATATAGCCTATTAAGTGTTTACATGCTGGGTCAATCAGATGCAAGACCAACTCATTAGTATGCATGGATATTGAAAATAATCAGATTAATCTGAGATCTTGATGATAAAGATATACATGTATGTATGTATGTATGTATGTATGTATGTATGTATGTATGTATGTATGTATGTATGTATGTATGTATGTATGTAATGTATGTATGTATGTATGTATGTATGATTAAATTGCTTGTGTGTAAGTTTTCAAATTCTTTTTTATTTCACTACATTTTAGTGTAATGATTATTGAAATCAAATTCAAAATTCTTTTTCACTAATGACATATTTTCATTTAACAAATGTTGTTTATTTAAGATGTAGAAGTATTAAGTGAAAATTATTTTTAATTACCCTAGTTCATCTTTGGGCTGGATACAGTGTAAACAGAAAGTTAATATGATTGGTCAGTATCAGCGGCATACTTTCATAGAGTGATGACCATATGTAAACAATGCTAATTAATTACTGGTTCTTAAGTGAGAACAAAATGGCGTACATGCTAAAATTCATGTGGTAAGAGACCACATGACCAATCTTGCGAGACTTGAAATGATGTTTTGGGGCTTAAATATGCATTTTAAATATTTTTAAGACAGTCATTCTAACAAGGAACAAGGTGTATGTTTTTATTTGTTGCCAGATTGTTCTTCATCTGATTTTGGATTTAATAATTTGTTCTCCTGGAAACATAACAAATTGGCTATTTTATAAATTATGAAAGATATTCATGGGAATTTATTCTGGAATCATTGTGAAACAAAGACTGTGATTCAAGTTTGAAATTGTTGATATTCGTACATTGGACCACATCCGGCATCATCACTTTCCATATTTGTATCTTGCTGGGACTCACAACTGGATTATAATTTACCTATTTAGTGATAGGACATATGGTTTCATTCTTAGGATCAAATTTTGGATTATATTTACAAACTTTAAGTCTAATTTACCTATTTTTCCATTGTTTTGTAGGCAAATATATTATTTTGTTAAAATATACAAAGCTTGTTGGCTTTCACTCTTTTCTCTGTTAATGAGTATGATCCCTTGTCACATAACATTGTATGTATTTATGTATGTATTTATGTATGCATGTATGTATGTATGTATGTATGTATGTATGTATGTATGTATGTATGTATGTATGTATGTATGTATGTGTGAGTATATCAGCTCGGTTCTGGTAATATACTGACCAGAGGCTGTTTGGCAAACCTGGTAAGGGCAAAACAACTACTAAATCCATTAATGTTTATCATGAGAAAAAAGGATGATGGTAAAGAACCAGGTAAAAAGTCATACTAATCAATGACAGTAAAATCCTCAAAATTTAAAATAAGATTCTTTTAAAGGATGAAGACATTTTCTGAAGCACATTGTGCCACGAAAGGCTGCTTCTATTATTCATCAGTAATGATGGGAAAAAAGACACATTGTGCTGGTTCTTTATTCCCACTTATGGGGACATGTTGGAGGTTAGACAAAGACCATTAAGACCTACTCCTATAAGAATATCTAAATGAACAATATAACCATTTAGGAGGAATAATAGCAGCAAGAGTTTTAGATGGCCATATTCATATCAGCCATATTTTGTGGTATCATCAGCACTATTTTCATTATTTTGTGGTATCATCATTATTTTCATTTTTTGTGGTATCATTATCATTATTTTTATTATTTTGTGGTATCATAATTATTTTCATGTTTTTGTGGAATCAGCATTATTTTCATTCTTTTGTGGTATCATCAGCACTATTTTCATTAATTTATGGTATCATCAGCATTATTTTCATTTTTTTGTGGTATCATTATCATTATTTTCATTTTGTGGTATAATTATTTTCATGTTTTTGTGGTGTCAGCATTATTTTCATTTTTTTTTGTTATATCATCAGCACTATTTTCATTATTTTGTGGTATCATCAGCACTATTTTCATTATATTGTGGTATCATCAGCATTATTTTCTTTATTTTGTAGTATCATCAGCATTATTTTCATTATTTTCTGGTATCATCAGCATTATGTTCATTATTTTGTGGTATCAGCATTATTTTCATGATTTTGTGGTATCATCAACATTATTTTCATTATTTTGTGGTATCAGCATTATTTTCATGTGTTTGTGGTATCATCATTATTTTCATTTTTTTGTGGCATCATCAGCATTATTATCATAATTTTGTGGCATCATCAGCATTATTTTCATTATTTTGTGATATCATCATCACTATTTTCATTTTTTGTGGTACCAACAGCATTATTTTCATTATTTTGTGGTATCATCAGCATTATTTTCATTTTTTTGTGGTATCATTATCATTATTTTCATTTTGTGGTATCATAATTATTTTCATGTTTTTGTGGTATCAGCATTATTTTCATTTTTTTGTCATATCAGCACTATTTTCATTATTTTGTGGTACCATCAGCATTATTTTCATTATTTTGTGGTATCATCAGCACTATTTTCATTATTTTGTGGTATCATCAGCATTATTTTCATTATTTTGTAGTATAATCAGCAATATTTTCATTATTTTGTGGTATCAACAACATTATTTTCATTATTTTGTGGTATCAGCATTATTTCATGTTTTTGTGGTATCATCATTATTTTCATGTTTTTATGGCATCATCAGCATTATTATCATTATTTTGTGGCATCATCAGCATTATTTTCATTATTTTGTTTTATCGTCATCACTATTTTCATTTTTTGTGGTATCATCAGCATTATTTTCATTATTTTGTGGTATCATCAGCATTTTCATTATTTTGTGGTATCATCAGCATTTTTTTCATTATTTTGTGGTATCATCATCACTATTTTCATTTTTTGTGGTATCAGCATTATTTTCATTTTTTGTGGCATCATCATTTTCATTATTTTTTGGAATCATCAGCTTTATTTTCATTATTTTGTGGCATCATCAGCATTTTTTCATTTTGTGGCATCATCAGCACTATTTTCATTATTTTGTGGTATCATCAGCATTATTTTCATTATTTTGTAGTATCATCAGCATTGTTTTCATTATTTTGTGGTATCATCAGCATTATTTTCATTATTTTGTGATATCAGCATTATTTTCATGATTTTGTGGTATCATCAGCATTATTTTCATTATTTTTTGGCATCAGCATTATTTTCATGTTTTGTGGTATCATCATTTTTATTATTTTGTGGCATCATCAGCATTATTATCGTTATTTTGTTGTGTCATCAGCATTTTTATCGTTATTTTGTGGCATCATCAGCATTATTTTCATTATTTTGTGGTATCATCATCACTATTTTCATTTTTTGTGGTATCATCAGCATTATTTTCATTATTTTGTGGTATCATCAGCATTTTCATTATTTTGTGGTATCATCAGCATTATTTTCATTTTTTGTGGTATCATCATCACTATTTTCATTTTTTGTGGTATCAGCATTATTTTCATTTTTTGTGGCATCATCATTTTCATTATTTTTTGGCATCATCAGCATTATTTTCATTATTTTGTGGAATCATCAGCATTTTTTCATTATTTTGTGGCATCATCAGTACTACATTATTTTGTGGTATCATCAGCATTATTTTCATTATTTTGTAGTATCATCAGCATTATTTTCATTATTTTGTGGTATCATCAGCATTATTTTCATTTTTTCTGGTATCAGCATTATTTTCATGATTTTGTGGTATCATCAGCATCATTTTCATTATTTTGTGGTATCAGCATCATTTTCATGTTTTTGTGGTATCATTATTTTCATTATTTTGTGGCATCATCAGCATTATTATCATTATTTTGTGGCATCATCAGCATTATTTTCATTATTTTGTGGTATCATCATCACTATTATCATTTTTTGTGGTATCATCAGCATTATTTTCATTATTTTGTGGTATCATCAGCATTTTCATTATTTTGTGGTATCATCAGCATTATCTTCATTTGTGGTATCATCATCACTATTTTCATTTTCTTGTGGTATCAGCATTATTTCCATTTTTTGTGGCATCATCATTTTCATTATTTTTTGGCATCATCAGCATTATTTTCATTATTTTGTGGCATCATCAGCATTATTTCCATTATTTTGTGGTATCATCACTATTTTCATTTTTTGTGGTATCAGCATTATTTTCATTATTTTGTGGCATCATCAGCATTATTTTCATTATTTTGTGGTATCATCATTTTTTTTTGTGGTATCATCAGCATTATTTTCATTTTTTGTGGAATCATCAGCATTTTCATTTTTTGTGGTATCAGCATTATTTTCATTATTTTGTGGCATCATCATCACTGTTTTCATTATTTTGTGGCATCATCAGCATTATTTTCATTATTTTGTGGCATCATCAGCATTATTTTCATTTTTTGTGGTATCAGCATTATTATTATTATTTTGTGGTATCATCATCACTATTTTCATTATTTTGTGGTATCATCATTTTTTTTTTGTGGTATCATCAGCATTATTTTCATTTTTTGTGGAATCATCAGCATTTTCATTTTTTGTGGTATCAGCATTATTTTCATTATTTTGTGGCATCATCAGCATTATTTTCATTATTTTGTGGCATCATCAGCATTATTTTCATTTTTTGTGGTATCATCAGCATTATTATTATTATTTTGTGGTATCATCATCACTATTTTCATTTTTTTGTGGTATCAGCATTTTTTTTCATTTTTTTGTAGCATAATCAGCATTATTTTCATTATTTTGTGGCATCATCAGCATTTTTTTCAATATTTTGTGGTATCGTCAGATTATTTTCATTTTTTTATGGTATCATCAGCATTATTTTCATTTTTTGTGGCATCATCACTATTTTCATTTTTTTGTGGTATTATAATTATTTTCATTTTGTGGCATCATCAGCATTATTTTCATTATTTTGTGGTATCATCAGCATTATTTTCATTTTTTGTGGTGTCATCAGCATTATTTTCATTATTTTGTGGTATCATCAGCATTATTAAAAGATGATTTTGAAAAAGTCATGGTGAAGGCAATGTTGGAGGTAAAATTTCGTTTTTGTTTTATTCAGGTTTAACTACATATCACATTGAAGCATTTTGTTAAAACCATCTGCTGAAAAATGCCACCTGTTGAGATACTACTTTGAATGATGACATGTAACTTTGGCTTCAAGATCATGGATGACTGGATGCCATACTTTTTTAAATAAGATACTTGTCCACATACCAAGCTTGATGAAAAGAATCAAGTAGAATTTATCTATTATAATAAAAATGAGTTTAAATCATACAAAGAAATGAAAAATAAATAAAAGTGAATAGGGACATGAGCTGCTGAAACAACAAATGATGGATATTATTAAACTAAATCATGTAGAATATTTCATTTCTTATAATAAAAAATGCATTAAAATAAACAGAGGAAAACATTCTTTGATAGGGACATGAAAGAGAAAAAATAATAGATAATATTAATTAAAAATCCATGTGTCGTATTTGCTTGATTTGGCCTGACAAAACGTAAATTAGTAGGGACATGATGGATGCACAACAGAAAAATGATAATAATAATAATAATAATAATAATAATACCTGGCTATGTTGCCAGCCTTGGGGTTTGCCAAAAACCATCAAGATAACCGATGATAGAGATACACAAAAACCAATATGGCAGCAATATATTAACATGTGCTTGAAATTTCATTAGGTACATGTTGTGCGTTAGTAAATGAGAATGTACATGCACGAATTTGGAGGTTTTTTATCTTAAATTTGTTTGATTAAGCAATCAGCATACTATAAAAAATGTACATATATGTTTGCTAATGTGACAGGGTTCATTATACCCTTGCGTGTGTTTGTAAGAAGTAGGGGTGGGTGGTACCCACCCAGGCTCGATTATGGTTCAGAAGTTGAATGTTCATATATAGCTCTTAGCGCCCAGTCAGCAATGCCGACAATTAAATAAAATACAAAGGGTGAAATTAAATAACAACAATTTAATTGACAATCAAATATTCAACCACTTGAACTTCATAATGTGCCTATTTTGCTTGACCCTTTGAGCCTATCTCATATGCATTATAGTGTGAGTTTCGCCCTGTCCCTGGTTTTTAATCATCTCCTGATTCTTTCCGTCTGTCCAATTATCTCCGAGTTGCTTCCTTTACTCCTCTTTCTACTCCTCCCCAACTACTTCTCCTCTACCTCCTCATCTGTTTGTCGACTCAGACTGTGCCAACAGTCTTGCTCCAGTCTCTCTCTCTCTCTCTTTAGAGACTCGGAAATCTTAATGCCAACTGGAAGTTGTCCCCGAAAAAGCTTCCTGTAAAACACAAGGACGGTACACTATTTTTCCTAGGTGCTCACCTCACATTACCCATATAACTTATTAGATAATGTCTCAATAATGCCAATGGCGATTGTTCACCATCAAATTTCATCGGTCACATCCATTCACACCGAGATACACATACATTCTTGTGTGGTAAACACAATATAATAACATAATAACAACATCATAAAAGCACGATATCAATTATTCTTATACATGCAACGACAATTGATTCACATCAGTATATACTCATAATTTCGAATGTACTGACAATATCACAATAAACAGACATATCTTTGCATCACATCTCATACATATATGCAAATATCTATGCTCTGACATATTCAAACATATTTTCTACTCTTGCATACATCAATTTTTTTCCCGACTCCAATACAAATATGCGCAAACTCTACATATGCATTACTAAATTGCAGGTTACCATGAAGTAACCCATAACGACTTATAACATTAATGTTGCTGAACTAGCAATCTATATAATCCAATGCAACTCAAATTCGTGTCTCAACAAGCACATAAAATGAAACACTACAAAGTAATTATACCTACTAAACAATGCCAGTAATTGGGTAAAGCATAATATCAGTACTTACAGTTACGATGCCATAATGTTTGCAATAATCAAATATCTACCTTTGAAGCTTCCGTTCTTTGTTCCCAATCCTTTTTCCTTCAATTCCATCCAATTTTATGAGTGGTGTTCCCGGAGTATATTCTTACAACAGTGTCCTCTGAAAGTCTCAGGTATACTAACTGATTTCAAGCACAGTCACTAATGTTCTTCAAATCTAAGAATTAGGCCCACCCACAGGGTGAATTCTGTTTGGATGCGGTTGGCCTGCCTCAATCAAATGAGCTGTCAAGGTTCAGTCTGTCTACCCCATTAATCCTGCTGGCTCCCCTTTGATCTCAGAAATGTGAGTTTTCTGGCGACTTACATAATCTCTCGATAGCAATTGTTCACCAATCAAACACGCTGAAACTAGCCTCCTGGTTACACATCTGGTTAGCTTAGGCTTGCGGAACATGACAGTTAACAACAAAAGGCATATGTGCACCAACTAACAGCAGAGACTTACCAGTATACAATACAAACCACCATTTATTCTCGATACAAACCTATATTATATTCTCCAACATTGCAAAAACAAAGATCGCTCACAAAATCACATAAAATGTGGGGGGTGCAGTTCGTTTTTACAAAAAGCTAACCAGTGAACCAAGTATGATCATTTTATTGGTAAGTCCAAAGCTAACATAAACATAACCAATCACAAGAGGTAAATTAAAAAAATCAAACAACTGTGTTCTTGCATGACAGCATACAGTACTTGGCCCAGATGTCAGCATAAGCAGATTATGATGTAACAATTTACTGCTAAGATGGGGTTGTTGATACATGAATGTTTGTATAAATTAAATAATCAAAAGATCTGCCGACAGATGGAACATTTTTGTCACCAAAAAGGGAAAAATCGCAGGCGATTGATAAAGGGGATCAAGATAACCGATGTTAAGTGGCAAATTTGGCCCTTTTTGTGCTCAAGATATTAGGGTTCAACGACATAAAAGAACCAATATAACCGAATATGCTAAGACAAAGAGAGAATTTGGTGGTTCTACTTCAAAATATGTTGACTTAATAGGGTTAGTGAGTTAACCGAGGTCAAGATAAGTGGGTTCGTTTATAATAATAATAACAATGTTCCGAAGGTAATTGTGTGTGTATTTGTGTGTTCATACTTTTAAGCTGTCTCAGGCCATCACTCTGTGGTCTTTTCTTTGTATGGGTTTCTGAAAGTACAAATGATATAAAATTTTATGCAATTTGAATTTCCTTACCAGTTAAATAATTTTGGGGTTAAAAATCTTATTTTTTAACTTCTTTACTTTTATAAAGATATTAAATTGTATGCAGGATTCTAATTTAAAATTAACAGTTTAAACTTTTTAAAAAATAAAAAATTAAATATGCAAATGTTAAATGATAGGATTTCTTGCTCTGGAAATATTAAAGTAAATGTGATCCAGGACAACAAGGAATCCTGGGAATTTCAAGGTATTTCATTTATAGATTATAATACTGTGAATTCTTTCTTTTCCCTCATTCTTGTAATAAATGTGTTGCAGAAATAGCTTAAGTTGAAAAGACATGAATCAGGTAAATGTATAAAGAAGTTTTATCAAAATTTCAATTAAATTAAGGCTTCCACTGATCTAGACCTTGAAGCTATAATTGTCCATTTTGATAAACAACAACATCTAAACAATATTTAATGAACGACTGGCTGTTCAAATACCAAAACCTTTTATTCATGCATATCAAACTCTAACTGATATTTGGTAATCAGTATTTTTCATATCTTACTTTTTTTTCTTTTAATATTTTTATGCAATAAAAATTCTTTTATTGCTAGAACCTGTACTTAAAATTATGTGACAAATAATGCTTTTATTGACACCTTAAAAATCAACCTCAATTACTAAAAATTTAATCCTTTATCACCAACATGTACACATTTACAGTAGTTAGAGATAAACAGACATGTATAGTATTGATACAGAGGAAAGTGTTAGACAATACAACAGGCAATTCTGACAGACTTGTTGTGAGTCAAAACTAATTCACAAAGTGAACAGGAAAACTTCAATGCAATAGACAGTTCATTAAAATGCATCAACATGCAAGTATCATCTGTATATAGTCAGCATAAATATGAATAATCTACAAAAAAATAAATGCAAATCAAGCTTTGCAATTAACTGACAATGATCTAGCTTTGGTCAGATTGTGCAACTCTGGCATGTATCCACATAAAATGTTTCATGAGTATCTATTACTTGGAATATAGTCAAAGGCATTGAGGGTATAACATAATCCACATACAAGTCTCATCTGTATATAGTCAAAATAAATATGAATAATCTACAAAAAATATAAATGCAAATCAAGCTTGGCAATTAAATCACAATGACCATCCCTTCATGTAAAATGGCAAATAAAGAAAATGAATACCCCTAATGATATGACCATCCCTTTAAGAGAAAGGGCAAATTAAATAAAACTTCAACAAGAAATTAAATCAAAATGACCATCCCTTCAAAAGAAGAGACATATAAAGATTTTCATTACATCCATTAGAATATACAATTGGGATGTTAGATCAGCATCATTTTAAAAGAGGATCAACCAGATTTAAAACTTTTTGGTAAATCTTCCATGCTGCTATCACTGTCTGTTGAAACTAAGTAGTGATACAATACTTTAGAAGTCATGCTGGAGGTAAGACAGCAGCAGGGAGGGTGAACCCTACAAATTTTTGCGACAAAATCGATTAAAGCCTCAGAATGCCCAATAGAGCCTTCCTACGATTTTGTCGCAAAAATTTGTAGTGTTCACCCTCCCTGCTGCTAAGACTGACACCATTTTTATTTAGTGGTAACAAGAATTAAGTTTTCTTTTAGTGAATACACAATGCTGAACAGAAATTAAAGCCACTGGATGAGTAACAATGACAAGATATTCAAGATGGCTCCTACTGTGGCCATGTTGGATATTATGTCAGCAACATTAGAAATTCAGACCAACCAAATAGCACATGCAGTTTTTCTGAGATCACTAGATAAAATATAATGATTCAGGAAAAGGATCAATAACAAAATCTGTATGATGGTGATGATTAATGACCTTACTGAATGTCTCATGCACACAAATGGTATACACAACTAACAAGGGATTATACACTGCGTTTTCGTGACAATCACATGTCAAAATCAATATTTATTCAGGAGAAGTAGCAGCAATATTTTTAGATGGCCACCATGCAGGACATATTTGAGAAGTGTATGTTATTGTTTGTGTAATTTTGATTATTAATGTAGCTTTAACAATTTGAGTCATATCATTAAAATGTCTGCATTGTGGCAGTTTATAGAGTTGTCTCACACTGGAGAATCATGCAATATCATGTCCTCCTTGGTCACAATATACTGACAATAGACCAATCAGTCTCATCCAGCCCTATGCTGAGTGCCAAGTGAGGCAGCTGCTTGTTTGCTTTTTATAAGTCTTTGGTATGACTTGGCTGGGTTCTGAACCCATATTCTCCCACATCTAAGGTTTATGCTCTAACACTTAGGCCGCTGGAGTGGCCTGACAAATAAGCACTAAATTACATTTAGGCATAAGTAGATATTGTAATTAAAGTCCTGAAGAGAATGCCTAATGACAATATGAACATAAATTCAAGAGATGTGTTATTGAAAATTCCAAGATGTTTGAGATAACCACTATGGTAGCCATGTTAGAAGTTACAACAGGCACAATTTTCATTTAAGTAATAATATTTCCAAGATAGATAATATGGCAGCAATAGTGAGCATAAAATTGGTACAATTTAGGAATAACAAGGCATTATATATCTAAGAGTCCAAGTCCCATTTTGGTATGATGAAGCCATTAAATATAAGCAATCAAAAGCATTTAAATATTGTCACCATGTTGGCCAGTTTGGATACCATAAGAGAACCATTTTAGGACCACCCAGACATGAATAGAATTCTTTAAGAGAAATCCTCATTTGTCAAATGCCATCTAATAACAAGGTTTGGAGTTCATGCTGGGAATCAAACTGGCACAATTTCGTTTGTCAACTGACTTCTTTTAGTGAAAATCTTATTTTGATACTTGCATCCATTGAGGAAGTGTAGTAATAAAAATAAATATCACCATCTTTATTTAGATCTAAGTAGACACTATATAAAATCTTTCAGTAATTACTCCATAGAAATATGACCATCGGTTTGGGGCAAGTTACAAAATTCTGATTTTATTGATGGCACTATGTGGCCATATTGCATGTCTAAGGGGCAACATATTTGCTATGGTCCAGCTAGACATTATATGAAATCTGTCAGTGAAAACCCATGTCAATATCAGCACTCATTCAGCAGTGGTAATAACACGAATTTTATGGTGGTCAATGTGACTGCCATGATGAAGTTACACTGGTATCATTTTCATCAATGACCAATCTGATATCAAAATAAATTCTTAAGTGATAACCACATGCCAATATAAACAGCCATTTATTTTGAATAATTATAATATTTTCAGGATGAACACACTGTGTCCATATTAGATGTATTAGCACTGACTGATTTAGAGCCAAAACAATATGGTATGTCTTTTAGTAATTACTACATATTGACACACTTGTAGTATTTACTACATATTGACACAACACTAGCTCAGAAGGAACGAAAACAATATTCTTGAGATGGCTGCCATGGTAACTAGCTATTTTACATTCATCTAATACACTAGTTTGTGCTATATATAACAGTAATGGAATATTCATAATGCCTTTTTAACAGCAACAACAACAAGAAGAACAATAAAAATAAAATAATAATAATAGTAGTAAAATTAATAATAATAATTAAAATTACATTATTTAAAAAAGAAACACATGTTCAATAAAACAGTATTTCAAGTTACCTTTTACAACTACATGAATATGATGTACAATTTGTAATTTCTACAAGTTATGGCATCTTCAAACAATAATGCAATTTAATTACTTGATAAACAGTTTGCTACTACTTCAAAATCGAGTTCTGTGATTTATCGCAATATCACTCTTGAAATGTATTACTTGCTTGTTTTGCATTTGTTAGATCAGGGCTGTTCCATTTAAACATACATGGTACCCACGGTAGGCAGCTTTTTAAAAATATATGCCAGGGTACTTTCATTTCACAGAATTCAAAATTAAAATGATAAGTTCCAAACTGTATCTGTGGGTGAGTAACCCACTATAAAAGTGCCTTATCTGGGTCCCAGGTATGCTTTAATGGTACTTTTCTCAGCATATTTTAAAAAAGTAATATTTGACTTATCAACATAAACTCAGTGTATGAACATCTCTCTAATTTGGTACCTAGCATAGCTTTATACAAAATTATCATACTGATGTAATCTTTGCTACATGCCACATTTTTACAGAATAACCTAAATCTAAGTTGAATTGATCAATAACTGTTTTGCATACATGATCTTGCTGAAAATCGTTATCAGAGAGATGAAACAAAAATTTATATTTGCTGTTGAATCTTGATACTTTCACAGTATATTTCAGTATGGAGTTATAGATGTGCTTACTTATAAATAGTTGTTGTGACGAGACTGAGGAAAGAACTTTATATATAGCTTTTATCAATGAGCTTCAAGGGAGAGTAATTGTAAATTATTACTTGTTTAACTCAAGACATCATTATCATTATTATTATTATTATTATTTTTATTATTATTATTATTTTATTATTATTACTGCTACTATAGTTTTCAGTATTGAGCTTCAAGGGAGATTACTTGTATAAATGACTTCACTTATTTAACTCAAGACATTGTTGTTATTATTATTATAAGCTCAAAAGCCCTTAAGGCCAGGGGAGCTAAAACATGTAACAACGTAACCGCAATGTCAAGCTTCCACCAAGATGAGAATTACCTCTCTTGCATAATCACGTCCTTTATTCTTCTTGTGTTTTTTGGAACTCAGTGTTTGTAATTACTTTAGCCTTAGTTTGGTTTTAACAGCACTTTTAGCACATCATGCACAATTTATTGATTTACATTGAGACTGCTTAAATTATCCAAAATAATATATATTATTTGTTGTTGATGTTGTAGGGCTTAATGCCATTTTTCAGCACATGATAGGCTATACATGGCGGCCAGTATTAATGGTGAAGGAAGAACCCGCAAAATCCCAGGTAAGAACCACCGACCCACAAGAAGCTACTGGCAAGCTTTCTCACATATCCATATTAATTGAATCTGAGACAGAAACCCACACAGACTGAGGTGATATGGCAGTGATCTGTAATGAAGAGCACTTTAGACTACTTGGCCACTCAGGGCTCCCATATATTATTTCTAATATATCATGCAGGTGAAATGGAGCTAAGTATAAAATGTACATTAACTATGCAATACATATTCTTGAAATACACTGATTTACATTTAAATTAAATTATCTATAAATCATTTTCAAGCAGACTGAGATTCCTCATTATTTTTAAAATGTGAGATTATTAAATATAAACTATCTCAAAAAGATAGCAGAGTATACACATCAAGTATCCCTTGTCTTATCTTTTAGATACCAGAATTGATTTCCAATAATATGTATGTAACTCACAAATTGTTGTACCAAACAATAGTGCATTTTCTGATACAAATAATTTTAATGTTAATTCAAATAAAAGAGTTACAAACAAAGTACACATGATGCCAGCATCTGTATTTCATAACTGATCTATTATACTTGGACAGCTCTGCATTATCAGATTTACCTTTCACATAAGAGTCATTCTGCTCTGTCCTCTGTCTCATCTCTTGCAGCTTTCCTAAATTTTCCTCTACTGCATCAATTCTCGCTCCATGTGAGGCTACAATTGCTGACATGTCTTCAATAGACCCTGAAAATGTCTCATGTTGCTGTAATGCAGTGTCCATCTGTTCCTTAACTGACAGAACATCTTGCTCAATGATGTCCACTCTAGCCTCGGTTTCCTTATATCTTTTTGTCAGTTGTGAGGTTACAGTTGTATGCATCTCCTGCTTTTGTAGAGAAATGTCTGTCTGTTCCTTTACTAATTGAATGTCTTTTTCATTGATGTCCAGCCTAGCCTCAACATCTGTCAACTTTGTTGTCAAATTTGTTGTTAGTTGTTCTCTAAGTTGTCTATACTCATCTTTTAGTGACTCAACAGTGTCCAAAGTTCTTTTCTCCTGCATTCCCAGTTTCTTTCTGACTTCATCCACAGCTGTCTTCAAGGCAAACATCTCTTGTTCCACATTCAACAAGACATCAACTGAATCTTTATCAATCTGCAATGAGACATGTCTACACATTTACTTAAATATACTTTAGGAAAGATAATTAATTCAAACAGTGCAATTTCTTGTAAGAGATATCCAGCTGTATAAACTAAATAAAGTTATAGTGCATATTATCTGTTATTCACGGACTGTGTAGTTCTTGTATGACAGTTTCAGAACATATGCTGTATTATGTGTAACACAGAAAACATGCACTGTGGTTCAGCAGGAGGAATTTTTATAATTTGTATTACTTACAAATATGTAGCAGGCAAAAATATAAAGTTAATAAACTGTATATAAGTATCATTTATATCTTTGTTGTACTCATTTATAGCTGTGCCATTCATCCATTCTCTTAAGCAATAAACACTATAACCCACATATATAGCAGTCCTACTCATTTATTATCATGTGCAATAAAAACTATAATACATTTAAAGCAGTCCTACCCATATATTCTCATGTGTAATAAACAATATATTACACCTGTAGCGGCCATACCATTTCATTATCATATACAATAAACACTATTAAACAATAAATACACCTGTAGCAACCCTACCCATCCATTCTCACATGAAACAAACACTTTATAATACTCCTATAACGGTCCCAACCATCCATTCTCACATGAAACAAACACTTTATAATACTCCTATAGCGGTCCCAACCATCCATTCTCACATAAAACAAACACTTTATAATACTCCTATAGCGGTCCCAACCATCCATTCTCACATGAAACAAATGCTATAATACACCTATAGTGGTCGCACCCATCCATCCTTTCTCAGATGCAACAAACACCGGTATCAGCCCTACCCATCCACTCTCATAGGCAATAATCACTATAATACATCTGTAGCAGCCCTACCCATCTATTCTTATACACAATAAACATTATAATACACCAGTAGCAGCCCTACCCATCCATTCTCATACACAATAAACACTATACTACATTTATAGCAGCCATACCCATCCATTCTTATACACAATAAGCAAGCAGCATTTTACTGTACACACTTACCATCACCTTGAGTTTAATGAATGCAAAAAAACCCAAATAAAACATTGACCAAAATATAAAATGAAGGGGTAACACTTAGCTTAACAACTTGTTTTTAAGAGATGGACTGAGAAAAAGATGCACTACTCAATTTTAAAGGGGTAAGCAACCCTCATAAAAAGGAGAAAATAAAATCAGATTACAAAAACTGTCCTAGTAGTAGTAATTAATAACTGGTTTAATAAATGACTCATGTTTAAGACACAAATTAATAACACTCTTGTTTGATAAATGACTCTTGTTTAATACACAAATAACTCTTGTTTGATAAATGTCTCTTTTTTAATACACAAAATTAACACTTGTTTAATAAATGACTTGTTTATTAAAAAAATTAATAACACTTGTTTAATAAATGACTCTTGTTTAATACACAAATTAATAACACTCACACCCTTTTTCATCCTTTGGTCTATACATATATATTTGTTCGGAATGCAATGTATATGTTTGTTCCATATGAAGTGTCCAATTTTCTTCTCTACTGTATTCATCATTACTTCCATAAAGTCCACAGTTTTTGTAATAAAATTAAACTGGTGATACAAATAGGCTTTAGCAACCTTGATACACTGTTAAATTCAGTGGTAAATGTGACCATATTTCAATTGATCTTCTAGTGCTAGTCAGTAGTTTAGGTGTGTATATTGTTGCATAACATGGGCTCGTACTCAGTTACAAAGGAAAGAGTGAAAGCCAACAAGCTTTGTAAATTTTAACAAAACAATTTATCTCCCTAAATAACAATGCAAAAATTGGTAAATTGGGCTTACAGCTGATGAATATAACCCAAATATGAGTCTAAGAATAAAAACACAAGTACTATCACTAAATATTCTTATAAGAATCCAGGTTCGAATCCTGACGATGTACAAATATGGAAGACGATGACATCAGATGTAGTACATTATATGAATAACAATAATTCCTTACTTGAATCAGTCTTTGTTTCTGAATAATTCCAGAATTAATTTCCTTGAATATCTTTCAGAATTTTTTAAAAGAAAGTCAAATTGCTGAGTGTCCAGGAAAATAAGTTATTGAATCCAAAAATCAGATGAAGAATAAAATATTCTGGCAACAAATTTAAAATAAATATATAGATATGCCTAGTTCCTTCAAGGTTCTGAATGACTCTGCATAAACAAATATTAAGAATGCATATTAAACCTCAAAAACATCACTTCAAATCTCGTGAGACTGGTAATGTGGTCACTTATTACACTAGTTTTGTCACTTCGTCCAGAGAAAACCAACTTAAAAACCAATCATAAAAAAAGTTGTTTATAAACATTGATCATGTGGAGAAAGTATGTCCATGATGCTGACCAATCATTTTAACTTCCTGTTGATTTGTTACCAAGGTAAGGTGAACTAAATGCCAACCCTCATGTATTACTATTTCATCTTAAATAAACAAAATTTGTGCTAAATTTATATCTCACTACTAAAAATAGAATTCCGAATAAGAGAAAGATATTCATTGCAATTAAATCCAATGAAACAAAAATGAAATACAATTTTTTTAAACCTTTCACAAAAGCAATTTAATCACATATACATAACAATATTTTCTCCCATATCTAATCCCTAAAACTTTAATATTATCTGTAAATTTGGGAAGAATTCTCTGCCAGTTACTGATCAGTAAAATGTCTGCTTTGTCATGTTGATTACTGATACAGAGATTATTCAAAATGGCATGAATTCATATTGAAGATGTTTGCATGAATTACAATCTCTGGTAAAGTTATTGCAATCATTGGCACATAGCAAAGTTTTGAACCCACCTCCAAATCTGGTATTTTTGTCCCTTGTATATTATTATTCTTTTTAATATTTATATTCAGTGATTCTATTGCAATTACATACAGCAGTACTGACAGAGGATTTTGATCTATTCTTTGATGTGAAAAGATCATGGTACAAGTAAAGAGAATGTGGCTTAAACCATGCTACATCAGGAAGTCATTCAGCAGCAAAAGGTTTTCTCAAAACACTTTAGAAAAAGATATAGAATACTTACACAATGTAATAACACTTAGAGTTAGTATTGGCAAAATTAACAGATTATTTTTGTCTAACACACATCAACATAAGTATACAAAATAGAGAATATGGAGTTTAGCTCAGAGGGCAGACACTTCAAAACCTACCCATCCACTATACTGAGAAGTTTCATTGTTACTAGTGTGAATAAATACATTTTTTAAATTTTACTTTAGATGCTGAAAACATTCATGTGTATTGAACACCATAAATCACTAATAAGTTGTGATAAATTTTTATCTTGTTTTAGTGGCATGAGCTCTGCCTCAAGAGTTATGTTTGTATGCTAGATGATTCTACACTGTGTCAGAGCTATTGCCTAAATAGTCTATTCCACTGCTCATAATTTGCATTTCATCATCTTGTTAAAAAATAATTTCAAACTTCAAACCCATTTGACTTTTGAAAACAATTTTAATGACACCATACACTCCAGAAGTTTTCAAATCATATGTCATGTTTAAACAATATTGATTTTGCAATAAGCTATGTGACACATACAAAATGATTTTATTTGAATCTGTCAACAAGCTATACAGTCATGTACCTTGCGGATATTACCAACAGCATCCTTACAACCCTCTAATGACTTCAGGCTGACAGGATCTTCCAACAACTGTATGACTTGTTGTAAATAATTGCTTCTGTCTGCATCACACACTTTCATTTCACCATTGTGTATGACTTTGTTTCGCAGAGAAGAAATCTGAAATTACCAGTATAATGTTGACATTATAATTAACTATGATTTAATTGAGGATTACAACATGGGGAAGGAAGAATAACAGCACTTAAAGATGAATTATCTCATTTTTAAATCATTTTTTTTTTCACTTTCAGTTGTTTTATGAATAACCGTTTTGCTATTTGTTTGTAATATATTAATAATATTATAAATGGAAAACAATGAAAGCTATATATATGTAGCCAATCACCCACAGTCTCATTACATCATCTCTCTTATACAGTTAATGTTATCTTTGATGACAGTCTTCTGTTACTCATACACATAGGCACCCACAGGATATTTTGCGGGGTGTCAGGATGTTTTGCAGGAGGCGGGGACATATTTTTCAGCTTCATTTGCATGATTAAACTTGTTGGAATATATATATATATATATATATATATATATATATATATATATATATATATATATATATATATATATATATATATATGCAGTATGATTTCCAGGGGAGGGGGGCAAATAATCCCCCTTGACCCATGCTACAACTGACATGCTTCACTGGCCTAATGGTTAGAGCATCAGCATAGGACCATCAGAGTCAAACTAAAGACTTATAAAAATGGCACTAACAGCTGCCTTGCCTAGAACTCAACATTAATAAATAATCCTCATTGTCATGGTTTGCTAAAAAGTTCTGATATCCTCCATCAACATGTAGTAAATTATCATTATCTAGTCACTGTATATATCGTCTGACTCTTTTTCTTTGGCTTCACTCTTGTATGCATTCACTTATGTATAGATGGAAGTTGGGCCGTATATGTAACACTCTGATCCTACAGTCTGTGAAATCTATTAAAAGCTGCAACAGACTATTTTTTAAATGTGTGGCAAAATTATAGGGAGCTCAAATAATAATCGTCTGTTACTGTTGGCTTGAACAAAGGGATCTAATTTACGAAAAAGGAAAATAAAACTTTAATCAAAATTGTTATTATATACAACAAAACAAATATTAATGCAAATACAGGTTGGAAGGACTTGCACAGAAACGAAAGCAATCAAAATGCTACTAAATCAAAATGCAAATAAATATTCATGATGAATAACACTGATGGATACTTCATTTTGCAGCATATATCATTTAATTGATTTTAAACACCAAATAACTGTATTGGAAATAGAAGCAAAGAAGCATAATAATAATTTAATTTATAGTACTTTAGTGTACTGCAAGCATCTCAAGTTTCTAACATTACCAATTTGAAAGAATATGATTATTTTTTTGTATGTTATGCTTATAAAATGATATAATACCCTGAAACTAAACCATGTAAGAATTATAATTAGAGTTCTTAAATATTTACCATTAACTAGGCAAATTATTTCTATATCCTTGTAGTTTGTTTAAAATCAGTCATCATGCATATTTTTTTTTCTCTAAATCATACAGGTTACAATGAAATAGTTTCCATACAGGTTCCAATGTAACAGTTTCCATACAGGTTCCAATGGAACAGTTTCCATACAGGTTCCAATGGAACAGTTTCCATACAGGTTCCAATGGAATAGTTTTCATACTGGCTCCAATGGAACAGTTTCCATACAGGTTCCAATGGAACAGTTTTCATACAGGTTCCAATGGAACAGTTTCCATACAGGTTCCAATGGAATAGTTTTTATACCGGCTCCAATGGAACAGTTTCCATACAGTTTCCAATGGAACAGTTTTCATACCGGCTCCAATGGAACAGTTTCCATACAGGTTCCAATGGAACAGTTTCCATACAGGTTCCAATGGAATAGTTTTCATACTGGCTCCAATGGAACAGTTTCCATACAGGTTCCAATGGAACAGTTTTCATACAGGTTCCAATGGAACAGTTTCCATACAGGTTCCAATGGAATAGTTTTTATACCGGCTCCAATGGAACAGTTTCCATACAGTTTCCAATGGAACAGT
The DNA here is from genome assembly GCA_016746295.1 of Potamilus streckersoni. NCBI lineage: Eukaryota > Metazoa > Mollusca > Bivalvia > Unionida > Unionidae > Potamilus > Potamilus streckersoni. The sequence goes on from JAEAOA010001018.1 coordinate 201,535, forward strand.
TTTCATACCGGCTCCAATGGAACAGTTTCCATACAGGTTCCAATGGAACAGTTTCCATACAGGTTCCAATGGAACAGTTTCCATACAGGTTCCAATGGAATAATTTCTGAACATATTGTTCATATTGATCATGATCTCTCTCTCTCTCTCTTTATATATATATATATATATATATATATACATACACATACATACATGATGGTGTTGCATTTTTTCCTTATATTCTTCGTCAAAGCATCGCTATACTCAAGTTCTCAAAAAAGTGGTATTATATTAACCTAAGAATATGAGAAACTGTTTTCTTATCTTACTGTGTGTGCATGTCCTTATGTTTTGTATTCTTATCTAATTGCACCTGTGCATGACCTTATTTTGTATTTTTATCATATAGTGTGTTTAAGTCTTTTTTAATAATCTTATCTTACAGTGAGTGGATGTCTTTATTTTTTATTCTTATCTTACTCTGTGTATATGTTCTTATTTTGTATTCTCAAGTTAAAATGTGTGCAAGTCCTTATTGTGCATGCTAACTTACTGTGTGTGTAAGGCCCAGGCCTTGTGGAGAAAGTTTAGGATGGAAGTGCGTACAACTGGCAAGCAGGGTCAACAATGCTTGGGCATCACACTCGACAGGTCCAGTATTGGAAGGCAGCTGTCCCCTTGGCATGAAAACCTTGGCACATTCCCATGGCTTGAATGGCCAAGAAGGGACATGGCTGTTATTCCAGTATATTTTCTCTGATTTTGGATTGGTGTGGAGTTTCAACAGTTCATAAAGCCAGACTTCACAGTATGAAGCGCATTGTTTGGGGAATGTCCAAACTCCAGAGTACTTGTTTCTTACTACATGGCTAGCAACACACATGGTACAAGGTGACAGTGGCACTGATGGACCTCCATATATTTTCTTTACCAGGGACTGATGCAGCTGATCAATCTCACTTTGTATGAAGGTGTGAAGTCCTGACTTCATATAATAAAGGGCCAAGGTCACCTTCAGCCAGTTGGAGTATTCTTTGTCCTTGACCTTATCCATGTGGGCTGGTGCTGCCATCTCAACTCTGGTTTACCTACTGAATGGTAATTCCATTAGTGCCAATCTATCAACATCAAATCTAAAATAAAAATAAATATAAAATTCCCCATGTATTCATTCCATTAGGTCTAATTTTTCAAGACCAAACCTAGAAGACAAGCAAAAGCTACAGGAATAACCATGTTGGCTACTCGGTAATTCTATATGTAAAATGATCTCAGACTGACTTTCAAAATATTGTATTAGCTAATTATGCTATTAAAGGGCCTAAAATTTCATTCACCAAATCTGAAATTGCAAGAGAAAACTTCCCACTATTGAGCAAATTTTCATATCACTTCAATGAATAGGACATTATGTTGACAATTTGATAACACTGTTTCCTGAGAGTCAATATTTTCTACTGAAAGTTTTCTTTCCCTCACACAATATACACAACAGTGAGAGATAGGCAGACTAGCCTCAATGCTAATACACTCAAGAGATTTTGCTGACTGGTATCAATACTAATGCACACCAGAGAGTGAGGCAGACTGGCCTTAATACTAATACACTCCAAAGAGGGAGGAGAGAAGACTGGCCTTAATACTAATACACTCCAGAGAGGGAGCAGACTGGCCTTAATACAAATACACTCCAGAGAGGGAGCAGACTGGCCTTAATACTAATACACTCCAGAGAGTGAGGCAGACTGGCCTTAATACGAATACACTCCAGAGAGTGAGGCAGACTAGCCTCAATGCTAATACACTCCAGAGATTTTGCTGACTGGTCTCAATACTAATACACACCAAAGAGGTAGCAGACAGGCCTTAATACTAATACACACCAGAGAGTGAGGCAGACTGGCCTTAATTCTAATACACTCCAAAGAGGGAGCAGACTGGTCTCAATTTGCAATTACTTACAATTAGTGTCAGATGGCTGAAGCAATAAGTTCTGGGAAATAACCATAAGTTGTTATTGTTTTTGATGTTGTTGAAGTGTTTCAGGCCATTTTTCAACACAAGATAGGCTATAGTGGTGGCCAGTATAAATTATGGAAGAAGAACCAGGGAAAACTCTGAAAAGAACCACCTACCCATGAGAAGCTACTGGCAAGCTTTCTCATGTAGCCACATTGTCCAAGTCTGAGTCTCAAACAAATACTGACAGAGGTGAGAAGGCAGTGATCCATAATAGGTGAGCTTTAGACCACTCGACCACTCTGAGCCCTTTCTAGCACAAGTAAGTTTAGGAAATTAAATATAATACTTTTATATAATTATTATCAAATACTTGTTTAAATTTAAAAAAGGTATAGTAATTCAAACATTGAATGACAAACTTTTCAAAAAGTGAACATGAAGCCATTCAATATCTGGAATGTATATAGAAATGTATGTGGAATACAGGCTACCCAAAAGACCAAACCAACAAGAGGAAATTAAATTATTTACATATACTAAGTGTTATATTTGATATAATTCTACATATACCTGTACTTAGAATGGATATAATACAAAAAAATATTCACATACACCTGTAGTTACAATGGATATTATACAAATATTTACATATACCAGTAATTACATTTGATCTAAAGTCATTATTAAGCTTTAATTACCATTACTATTATCCATTAAGATTGTAATTATCCTTCATCTCTATTTCTAAAAGCTGCTGGGATAATTGATTTGACACAGTTGCATTGATTATAATCCATATTAATGTAGTCTACAACATACAAGCAGGATCTTTCCAGCACATTCATCACAAACTGCAATAAGCTTGCTATGGATGATAACTTTAGTAGCAATAGTATTGGACACGGTCAATAGGTATCACCATGACCTACATCAGCTAATACATCACAGTTTTAAAAAATACAGTATTGGACACTGTCAATCGGTATCAGCATGACTTCCATCAGATAAAGTGGAGCTCTTCAGTTTTGTATTAAGCAAAGTGTTAGAATTTTAAAGAATCAAACATAATATGTATGTGTTCTACTCAGCCGCGATGCTAGCAGGATTCATGCTAACCATGCTAATTCATTCTTGAAAACCAAAAATTCAACTTATCTGCATCGAACTTTATGCATGCTGCACCTTTACACACACACACACACACATATATATATATATATATATATATATATATATATATATATATATATATATATATATATATATATATATATATATATATATATAGATAGAGATATATAGATAGAGATATATCTGTGAGTGTGTGCTTAAATAAATGATAAATGACAATTCTGCACAATAATCATTTTTCCCATCATATTAACCTTGATCTTTGAACCCAAAACTAATAGACTACTTCCTTACCTCATGTGCATGTCATGAACAAAATTTGGTCCTGTTGTGTTATATTTAATTATTGTTAGTGTGTCTAAAGCATATTTCTTTTGTTAGTGGAGTGACCTGTACCTTGGACCTTTTGAACTTCACATCACATGACTTTTTTTCTTATCCCAAATTTTCAAGACCTCCATAATGTTTATCTGACGTATGTCATCCTGAACTGCTGTTAATGAGCATCAGCCATTTTCCTTTAGGAGTAATGTCTTCTGGTAAAAACCCCACATCGATATGAATTTTCATTGCATAGGAGGAGTAACAATATTAACGCAATAATTCCAATTTGTATGAATTGAATGAGTATTCTTTGTTTTGATTGGATGTAAACAGTCACATGATACTGATCTGGAAGTTTTTATTTTTTGTTCCCTGTTTCCAGCTCATTTGATGTGAAGCTTTATCTATATCAACGCCTTACACCCTAATAATAACAAGAAGCTCCAACCCACCCACTTCTGTGATTTCTAATGACAAGTCACAGATTAAAATCAGACATTAAAAGTTAAAACAATGTGATTGCATAGACATTCCTGCACTCCAAACACTCACCCCATTTTGCCGAAGAAGGCATAAGGTAAGGCTTTAGAAGCCAATCTTCGGAAATTATTGCATTTCACCTCAACAACAGAATACAGCAGCGGATATTAATGGACAGGGTCATATTCAACTAAGGGATCGCTCTAAAACTGGACACAAATATCCTTTGGAATGACTGAAATGAGTAGAAAGTAACAATTAAGTTTCTATAATAACATGTGTCATCCGTAAACATATTTTTTTATAACAAAACAGGAATATTCCTTGTTTAACTGCAACAACAATTTTTTATATATTAAAACAATAATCATAATATATCATTAGCATGACCCACTATGATATTCTACCCGGTATCACTATAAAAAAGAATCAATCAATCGTGGCCAGATAAGAAAGAGTTATATATTCCATCACAGTTAAGAGGCTAATTATAGAAAAATTAAATCAATATAAAAGTGAATGTTTAGTTGATTAAATTTACTGATCTGATGATAGTAAGGAAATTAATTTGAATTATAAGGATTTAATGATCATGATTGGGTATTTATTGATGTGTAAATTGTACTTAATCACTAACAAAGTTTACATAAAGTCCTTCAAACTTTATTTACCTTGTGAATGATTGGACAAAATTTACACATTGATAAATACCCAACCATGATCATTTAATCCTATATTAAAGATGAATGCAGTGTCCACCATACTGGATGTCGGACTGGTGCCATGTATATGAGTATGTCTGTACACATGTATATATATGTCTTTGTGTTTATGAGATGTCTGTATGTGTGTATGAGTATGTCTGTACATTTGTGGTTCACCATTCAGCAATATGCATTGCCCTGCCTATCCATGTTAACCATCATAAACTTTTATCTAGTAAATAAAAAATAATTTATAATTTAAAATGGGATCTTTTTTACAAGAAGACATTATAAAAGTTGATGACCCTTAAAATATTGAGGTGTAATCTTGTCAAATTCTGCTGAGCAGCATCTTAAACATTTTCATTTTTTTTAGAGTTCATATATGGCAAAAGAGCAGAATTAGTTATATAAATATGATAAGCCTTTCAGATCATAATGCAGTCAAATTTGGCCTAATTCTATTTGGTTGTTTTGTGGATATCTTTTAAAGACTGTATTCCCAGTTTTAAATAATTCATACTATTTCTTCTCTTGTTATCAAACTTGAAATGTTTCTATAAAAAATGGTCATTTAAAACTGAGAAAATATTTTACGGATGAGCAGTATGAATGACAAGTAGAAGACAAGTTGAAAAATATGCATACATACCTTCTTTGACATTTGATATTTATCCTAGAAACCTAAGGTAATGTAGGTCTTAAAGAAACCAACCAATAAATTAAACAATAAAGACACTAAGCGTAATGATACTACATATGTCTGTATTTTGTTCTGTGCTCAATATTCAATTCAACTTATAACCAGTTTAAATCATATAATTGCAGGAAACAATTGATAAACAGATACCTTCTAGCTTCCAGGTAATACAAAGTGAGTTACTTTCATACTGTTGTAATACCTAAAACATATTTGTGTGATGGCATATACTTGTCCTAATGAAGGGAAATGTATGTTGCACAAAATGTAATCATCGACTTGAAAAATGGATGATACTTCTATAGCACACATTCTGACATCCAAGTCCTTCATCAAAAGAAAGCTATCTTAGCGATTTAAAGCAATGCATCTGTTACAATCTGTGCGAGTGCTGGGATTGTTAGTAAGAATGGGCTTACCAATGTACAAATTAAAATACATCAAACAGACTGTTTAAACATCACCAGCTGTTCCAACAAAAAGTAATGCATTATGTACATAAAAGTTTTATAGTCAAATACATGGCAATTGAAAAACCACCACAAAACAACACTAACACACTCCACATTTTAATTCTTATATGCAATCATAGATTCCATTTCTTGTTTCTTGACAAATATGGTAATCATGTGATCCAACTCCTGCATAACATAATTGGGCAAAAATTGGGTAAAAGACCCCAAAAATGTTGTTACCTATTGCACTGGTTTCAAAACTTGGTAAGCAGTTCATTTTGTTTAAATGTTATATATATATATATATATATATATATATATATATATATATATATATATATATATATATATATATATATATGATTTTTCTTTGAGGGGTAATTATGTTTTGTTTTTTACCATGGGCAAAAATTGCTAGGGTTGGTAATGAGAAAAAGGATTAGAAATTTTGTTGTGCTTTATTGGTAAAACTGCAGACTCCTGAGCTATCCACTACCCCACCCCACCCAAAAAACAATCTGCCAGCTAGTTTACATGATACACTTCCGTCTGCTTTAAAAAGCCAATTCATAGATCTGAACTTCTGGGTAATTATCAAGAAGAGTGCTCTATCTTGCATAGATACATCAGCTTCCGCCTCCCTGTAGGTGAAACATTAACCTCTCAACCATTATTTGAAGGCGGTTAGTTAGAGTAACGGGAAATATGAACGAGTTTTTCGGATGGCTATACAGCAGGACATTAGGAGTGCAGTAAATCCATCCGAAAAAACGAGTTCATATTTTTCTATTCAAATGCAGCAACCTTTTAATTATATGCTCATTCTTGTTTCATTATCAAATATTTAATATTTAATAATAAAATTCACAGCCAATTATGTTTAATAACAAAATTTATTATTTTATTATTAAAATACATGTAATAAAGTTCATAATCATAGATTGCTTTTATGCACAAATAATAGCATTTATGCGCATATAGCTCCTCCCACCAATTGTTAAACTTCATAGCGTACCACGCGCTCACATGCATCAAACGCGTGGAGTGCATTATGAAGGTGTGAAATACATTTTTGGCCATTTTTATTAACAGCTAAAGAAGACAGTTTATGGGTATAACTTACGTTTAATTGTGACGACCTTGTATAGCATCTATATCTAGCTAAATCTGAAACATTTGTATCAAAAAAGTAAAAGTGTAATGTGCCAAAGCAGTTTGTATGTGTCAGTCTATGAAACATTTGCTGGTATGTGGCCGTCTTTTAAATATCTGCTTTAGTTCATTCATAAAAAATTGTTTACGTTAGAAAACAGTTACTTTGCACGTGGGGTGCAGTGTGAAGGTGTTTAATATCGTGGAACATTGCACAATTCTGACAATGTAAAGTTAACGGTGAAAAAAGATGAGCATACTATATATATATATATATATATATATATATATATATATATATATATATATATATATATATATATATATATGATAATATGACAAAATATATAACTGTGTGTTGTTTGCTAACTAAAGATGGATGCAATCTGTGAAAATATCATATATCATTATGACTATATTTTAATTTATAATTTAATGTTAAAACAAATTTCTTCGCTGTACAAAATGCAATTTTTTTTTCTCTCATACAACGTACATTTACCTGGAGAGGTGATTATACAGAAATACAGATCACCGTACTGCCTACTGGAGTGGTGACAATTTACATGGTCGTTTTCCCAAACAGCCGTTGGAAAATTGCAAGGACAATCATCTGTGTCTATAAAGTCAACTTTAACCTTATATCAGTTTTTTGCTGAAATATCAAACTGATGAAAATAATTATACGCCATTTACACAACTGGTACTGATACTTGAAAAATTAATTGGCACAGCCTGTAAATTGATCAACTGGTACTCGTGTAATATTTTCAATGGATGCTCGGCGTTAGAAGAGGCTTCACCTACGCAATAACCTGGATGTTGTATCTAAGACTGTTGTATGTCACGCCAGAGGTGGCGCTCACCAGTTATTATGTACTTTTGAGAGAGTGATGTATGTAAGGCGAAGTTGTTTGCATTTCAAACATGCATTGTGGAGAGAATGTTGGCATATATATATATATATATATATATATATATATATATATATATATATATCTATATATATATATATATATATACTACTTTCATTTAATGTGGCTGACATTTCTTTGGATATTGTACTTTGCGAAATTTTAAATGATCTTAGTGTACTGCTAACTAAAATGACTGCTCCCTTGTGCTCCAAAAAATCAACCTGAATTTATCTAAAGTACACTATTCTTGGCACCTATTAAAATATGGAAAATGAATTTTGCCAAACAAGACAATACCAGCTTCTAAAAGTGCAATGAATGAATTACCAAATACATAAAAAGTAAAAATAAAAGTTATCTGCTCTATTTTTTACAATTTACCTCTGAAGTTCGAGAAGTGAAAATGAGCAAGTAGAACTAGCACTTTTTCAAAAGATGCATATCTAGAGTAGAGCCAAGCTGTATACTCTCTAACCCATATTACACCCATCAATCATACATCAAAATAAAGGGGATTAAAGGTTCTTTGAACAATACCTAAGATATGCAAAGTCTTTTTTAAATAGCCAGTATAAATAGTGAGGAAACCCGGGGAAACTCTTTTTCTTTAAAATTCTCCCTATGCTAAATACGAAACTATAGAGCGCCACCAGAGCCATAAATAATTCAACAATGTTGGGACACCGTGGTAACAATCAGGTTAGAAAAAAAAAAAAAAACAGTGGGTGAAATGAATTTTGCGTTTTTAACATCCTTGATGCTTTTCGTTTTTTAAATTTGATATGGAGGTAAAACCTTATAAGAACGTGTGCTAATACTACTGAAAGTTATTACCATACAGCATATACAAAACTAGCAGACGATAGGCGGAGCTATGTTGAAAAATACCCAAAACTTCGAGTACCTTCAACATGGATGGTTGCTGATTGGAGAGTAAATACAAATCTTCCGTGTTACCCTGTATTTTCTAATTTTTTTAAGGAAATTTCTTCCATCTACATCCTTTATATTTTGCTTTCAGCCTAAGCTATAATTATATTAAAAATCAGCAAACTCTTGTTTCAATGCATTGGTGCACGTTCAACGGACACAATGCCGGACTTCAAAAATTTTCTAACCGTTTTAATCTTCCGGGATGATTACTGTCTATATAGGCTGATCTTGTATTGGATGTGAATTCAATTCAATTCACAGCTTACACTAAATAACAATTACGACCAGTGTACAGCGTAACGAACTAAGACTAAACAAATGAATAATCAATGATATTGATAATATATATAAAAAGTTCACACATGTATTACGATGACAGTTGTAATAGAAAGTACATATTGCTAATATAGTATTAAGTTGTATGTAAGCATTACGATGATATTGATAATAGGTAGAAAGTATAAATTCTTACCATCGTGACAATAGATACAATGTACACATTATGCTGATGGTGATAGCAGATAGAAATCACACATTAAGATTATAGTGATAATAGATTCAAATAACACTTTGCTCTTATGCAAGCAATTTCTAAGATAGTTTTGACAGAAGAGCAAATATACAGGCTAAACCATTAAACCTTGCAATGTGAAATGAGGATATATTTCGTATCAAATTAGTCCTACAATCAGTGCCAGATTAAAGCCTTCAAGGGTCCTAAGCACTGAAAAATGCAATGGTGCCCCCCCCCCAAAGAAAACGTGAAACTCCACAAAAACAACATTAAAAGTTAAATGAATGGTTAATTTGAATTTTTCTGGTGCCACTGTGCATTTAACGGGTTGCCCTGCCTGCAATGTAAAACGCCACACTTGATATTGTTGTAGTTATTTTATGAAAAAGAACTTTGCCAGGTTTCCTCACTAGTTGTCAATACCGGATTTAGGCATAACCTAAACAAGCTACAGTTTAGGGCCCCAAAGTCTGAACTCAGTCTGAAGGGGCCCCTCAAATTTATTTTATACCAGATATGGCTTCTATAGCTTACCATAGCTTAGGGTCCCGCTTTTTATAAAAATCCGGCACTGCTATTTGTATTGGATATTTAAAAAAGACATTGTATATCTTAGGTATTGTACAAAGAAACTTTAATTCCCTTTATTACGGTGTATGATTTTGGATGCAATATGGGTTATAGAGCATACATATTTGCCTTACTCCAGATGTGCAACTTTCAAAAAAGTGCTAGCTCCACTTGCTCATTTTCACTTACTAAATTTCAGTGGTAAAATGTAGAAAAAAAAGAGCCGATAACGTTTTTCACATTTTATACATTTGGTAATTCATTTATTGCACTTTTAAAAGCTGGTATTGTCTAGCCTGGTAAAAGTCATCTCCCCTAGCTGCCAAGGATAGTGTACTTAAGACAAATTCAGGTTGATTTTTGGAGTACAAGGTAGCAGTCATTTTAGTTAGCAGTGTGCTAAGATCATTTACAGTTTTCAAAAGGAAAATATCCAAAGAAATGTCAGTCACATTATATGAAAGTAGCATAGACAACATTTTCTCCACTGTGCATGCTTTAAATGCAAACAACTTCACCTTACATACATCAATCTCTCTCAAAAGTACATAATAACTGGTGAGCACCAACTTATATGATTGAATAAATTGTTGTATTTTATATACGGGGGTTCCAGTTATTCTATTCAATATTTCTGATCATATATGTGCTATTCCAACAATTAATTTCGTGATTTTTTTTTACCGCTTACTCGATCCCAGGAATAACATCGTATTTGACCATCGCCTAGATATAAGCAGTCTGACCCCACTATAACACATGCGAACAAATTAAAAAGTTTAACAAACATTATTGCTTTATGTTAATTGATACCCCATGTCTTCGCCCCATCATCAGTTGGTTTGGCGTTGAAAGTATCACCCTGTTTTTCTTAAAGTTAATGGTTGGGTTGTGTGTTTCTGATCTGATCTGTTATTATAGTCATGTGTCCACTCTCGTGTATTATGACTGGTTAAAGCCCTGAAAAGGGCTAGCGGCCTCCCCTCCTTCCGAGGCAGGGCTCACCCGTGTCTTAGTGCTTGACATTTTTTTTGCCCCGGCGCGTGGGCCTGAAAACCCCCCTAGATGGTTTACCACCTTAGCCGGACCCCACCTTTCGGTGTTGTTGCTATCTAGGGAGGTGCATAGACTTGGTGCTAGGCTTTTGGTCTAGTGCTTGACCTTTTTTATTGTCGACCTTAACAGACCTTTTTAGGAGTGCAATAGTAGCAGTCAGAAAGTCAAGATCCCCGGGCTCGGAAAAGGCAAAGGAAAGGATCCAGCAAAGGGCGGTACCGTAGTTACTTCCTCTATGTGTGTGTTGTAGCTCTTTCCCTGTGTCCGGCTTATCCTAGGTCCACATAGTATTATTGGCTTTGAAAGTGTACTCTTTTCACTGTATTTTTATGTGGCCCAGGGCCCTTCCTACTGCACTTCCTCATTCCTTGATTGTCGAGTCCCATGGTGTTCCTCGTATTATCGATGCCGACAATGGATATCGCTTCCGCCCACTAGATTAAGGTGTGGTTTTGCCCGTTGCCTATTGGGGGTGGGAGTCCCTATCATAGCCAAATATGCGTAAGCCACATACGAGTCAAATAAATATTAGCTGTGAATTTTCCTATTGTATATAAGTATTATGTTTTTGTGTACTATGCGTACTTTTTGGTTCCAAAAGTTTATGTCAAATTTGGTAGGTATAAGCTACCTTGTGTAATTTAGTGGTCTTAATTGGCTTGGTGGTAAGTTATATATTTTTTTCTCTCCAGTCATCCCTTCAAGGGCCAAAAATATAGTTGTTAGCCTAAAAAGGGCTCTTTGCCAAAGTGAGCCTATGTATGGCATTCTGACTAACCCTATTTCACTCCGCTGCTGTTAAAACAACAGTGATGTGATAGTAGCAAACTTCTTTCTTCTTTCTTCTGTTGACCTTTTCTTTTACTATATATCGTGCGTAAAAGAATTTGGTTAATTCTTGTGTCTTCTTTTCTTCTCTTTTCCTTCTTTGTTTTCCCCTTCTTCTTTCTTCCTTCTTCTGTTTTCTTTGTTCACTGTTCCTTTGTTCCTTTGTTCTCCGGGAGCTCCTGAAAAACACGTCCGTCCTCTTCAAAGGCTGAGAAAAACTGCTGTGATCGGTTGTGTGTTTCGCATCGCATCTGTTATTATACTCATGTGTCCACTCTCGTGTATTATGACTAGTTATAGCCCTGAAAAGGGCTAGCGGCCTCCCCTCCTTCCGAGGCAGGGCTCAGCCGTGTCTCAGTGCTTGACACTTTTTTGTGCCCCGGCGCATGGGCGTAATAGCCCCCTAGAAGGTTTACCACCTAAGCCGGACATCACCTTATCGGTAATATTGCTAATCTAGGGAGGCACTTAGCCCGAGGGCTGGGCTTTTGGTCGAGTGCTTGACCTTTTTCCACCAACCTTAAAACAGACCTTTTTGAGTGGCATTGACACAGTTCAACCGCCTCGACCCCTGGGCTCGGAAAAGGCAAAGGAAAGGATCCAGCAAAGGGCGGTACCATAGTTGATTCCTCTATCTTGTGGGTTGAAATTCTCTCCCTGTGTCTGGCTTACCCTGGGTCCACATAGTATTATTGGCTTTGAAAGTGTAACCTTTTCACTTTGTTTTTATGTGGCCCAGGGCGCTTCCTACTGCACTTCCTCATTCCTTGATTGTTGGGTCCCATGGTTTTTCCTCAAGTTGACGGTGCCGGCAGTGGATTTCGCTTCCGCCCACTAAGTTAAGGTTCTGTTCCTGCCCGTTGCCTATTGGGGGTGGGAGTCCCTATCATAGCCAAACATGCGTAAACCACATACGAGTCAAAAGAATAGGAGTTGTGAAATTTCCTACTAAATATTAGTATTATGTTTTTGCGTACTATGCGTACCTTTAGTTCCAAAAGTTTGTCAAATTTGGAAGGTATAAGCTACCTTGTGAAATTTAGTGGTCTTAATTTGTTTTGGTGGTAACTTATATATTTTTTTTCTTTCCAATCATCCCTTCATGGGCCAAAAGAGGTAGTTGTTAGCCTAAAAAGAGCTCTTTGCCAAAGTGAGCTCTATGTAAGGCATTCTGACTAACCATATTTCGCTTCGCTGCCGTTAAAACAACAGCGAAGCGACAGTAGCAATTTTCTTTTTTCTTTCTTCTTTCTTCGGCTGACCTTTTTCTTTTACAATATATCGTGTGTAAAAAAAATTGGTTATTCCTTGTGTCTTCTTTTCTTCTTTCTTCTTTATTCTTTATGTTCTTTTCTTCTTACTTCTTTCTTCTTCTGTTTTCTTTGTCCTTTCTTCTTTCTTTTGTTTTCTTTGTCCTCTGTTCCTTTGTTCCTTTGTTCTCCTGGAGCTCCTGAAAAACACGTCCGTCCTCTTCAAAGGCTGCAAACTCTACTGTGTACGTACCGACCTGGTTGTGTGTTTCACGTGTCCTCCATTGTTATGTGTTCTTGCATATAATGATAACTAGGCATAAAAGATTTCAGTTGATTTGAATTTGACAGTGTTACTCTTTGTACTGCTCGATCATATTCTAGTAGTTTTCCCTTCCTTGCTCTATCCTAGGATTGTGTACTCATTTACTCATTCTTGGTTCTCTACTAGTGAGGGATAGGTACATATTAAATCATATACACTTGAAAGGAGAAAACTCTGTCTTCGTCGGTAGAGAAATGAAGCAGTTACCCCGCTTGTTATTGCACAATATTATATGAACCTGCCGCATAATATTTTTTGTGTAACATTCAGTAACCTGTTTGTGTTGCAATTAGATATCAGTGAAGGAGTAATTTGAAATTGTGTACATTCGTAGAATGATGTTTTTATCATTTTATTTCATTTTCTAATAAACCAGAGTTAATTAGCCCTTGTGCGTGCATGACCTTGTGTGAATACAGCTAAGTTATTTTTAGATCTTAACTGTACCACCTCTGAATGTAATTTAACTCAAAGGATGATATCCTGCAGAAATATATGCGAGATTTATTTATGGAAATTTAAATAAATACACGCTGTAGTTTATAATATTTTTCATTATACTGATCACTTGTAGGAGTTCCCCGTTATAACTTCACAATCATTTCTAAAACATGTACATGTAAGAAGAGTCTGCGATGCAATGCTAGAGCAGTGAATTTTCATCCTCGAGGTCTGTAACCATCTGATAAAATGTAAACCGCAGCGTCCTACATGTGGTGTCTGGAATTTGTTGCTGAGACACATCAATTAATTGCTTAATACTTGTTTATGAATACACTAATGACTCTGTCATCGACGTCAGATCAGAAATTCTTTCCTTATACATATACAGATATGATCAATTGTCGTCCAGGCTGCATCAAATGAAAAATGTCGATGATTATACAAATAAACAGAAGAAATATTAAAGACGTGTGGTAGTTATTGATGTCATTGTTTATTCAACATCTGCGGTTGTGGCTAGAACAGTAACAATTATTGGTGCATTGTCATCATCATTTGTGATGCCAGTCGCAGTATTATTCTTAGAATGAAATACATATTATCATAATAAAAAAATATTATTATCAGAATAAAAATAAATAATATCATCAGAATCAATATTATAAAGTGACAAAAGGATTTTAATATTCCGCCGCCCTCTTAATTCGTGGCTTTTTATTTCACAGGGTGATAGGTTTAACTTAGGTTTTATTTATCCCGGACATGTTATCTTTAACGGTTTTTATATCTCTATACAGCTATTGATTGTCATACACCTCTGGAGTGTTCCTCTTTTCTGGAAGTTCACATATGGTATCTCTACAGAGTCATTATGTTTGTCTATAACAGTGTATCATTTTAGATATATTGGGCAAAAGTATTTATCTTGCCATCCTCTACCTGATGGAAATGATACTCTAGACTCAAGAATGACACATTAGACCCAACAGAGAATCCTATACTATAAAAGGTCTAAGGATATAGGCCGAAACGATGATTTAAAATGGGAATGGCACTCTAAACCCAAACTGGAATTTAAGATTGGACAAACCGTTGGTGGCATAAGGGAGGTTTAACAGAGGATATTTACTCTGGACCTTTTTCGTACATTTAGCAAGGAAACGACATTTCTAGGGATTGTTGTGAATTTAACATCGGAATAATAATATAGATATAAGGAAAATTTGATACTGGAATAATATTCTCGGCACAACCTAGTCATCTGCTATCAATCACCTAGTTACCTACAATCCAACATTTTGGGATCAACTATCTAACACCCTGTTACTTTCTACCTTATACCCAAATATCTGCTACCCAACGTGCCGTGTGTATTGACCAAAGCCCGCCAAATAATATTCATCACGTGACAAGAGTAAAGCCTATGTTTGAAATATCCATACGTTTGATTTCTTGTAATCAGATATGAAGCTAAAAAGGGGGATGGACGTTAACTATATTCAGGATCACAAGATTCTCATTTTATCCACTGACTAAAACAATGCCTTTAACTGTTGTCTAGCATTTAACCGTTCTTGATTGTTTATATATATATATTTTTAAATAAATTATTATTTATTTAGACTGAGCAATTTAAGTATTTATTAACTTTGTCCATACATCCATATTACGAGAAAACTTCCCATGCTAATTTTCAGCATTATTCTATAATTGTTTGTTTTTTCGTTCTTTTTCGTGTTTAACTTATAATTAAGTTTTACACTTAAAACAATATATTGACATTGTTCTAACTGTAATTTAGATAAATTTAATTACAAGCTTTAGGTAGTTGTACAAAACTTAATTGCAATATCGTCATTAGCGTGAGAAAGGTGTTTATCAAATTGCAAATTAAACTTTAAAAAATTATAGATTTTTGGTCATCTATTTAATGAAAATTACGCAATAATATCCAAAGGCGGAACTTCCAACTGCCTGAATTTGATTAGACGAATAAGTTATTGTTTTGCTTTTTCTCACATATGTTTTTACTACGTTACTTAGTGGAATTCCAAATGACTCAAAATGATTGTTGTCAAAAACAACTACCCAATATTTACCAGATCCGTCATTAAAATCTTGCATATTTATGACGCATGAACCAGAGACGCAAACGTCATAGTTCATCCATTTATGAGGAACAAACTCCGTGGAAATGTTTTACTTTTATAGTTTATCAAGTATATCAAAGTTACTTAATGCAGGCAACGTCACCTCCTTGTTCCCCTAGCATTAGTCCTAGTCGTACTCTTATCAGACTTGGTAATAGTCTTCTCGCCAATCCTGCTAATAATGGGGCTACTCAAATAAATCCACCTTTTCGGTGTCGTTTCTTTTTTGTCCTTGTCTTTCTTCGCATCGATTTTCGTTTAGGCATTATATTTAAACTTTAGACAAAATATTACCGTCGACATTCATAAGAAAATTTTCTTTATGCCACTGTCGTGGACAATACCATTACATTCAACTACCTTTTTCGTAGAGAGGCCCCGAGTGGCCGAGTGGTCTAAAGCGCTGTCCGTTACGGATCACTGCCATCTCACCTCTGTCTGCGTGGGTTCGAGTCTAGGATTCGGCGAATGTGGATATGTGAGAAAGCTTGCCAGTAGCTTCTCGTGGGTCGGTGGTTCTTTCCGGTGATTTCCCGGTATCTTCCTCCACCAATAATACTGGCCGCCATGAATAGCCTACCGTGTGCTGAAAAATGGCGTTAAGCACAACAACAACAACAACAACAACAACCTTTTTCGTTGTGCCATATACTGCTCCAGACGATGCTGCCAATCCTAATGTACCTAAAAACTGGCAAAATTTTAAATAGTAATGTTCTAGCTATTACAGATACTGCCATACCTAAGAAACCGCATTGTGTTGACATCACAATGTGTGCAGCACTTAAATTTACAACAATAGGATTTTATGATCGTATTTATTTGTTTTTTGGTTAACAACAATATGTTAAAATACCCGTTCTAGCGCTAGGATTGACCTTCAATGAAACCTTTCTCTGTTTTGCAACATCAGCTACTAATTTTTAAAATTGGTCATAAGTTACATATATTTCTTTTGCAATATATTTTGTTTTGAGATAACGATTATAGATTAAACTAAAAGTTCTTCAAACTTTGAGTAAAGTGCAAATCACTCTAGACTTGTATTGACATTGTACCACAGACAGAGTCAATTGTAGCAAATCTATGGATTACCACTAACGCATATAAATAAACTGCACAGCTGGAAATGATCATAGTCACCAAGTAATTTTAATATCAGATGTGCTGTCTAAAGGTCGCTCGATATGTTTACTAACATCAAAAAAAAATTATTGGGTAAATTGTACGAAATTTCCCTGAGTTCCATCTCCAGCATCTTGCTACTTTTGCATTGAATCAAGTAAATTCATGTACGGTCTAGTAATGTTTTTATTCTGATCATCTGCACAACTACATCCCATCGCTCGCTATGGATAGTGCTTTGAATTTATTCTAGCATATATTCGTTTAAAATTACCGCTATCAAATATTCCATTATTTTGCTCCTGATTGCCACATCGAGCTTGTCTCTGAAAAGCAATAAATACCCGACGCAGTAGTTTTTCAGTTGATATTGTTTTGACTCGCCATGTGTAATCAGTGCTATTCGGAACTGCTGTTTGATATATTTTCTGTTTGCTGAAAATAAATTATATTTGTGTGTTTTTTGCAGCATATCATTTGCTTCCGCTATTTTAGTGATTGCCTGAGTTATTCCAAGCATCCACAGCCCAAATTTGTTTATGACAAATTGTACGTCAGCCACACCAGAGCTGAGTAAAGAATCATTTCGCTCTGATCGATTAAAAATATGCGTATGTTTAACTCAACGAAATATTTAAATATAGTTCCTGTAAAAGCCAAATATTGTGCTTAGTGGAAGCATCATTGTAATAAGACGTGATTCTGATGCATGTTTTTTTCTCTTAGCATAATCTTCATTCTAACGTTAGGGGCCACGAGTGGCCGAGTGGTTTAAAGCGCTGTCCGTTACGGATCACTGCCATCTCATCTCTGTCTGTGTGGGTTCGAGTCTAGGATTCGGCGAATGTGGATATGTGAGAAAGCTTGCCAGTAGCTTCTCGTGGGTCAGTGGTTCTTTTCGGTGATTTCCCGGTTTCTTCCTCCACCATTAAATAATGGCTGCCATGAATAGCCTATCGTGTACTGAAAAATTGCGTAAAGCCCAACAACAACAACAACATTCTAACGTTTATTTCCTACGCTATTTGCGTTGTTAATCAAACCTAGCAGTTCAGTACTCTCAGCTGCTACAGCTGTGGTGCTATTACAACATTACTACAAAATGATGTAAGTGAGACTCTTGTAGCGTTTGCGTTAGCCACTGTACCTGGTGCGGCTTTACCTAGCAGAACAGCATCAGCAATAAAGGATCTCTCACACTTTCATCATTTGCAGCAGCATTATCTCAAGCAGCAAACATTAGTTGTTTATGATGATAACAATTCAACTGAAGAGCCAATACCTGCACCAGCATTTCCATTATCTTTAAACCATATCACATTAATTGCAGTTGACTTGGAGTAATCATCCGAAAATGAAATATTATTTAAGTTTGTACTTGTAACTTGTAAGTGAACTGAAATATCTTCGACATCTCGATTGGGCCAGCTAATATTATACACTTGTAATAAATACCAACCATTATTTATAAGAGCTACTTGTGCATTAGTTGTAATTTCGATAGGTAAATTAGCTACTGTCATAATCTGAACACGAACGTCCAATATTGCTCTATGAGGCTGTAAAAATACATCATCGTCTCTAGTATTAAATGTGTTTTCGTCAGCCTTATTAGAATCGTTAGAATGTTCATCCAGATATTCAACATTTTCAAATTCTGTTACTGTGTCGTCTGTCTATGTCATCAATTTCTGCTAAACTGAGACAATGTTTACAGACATTTTTTTACTTGATTATATAAAATTTTGTCATCTATGATAGCAAAGACTTTCCGGTGCTGTTACTTTAGAGATTAATTTTGTATAATTTGTTCTCCTCATGGTGACAAAGGCCTTTTTGTTGTTGGTATCGTTGCGCGTTTAGTTTCTTTTGTTGGTGCGATTTCTTGAATAATTTGTTTTATCGTAGGTGCGCCTTTTATTTGTTCAGAGATATCTTGTCCCACAGCAATTCCAGCAACATATGCAGCTCAAGTTGCAAAAGGTTTTGATGCCTCTAGTGCAATGGGTGCAATTGTATGAGCTATTCCTGAAATATTTTAAATAATTTTAGTAAATATATTTGCCAAATATCCTCCTACTAATTTTCTTCTAAAAACTTTTTTTATGTTTCATTATATTTGTGGTTGTATAATTTTGTTTCCAAATCTTTCAATAAGTGTTTACTATTGTTCTCGCAAGTGTAAATAATAAGTAACACTTTCATTATTTAAATCTAACTGTAATGCAGACTGATCAGTTAACTGCAGTTTATTTCTGTTATTTGATTTTCAACATTTAACTGATAATGAATAATATGACGTGGAATAATTTGTATAAGAAAACTAGGTGGAATCTGGTGAAAAACTGTATCGTTTGTCCCTTTCTGACCTTACCAGAGTAAGAAATAGATGCAATATAACAATTTACCAATATTGTGTTTACTTCAGTTACTGGCAGTACACCGTCATACCTAATAGCATATTCATTATCAAGATCAACAATATAAGTTTTATAAAGAAATCAGGTGTGCGATCCTTCTTGGACTGGTAAAATCAACTGTTGCACCAGGTTTAATGTTCTTCTAGCGAGAAATGTATTATAATTTAGTGTAACCTCAATTTACCAACTATATCTCCACTTTGTCATATTAGTTCTTTGATTATTTTATTTAGATCGACAATATTATAAGCTCCATGTCGAATATCTAAATGCATAAAGGCTTGATATAAAGGTGATAGAACATCAACTTCAAATGCTAATTCATCATTTACTCCAGGCTTTACAATAACATAAGCATTGTGACACGTGCAATAAAAATAATCCAATTTCATATTGTTTTTCACGCTCAAGTTATATAGGAGGGATATACTTTAATGAAAATTTGCGATATCTTTATCAGATTGCCTAGAGTCTTTTTATAATTTTGCTGACATTTGTTATTATATTTTTATAAAAGAAGGTTGCTGCGATTTAAGTCGTGGTGTAAAATTCATAATCGTCAGATGTTAATAATGTTTTCGATCTCAAATGATCAAGTATATCGATAATTTCATAACCAATTTCAACACAAACATTTCCGGCTTCTTTTGATGATATCAATAGCATTAATCTTCCTATCATTTCAGTAACTGATGTCAAATATTCTAACTCCTGTTCTTGTTTTCTTTCTATGTTCGTCTAAAAGTTTTTAGTCGATCATTATCATAATGGTCAAATACAATTTTAAATATGTATCACTCTTTAATTATTTTTTCTCTAGATTTATTTGCAGTGGTTTTAAAAGCACCAGCAATAGCAGCATATCTATCTCCGTTATAGTTTTTTTTAACATTTACTATTGCAGCTGCATCGATTTTTGTTGTAAACTCCTACATTGTAATCTCTTATATTAAATAATATTTTAATGAGATTAGCATATTCATATTTTTTCCCATTATAAATATTATCAAAGTCAGAAATTTTATATTTCTCCATAAAAATAAAATATTCTTTTGATGTTATTATTTTACCTTGTTTTTATATTCATCACAAGAACTTATTTATTTCGGCTGAACTTATAAAATCTTCTTAAGTCATCTTCATAGCAACAGCTAATTCAGAAAAAAAATTTCCTTGATCTTCATCTAATAATTTTGCTTTAGTATTTAACCTACTATTGTAACGACTTGTGTGTTGTTTTAGTTATATTATTATTAATATCCTTATTATAAAGACCGGCAATATTTCCATGTCGATATAATTTAATACGCTAGCAATAATTTTTTATTTTCTAAAATTATATTGCTACAGTTCTTCTCACAATCTTCTTTAATTTTTTTAACAAGCCAATTTTTTCCGTCGGCTTTAAGATCATCTTTTCTAACATGATGTATTATCACACCTTAAATTCTTGATAATTTTTAAAAAAAAACTTTATATTCATTAACTCTTATCATATCAGCTATATTTTCTAAATCTTTATTAAATCTTTTTATTTATTCTATAGTTTTTCTCTCTTCTATACTCTACTTCGTGTTCTAATATTTTCTCAATAGATCCAACTACTGTTGATTCTGCTAATTTTTGTTGAAGTTCTAATGAACTATTCAACAACTTTCTTAAGTCATTTCTCCTTATAACAAGATCAGGCATATTTGCTACAAGTGCCTCTGCTAATCTTTTTCTTATTCAGATCTTTCAATAATTCTTCCAGCAGTTACTTCTTGCTGTTATTTAACTAATCGAAACAAGCATTTTTTTCTAATAATTTTTTCCTCTGATAGGGGTTTAGTTTCAGGCTGTTTTCCAAGTAAATCTTCAGTAACTGGTCTAAGAACGACTGATGTTTCTGCTGAAGTTATCTGTCCACGTCGTGCTTGTTATATTTGCTGTTTAAAGTTTGAGATTGTGCAAGTATTTTATATAGATTTTCTATATGTTTTCTGTACTTTGCTTGTCTTTCCATTAATTATATAATATTGCTATAAATATTACTGTATCTATTTTTAAATACAACATCGAAATATTTTACTCGCATCATTTGGTAATTTATCAAACAAAAAGGTCATATATATTTGCTGTTGCTTGATGATATAGTTCAATATTTTCTTTCCTATCACCATATGGTTCGTTAGCGACATTTCTAACATATATATTGTAAAACAAACCAGTATTTCGCCTGATAAATATTTCAACGTTATAAAACCCTTCGCGAGATCAATATAATTACATTTCTGATTACGTGATAATAAACAAAATTATCTGATTCAATTCATTTCCTTTTTCAAAAAACAACTATATTGTGTTCGGACGAATCAAATTAATTAACTGGAACAAGTTCTACTAGTTGCTTATTGTTTAAATACAAACGCGATTGTAGTTAAAAAAAATCTATGAAAAGTAAATTCATAAGCATGTTTTTTTCCCGATCCAGTTCTTCCAACTATGTTTGTATTTTACCAAACGTTCTTTATCAAAGTTCTTGATCTTGCCATTATTGTTATACAATGTTATGTTTTATAATTTTGTCAAATAGTAAATAAATAATGAGCTCTTATTCAAAATTTGTCAAGTTGGTAGGAGATTCATCGTCCACTCAGCAAGGTGACTTATCTAAAAATGCAGCTCTTGGTCATCTCCAATTTTTAATAATTTATTAAATATTACAAGTGTAAATCATAATAAATTTGATATGTTTCAAGATAGACAAGGATGATTAAGGACAAATAATATACAACTGTCAGATATACTTATACGAATTCCCTCTGCGGTAGTGAATAATATAGTTGTTTTTGCTAATCAAGAAAAAATACAAGATTTCGGTAAGTCAGTTAAGGATTATATTAAGAAAGCTGTTGACTCATATATTGGTGATATTATTATGTCAGAACAAAATGCATACATTATAATCCATTCGCAGAATCAGACGCAGCAACACAAAAAATACGTCGATGATCAAACAATCTAAGTACGTAATAGTGTGCGGTGGTATGATGCGTTCATTTATCAATATGAACAATACTGTTATTACTAATCTCAGAACACCAGAAACAGTTTTCGATGCTGCAACTAAAAACTAAGTCGATGATAAGGAAATTCCAATAACAACGTCGTTAACAACAATCAAAGATGGAATTACTGCATTTAGAACCGATTATAGTAATCACGTACAAACGTTTCTAAATTTTCATAAAAATATAAACAGATCAAATAATGAGTTTTTTGGAAGTCCACCAGTTGTAGATATTAAACTCGTTGACATTAACACAAGAATCAGCGATATTGTCAGTGGCAGTCCTAATATCGTTTGATAAACTAATCTTATTAAAATTCCTCACATCGTATCATCAGAATCATCAACATGGACACCGAAAAATAACACTTTCAAAACAAACTGCGGATGTTACTGGTGTGCATAGGCTATCCATATCTAGCGCTGCAAAATTTAGTATATTTACCACATTTCTATGGAGTTATTCAACGGATATTTATCCTAGAAATGAATCTATAGTGTTAAATAAAGATGCCGAAGAAACGTTTGTGCTGATATCAGATGATACAAAATTAATCGCAGCGACTTACTGTTGGATTATGGAATTTGTAGCTAAAACACCTGAATTTATTACTTAGATGACATTATAAAATATATAAGTAAATATTATATAATGCAAACATATAGTTGATTTCAATCATATTTCAGAAAACATTCCAAAACAAGCTGGGGGCGCTCTAATACAATATCACATATATTATCATAAAAAACTTTTGTGCGTGAAAAAATGTTACAAATACTATACCAAAAGACAACGAGTGATATCATATATACCGTTAATAATAACTAGCTCTGGTATAATTTCAAGTGACGCATCATTAAATTTTGTTAACAATATCCGATATTGCTATTTCTCTTTCAACTATCTGTAAATATCATTAGATCATCTGTCCAACCCGCTGTTCTCATATGTTTTCAATGGCCATACTGATCCATATTTTCTTGATATATGGTAGCCTACTGTTCTAATACACTCGCTTATTATTTTAGGTTTTATACCAGGTAACCGGACGCTTATTTGATGGAATTAAATTTCTTAAAAAATCGCCAAAAATCTGTCAGATCGAATCCAACATGTCAGGTTGGTGGGTTACAATAAAACACACACACACACACACACTCTCCTCCTCTCTCCCTAATCCTCCATCCCTCCCTCTCCCTCCCTCCCACTCCCTCTCTACCTCTCTCTCTCTTTCATTTTTTTAATATGACATTTTGTCTACAAATAACTATTATTTTGCTGATAAGTATAAGAGACTAATAGTAGTATAGGTAGTTGAGTTGATCCTATATCAGAAGTCCCTCTACCCTGAACAAAACATTTTGTCAGAAATATGTAAGTCATCATTTTGAGCTTTAAAAGGTTGCTGACAAAAATGTTAACTTATAAAATTGTTTTTGGGGATGGGCAATCTCACATATAATTAACTACCTATACTACTAATTTTAACATGAACCATTGTGGCGATGTCATGATTTTTATTTTTCACGACTTCTACGTCCAAGAATGATAATTTTGTTTTCGACACATTGAATGTAAATTTTATTGTTTGATGTATTTTGTTTAAACAATCTATAAAATCATAAAGGTCTTCTAAAGAGTAATTCCAAATCATAAAAATTTCTAAAAATCTAAAACATACATCCAGTTTTATGATTCTTTGATATAGAAAGTTATTTTCTAATTTGACCATAAATAAAATTGCCAAAGAAGGTGCCATACCCATTGCTGTTCCCAATATTTGGAGATAGTTTGTATTACGAAATTGAAAAATTTATTTTGAAGCACAAGTTTTTACAAGTTGCAAGCATGTTCTTTTGATAGTTTACATGTATACGTATTTTGTTCAAAACAATATTTACACGCTTCAATACCATAGGGACATAATGCCACATAAGGAAAATGTCGATATTTAGAGTGCTGTATTATAAGACGGTAATTATAGATCCTAACTTTGCCTTTTCGGTCTCTCTGACTTTTGCTAAAGTTTGCATATTTTTATGGAACTTGTTCGACTTTTTATCGGAATACTAACGGTAGAGAATGTTCCCTATTGCTATTGCTATTTAATACAAGATCAATATTTTCGGATATTTTTGTGGACATTTTGCTAGTTAATCAATGTATCTTGTACTACCCCAACTTGAACTTTAAGAATTATACCAATGACTGAAAATAAATATTCTATAGGCAGCAATTGAGTGGTTACAAGAGAGGTTTAGGTGGTAGATAAAGGTCTTTGCTCAGTGTAAAGGAACTCCAGAGTGGCAGGAACTCAAAAGATGGGGTACAACATCGTAGTTTGTATGCATGTGCCAGAATTATTACTATAGGACACAGTATCATTTAACGCTGACCATGATTTAACCTATATATTTATGTTTACAATGTCCATGAGATTTCAGTTTCTGATCGTGAAACGAAATTTAGCCCCTCGTTAACACACGCAAAATTCGACAACATCACTACACATCCATTGAGTCAGAAGCTTGACAACGAGACTTCTAGGAGAGTTCTTGAGGAAAGTTGTATGCCGCTACATGATTATCTATGCAGATAAACGTACCATTGACCCTCAGTCAAAATTTATAAATAGGTTTATTATATGCTCATCTTTTTCCTCCGTTAACTTTACATTGTCAGAATCGTGCAATATTCCCCGATATTGGACACCTTTTTACTACACCCCTCGCGCAAAGGAACTATTTTCTAACGTAAACAACTTTTTATGAATGAACTATAGCAGATATTTCATGGACGGTCAGATACCAGCAAATGTTTCATAGACTGACACATACAAACCGCTTTGGCACATTTCGAGTTTACTTTTTGATACAATGTTTCAGATTTAGCTAGATATAAACGCTATACAGGATCCTCACAATCAAACGAAAGTTATACACATAAACTGTCTTCTTTACCTGTTAATAAAAGTCGCCAAAAATATACTTACAATTTTGCATCCTGAATTTCCTCAAAAACTATACTTTCGTAGGTCTGTAAATCTGAATTAAATGTGCCATGTCATGGGTTCTCAAGGTTGTTTACAGATTTTGAAATTTTACTGTAATTTTGAGTATATTCCAAGTGCAGCTACGTCCTCCTTAATGCACTCAAAATGAAATAAACATTACATTCCACAGCATCGTTTCGATAATTGCAATGGAAAGCTTCATGATTTTCCCACGTTATGATATGAATCTTCAATGACAGAAAATAAACACCAATGTCAACACAATTCAAAACGATTAAATTGGCAGACGCTGCTGGAATCCGATGCAAGTCACTTCATGTAGATAAATCCGGACCATAATCAAAAGATTGTGTTGAATCGAAAAACATACCAAATCATATTAATCCCAGATCAAATCGAAAAGTTGTTGCAATGCTTACTCCTTAACAATATTAATCCAAATTTCAATTTTAAGTTTTCAAGCATCATTTTCTTTCAAAACGTACGTCAAACGCACGACCATCTTCATATTTATCTGGGTAGAGGTATGCGCTCATTAATAATGTTGTTTAATGATCCATCAACGTGTATGTATTTATTTTGGAATATTGCATGCATATAGTTACCTTGTTTCTAGCAGTGAATTTTTTGTTATATTTTTAAGCCTTCGGAAGAATAAGAAATGATCATATATTAAACAGGTTACTGTATTTGTATGGGAAAATATGAACGCGTTTTGTCGCAAGGATATACTGCACGACCTTGGGAGTGCAGTATATCCTTCCGACAAAACGAGTTCATAATTTCCCATACATATACAGTAACCTATAAATATGGAATAGCTCACATTATCAGTCTGCTGAAAACAAGCATACACCTATCCATGTTAGCCCCAACGACTATCGATATGTTGAAAGTATGATGTTCAGAGAATGAAAAGCTCATCAACTACGTGCTAGTCGTGTTGTTGCATTTCGAAATACCCAAATCAATATGATCCGATATAAAAAAAATCGTCGACTATCGCTATTATGTTTCCATCTAAGTAGTGGTGGAGTACAA
This sequence comes from Potamilus streckersoni, assembly GCA_016746295.1. NCBI lineage: Eukaryota > Metazoa > Mollusca > Bivalvia > Unionida > Unionidae > Potamilus > Potamilus streckersoni. The sequence continues at coordinate 228,064 of JAEAOA010001018.1, forward strand.
ACCACCTTCTTTGTAGACATTTGTTCTACCTTGTATGCATGTACCTGTCCCAAAAGTCTCAGCGGCGGATGATTGCTTATAGACAGTCATCATGACATCACAACCTCTTCAAAGTGAAGTGATGCAGAATATAGCGTTCTAACACACACACACACACACACACACACACACACAGAGTCATTTAATGGAACTTCTTATTTAACAAAAAAAAAACTACAACGAGAAACAGTAGACTGTTAATAAAACCAAGCTGCTAAAATAGTAGTGGTACTCAGCGGATTAGTGGTACTCAGCGGATTAGTGTACCACCTGTGTGATGCTGTCCGGGATGACAGAGTGTTTATCTCGTGTTGAAGGAACAACGCCTCGGGATCAACGGGTCTGCAGCGACCTAAAGTGCCTGCCATTCTTGGTGGCTGCTTGATGATCCAAATGAATAGTGGTAGGCTGTTTTTGTTTAATATAATTGTGTTTGATTTCCAATTGTTCATCATCTGTGGTGATATACTCATGAATCAATCATATATGTTTAAGTTATGTTTCTTTCATTCTTGTTGTTACTTATTTTAGCTGCTTGTTAATATTCAATGAAGTTGTTAATAGTATTTTCTTAATGTCCTGTGTTGCACTCTGTGGGCATCACATTTCTAAATTCATACTTGGGATTTATAAGCATATATTTAGTGTGAGAAATAATCATAGTTTTAATCACAGTGCAAATAAACATTTTATTCATTAAATCGATCTTAGTGTCTTCACATTAATCTGACCACAACTAGTATGGCACTGTTACAAGTGTATAGCTTGCGTGTATTAAAGTTATTTTGATACGGATAATAATAGGGGAACCCGAGTGGCCAAGTAGTATAAAGCGCTCTCCGTTAAGGATCACTGCCATCTCACCTCTGTCTGCGTGGGTTCCAGTCTAAGATTCGTCGAATATGGATATGTGAGAAAGCTTGCCAGTAGCTTCTCGTTGGTCGGTGGTTCTTTCTGAGGATTTCCCGGTTTTTTTCTCCACCATAAATACTGGGCGCATTGAATAGCCTACCGTGTGCTGAAAAATGGCGTTAAGCCCCAAGAAAACAACAACAATAACAGATAGTAATACTTGATAAGCTCCCAAGACTAAGGGTAGCAACTGTCTTGACGTTATGCATAGCAATTCGAACAAGATAAGGAAATGGTTAAAATATAAGTGTCATAAATTTCGACGTAACTCTTTTATATGATTTTTTTAAAATTCTAAATATGTGATTTTAATGTTAGGTGAATCTGGATAGTATTAATTTTAACCTAAATATGTGATCTTAATGTTGGATAAATATGGGTTGTATTAAATAATTTGTATCCGTTATTTTCGGTGGATGTCCTTCAATAGTAATAATGAAAACTGATAATCCGTCTGGATAAACACTTACATTCACTCCACCAACAGCATGGTTGCAAATCGTTTAACATATACAGTGCAAGTATCGTGGTGTGGAAGATGAAATACCGTTCGAATGACTTATCATCTTACTAGCCGGATAGTTGCTGCTTTTCAAGCCTTTGCTTATTGCTTATGTCACTATTTACGCGATGAATTCTGAACTCGTTGTTGAAGATGCAAACTTTACCGACAAATCGATTGATAATCAAAGACAGGATTATGACGTATCATGCTTTGGTTCCACTTATATGGAATATCCGTTTCAAAACTGCCAGATCGTTATTTACACTCAAATATAATCTTATTGAAGACAGAATAAAAAAAATCGTTGGGACCATCTTGATACACCAACTAGAGTTTAATCAGTGCACTATAACTTGATGCGCCCACACTTTGAATCAACATGTTTAGTACGTTATAAGACTTGAATCTCATTGAAATCTATGCAGGTTTAAGTAAACAATGGTCCAATAATAACAGTCTTTTATGATATTAGTAAATCACATGAAGTTTAGAAATTAATCATTTTGTTGGAGATAGCTATGTGACAAAACTAAATAGTTATGAATGTGTACGACTGTTACATAGTGATACAATTCTGGTATACTGTAAACGAATATGAACTAGACAAAGAGGGAATTTAATGTACGTGTGTTATGGACCTACGTTACTAGATCAATATCATACATATAAGAGAAGTTATATTTAGATATTAGTGTACTTATTCTTATATATTTCTTTAAACTGTTGTTAGTATATTAGTTGTTATCAAGTACAGTGGATTAAAACTTGTTACAACGTCGTAAAAATGGACACATGATTGAAAAATCAGGTGTTTGATGCTAGGGACTGCTTCGAAACTATTACTATTCTGGCAGGTGTATGTTATTATTTGCATTAAAATGTGACTAATCAGACGGTCTGTTAAAAAGTTCATGCTTATATTTATCTTTGATTTCTTTTTCGTTGATTGGTAGAGTGGTTTAGCAAATACGTATGATTTTTTCCAGTATTCCACTATGTGTATACTTTTAATATAGGGTGACATTTGCACAGGAAACACGGTCTAAAACATATATATTACATTTGGTTAGAAATGTTAGAAACAATAATCAGTTAGTTTTTATGTTCACCTTTTTTACGCTTGTACCCAAAACATCTTTGACAATAAATTCACGGATTATTGATTTCTTATTTTGCAATAAGGTTCACCTCTCTATTTTTTAAAGTTATCATATAATCTTGACTGATTGCAATACAACTAATTCTGCCAATACAATTTATCCGGACAAGGCCGCACGTGTCACGTTGTCAAGATTTGGTTATATCCTGTGTTGATACTCATCTTTTCAAGCTGGACAAGATGTCACCCATTATATGCTTTAATGCTAAAATACTTGGCTCCATCATGTCTGCATTTGCCACAAGCTGTTGTGGGTAGTTGAAAATTGGAAATATTCTGTCGCCATGGAACAATTGTTTTAATGTGCATCTGGTTTGTTCTACACATTAAGAGTAGTATATATTTGTTACGCTTTGAGCCACCGTGCTGTCCACTCTGTCGTTCTTCGTGAGCAGGCAGGCAATCTTGATTTCTATTGGAAAAAAATACAACTGCATTCAGTACTATTGATCTAAAACGAACCATAGTGTATTTAAGAAAATGAGTTATGCTAAATACCTATTGATTAATAAAATGCACAAATTACGCTTTCAAAAGAGTAGTCCCATTATATAAAATATTCAAGCAGGCTTTGTACACAAATCTAAACACTATTATTAATGATGCAATTGACATATTCAAATCATAGACTGACACAAACACACATGCATAATACCCAAATCGTGACTTACTTTGACATGCCTTCCACCTAGCGTACACATATCTCGGTTCATACTTGTCTATTTTCATTGCATTTAATTTTTGGTAGGAGTTGAATCACAGTAAATTAAATCAATGATTAAATTGACATGCACATAAATGACTAATTGTGTCAAAGATTGCATCGTCTACATATACTTTCAATATCTAATATTTGCCATGAATGCCTTGTGTACTGTTTTATTTCAGATAATGAACAGCTGTTAAAAAGATGTTTACCAGTATTGTACTTTATTATTAGAAAGTTTAATTATTGGCGAAGCTCTTTATGTCTGCACTCACATAAGGTACAAGAACGCTCTTAGTATGATGTGGTTAAAAAATGCATCATAAAGTGCGTATTATGAATTTTGGAAAGAAACTAGAGAAACGCTTGTCTAATATAAACGGAATGACGAATAGTTATCTGATCGGCTTCGCCCAACCATGAATGCTGATAAAGGTTATAATGTCCTCAGAAAATTCACATCAGTTAAAACATTCAAGAAATGCATGCATGAGAATATCAAAACAAATTGTAAAAGAATCCCAAAATGTGGATATTTTAGACAATCATGCCCTCACGGCTATGATTCTATGCTAAAAGTTTGCATTCGTCAGTAGGTCATCGATTCAGCATTTGGTTGGTACAATATTAATTCAACGTATTTTAAAATTTCTAAATGTTGTAAATCAAACTATCTGGGAAGGTCGACACGACATCGCATCTCTCCTACGTGCATGTATTGCAATATACAGGGATTGCTCTTTCTAACTGATTCTAGTTGAGAAATAAGCAGAATAATTAACACATGATTATTCCAACTGTTATTATTTCTATGACGTCAAGGACATAAACCGATATCTTTCTATTTTAAAGACTTGTGAACCATTCATACCAGAAACTCGTATCACTCATTGATTATTTCATAAACAGTTAAATTGACTTGAAAGTGATATACTATCCTTAACTAGTTCAATTATACTATAAATTGTTTCAATAGTTCATTTTATTCACCATATCATTCTCCGTAAATATCTTATATATTCTCTCGCAAAGAAGTAAGATGAACATATACAAAAATATTGTTATTGGATTTATAGGACAGATTGATTGATATCAACATGAATTACATACATGAGGTTCCATCATCTTAGAAGACAATTTAGATAATACTGATGCGATAACTCAGAGTAATAATTGATACTAAATTGACCAATGTATATGGTAAGTGTGAATAGTATGCCAGAAATTGCAATAACTGCAGTGTTTGTTGAATAACTAATATCGTACATGAAACGAGTGACGTGTCGATAACAGAAGGCAAGTTTCTCATTTATTGCCCGTATATATATATATATATATATATATATATATATATATATATATATATATATATATATATATATATATATATATATATATTATTTTTAATATTTTTGTCTCTACAGATAACAATAACATTAGACATTCAAGTCAAACAAATACATATTTACCTATCCTTGAAAACGTCCTTATAAATAAGGTAGGGTGTGGTTTCTGTACCAGAGCACGTGAACTGGGATAACACTAATTTTTGCGGGCAAAACTGCTAAATTGGTAGTTCTTAATTGAAATAGACCGGTGTTCAATTTTTCATTTTTGTAATACAAAATCACAGATACATAAATCCATGTACATCTACACATATATCATGAACATATTGTGTTGTAATATTTTCATTTATCCATAAAATCAGTCTCTAACTTAGCAATATATTAAATTTGTTATCATGTACATGTTGCAAACTGAGTGGATGCCAGCATTGGTGGCTTGGGAGAAATCTGTGTTACTTTTACGGTGTATAACTCAATACCTAGGTTCATTGGTACTGAAGACAAACACATAGTGCCACCAAACTACGAAAGTTCTGTTCCACTTTAACTTTAACTTTAAATATGGCAATCAGAGAAAATACCTATTGATTCTAGGTTTAAAATAAAGATGGGGTCTTCAAGAATGGAACTAGTTTGCAAAAATATAAAGTCCTTAGTAATCAAGTTTGATGGAACTTTTGGAATGATTTGTATTTAAGGCAGGGATGTTACTGTATAGTATGGGAAAGAAGATAAGTATTTCAAAGGGTAAGGTCACCAAACATTGACAGAAGAGAGGTAATTGCTGCAAAATGACATAGTTATGTGGTTTGTATTAGTATCTAGACCAAATTTGATGGAAGACTTGCATTTTAGACATGCATTACTCTTAATAGTTTTAGGTTGAATGATTTTGAACGTATAGATGCTATATATGGTAAACGTATTGATTCTGTATCTGGTAAATGTATAGATGCTGCATCAAGTAAATGTATAGATATTATATCTGGTAAATGTATAGATACTGTATTTGGTAAACATATATATATATATGTATAGTATATATATATACTGCACCTGGTAAATGCATATATATCAGATAAATGTATACATACTGAATCTAGTAAATATATAGATATTGTATCTGGTAAATGTGTTGATATTGTACATAATAAATATGTAGATACTCTTTGGTATATGTATGGATACTGTATCTGGTAAATGTATGGATTCTTATCTGGTAAATTTATGGATGTTGTATGTGGTAAACATAGATACTGTATCTGGTAGATATATGGATAATGTATACAGTAAATGTATTGATAATGGATCTGGTAAATATATGAATAATGTATCTGGTTAATGAATAAAAAGTGTATCTGGTAAATGTATGAATACTGTACCTGTTAAATGTGTAGATGCTGTATCAGATAAATGCATAGATACTGTATCTGGTAAATGTATAGATACTCTATCTGGTAAACGTATAGATACTGTATATTATAAATGTGTAGATTCTGTATCTGGTAAAAGTATATATACTGTATCAGGTAAATGTATAGATACTGTATCAGGTAACTGTATGAATACTGTATGTTATAAATGTGTACATATTGTATCTGAGAAATGTGTAGATAATGTATCTGGTAAACGTAAAGATACTATATCTGGTAAATGAATGGATATTAATGTATGGATCCAGTATCTGGTTAATGTATATATATATATATATATATATATATATATATATATATATATATATATATATATATATATATATATATTCTGTGTCTGGTAAATACATGGATGCTGTATCTGGTAAATGTATTGATACTGATCTGTTAAATGTATGGATACTGTATCCAGTAAATATATGGATACTGTTGCATAGATACTGTATCCAGTAAGTGGATGGATACTGTATCCAGTAAATATATGGATACTGTATCTGGTAAATGTGTACACCATATCTTGTAAATGTATATACACTCTATCTGGCAAATATGTAGATGCTGTATCTGGTAAATGCAGAAATACTATATTTGATAAATTACTGTGTAAAAACTAAACAGCTAATCCAATAGTTGTAAATGCATTGTCCTGATACTTTGGAAACATTGTTGTATTAAAAATACGTGAGCATGTATATTATTTGATAGTGATATACTACTGTATTAATTCCAATGTGTACACCTAATCTTGCCATTTAGCATAACAGTGCATACAATTTGGTAGACTTTTTATGTAAAGTTAGAATGTGCTTATCATTCTGATAAAGCTCTCTAAGACGTGTTCTCTAGCTCAGGTCAGAATGTACTTCGCACTGATACGTCTTTGTTACCTCAGGGTCATCAACTACTTCATATTGACACATTTACACTGAGTCATCAATCTCTTCACAAAGACACATCTTTGCTACCACAGGGTCATCAACCAATTTACACTGACCCATCTACACTAACTGAGTCATCAGTCACTTCACACTGACACATCTTTGCTACCTCAGGGTCATCAACCACTTAACATTCTGATTCTTCTTTGCTTTGCATGTGCTGTCAACCACTCCACAATGATGTATCTTTACTATCCAAGGGTTGGCAACCAATTCAACTCTAATGCATCTATACGAACCCATGGTAGTCAACCACTTCAACTCTGATTTATCTACGATATTCCAGGTTGGTCATCCAATTCACACTCTGATGTATTTCACCAGCCTAGAGTCGTCAGTCTTTTCACATTATGATGCATCTTTGATATCCCAGGGTTGTCAGCCACTTCACACTCTAATACATCTTTGATATCCCAGGGTTGTCAGCCACTTCACACTCTAATACATTTTTGATATCCCAGGGTTGTCAGCCATTCACACTCTAATACATCTTTGATATCCCAGGGTTGTCAGCCACTTCACACACTGATGCATCTTTAGTAGCTCTGGGTAATCAACCACTTAACACTCCAATGCATCTTTGCTATCCCAGGGTTGTCAGCCACTTCACACTCAGATGCATCTCCATTGTCTCAGGGTTGTTAGCCACTTCACATTATGATGTATATTTACTAGCCCAGGGTCATCAACCACTTCATTCTTCATCAACCATTGACAGATGTAACTAGCTGAAATGGTATCTAATACTCCACTATTTGATTCAATGCAGCTATAAGAAACTTTTTCTGCACAGATCATTGTTACACTTATATTATCACATTGTTAGGAATAATCATGGCAACCTCAGTGCATAATGACACATATCGGCTGTTAGTTTCTCAAATTTAAACATTTAAAAACTAACTCTGTGTCTGTAGACAGTGTAGAAATTATTGTATTGAACATCTTAGGGTAACAAGCTCTGTATTTTGTAAATCGATATGCAATAGACGGTGATTCCTTCTTGCATACGAGAGTGTATTTTGTCAAAAACCACTATTTTGAACTAACTATATATGCTAAGGATAATTGTTGAATATTGTAGAATAGTATTACTTGGATGACAAAAATGGATGATGTATTTTATTTCATAATTAAACTACCTTACTGGTGTTAAATGTAGATACAGCAATTCCAGTTCCTTCATAACTTGTTTTATTTGCCTTGAAACTTCACAGATAATATTGGCATGGAGACCACATGTTTATGTCATTCTATCACCATTGTATTTGATGATTTTTACCAGATTTCTGATTGTAGAATTCAATATTAGACTTATTCTATGTACAACTAGAATTACAGCTTTTGGGAATTACCTTGAAAATTGACAGATGTTTTATCATATATATCTGACAGTTCCCTTGTGTACAATTGGTCCGATGGCTTTGGATAAATTGACCTGAACCCTATTTTGTAAGAAATTAGGTTAACAGGATTATATAGGAATGATAGTTTTATAAATAGTTATTTCTGTTGATAGTAATACATTTCATGGCCATCTCCATGATATATTAGGGTGTGTATTATATTGAGTTTTCTTTCATAGTAATATCATCCATGGCCCTCTGCATGATTTGTTCATGTGTGTGGCACCTCATAGTAATACAAACCATGACAGTGTTCATCCTATACCTGACTGCATGATTTATTCATGTGTGTGTTATATTGAGGCACATCAGAGTACTACAATCCATGACCATGTTAATCCTATACCTGACTGCATGATTTATTCATGTGTGTGTGTTGTATTGAGGCACCTCATAGTACTACAATCCATGACAGTGTTTATCCTATACCTGACTGCATGATTTATTCATGTGTGTGTTGTATTGAGGCACCTCATAGTACTACAATCCATGATCATGTTCATCCTATACCAGACTGCATGATCTATTCATGTGTGTGTGTTGTATTGAGGCACCTCATAGTACTACAGTCCATGACAGTGTTTATCCTATACCTGACTGCATGATTTATTAATGTGTGTGTTGTATTGAGGCACCTCATAGTACTACAATCCATGACAGTGTTTATCCTATACCAGACTGCATGATTTATTCATGTGTGTGTGTGTCTTGTATTGAGGCACCTCATGGAACTACGATCTATGACCACGTTCATCCTATACCAGACTGCTATATCGTGGAACTTAATATTATTAGGATGTATTAATATCTCCATTATATTCACTGAACCATGTTGTCTAGCCTGCTGTTAAAATAATCCACTGTCATCTCTGTCACGTACTAGTGACTAAGTTCATTTGATAGCCTCAGACCACAAAATCAACAAGCCATTATTTACCAATTTCCATACTGTAGCATGCTATTCAATTCTTTTTTTTTGTTTCAGCCATCTCTGAAGTATGTCAGTTTGTGAAGAAAACGGAGGTTGCAGAGACTTTGGCATGGTATACTGTTACAACCTTTGGACATGGTTTTCTGGACTTGCAGAGCTTGTAAATAAAAAGCTGACATTTTCCATTGGTTCTGTTGTAAACATTTCTCAGAACTTGTATTTGCCTGCTACCTCTAAAAGTAAGTTTGTCCATAAAATTTGGCTAGGTTATATTGGAAATACATTGTGGCAAATTCACAATAGTACTTCATCAGTCCATGGACAAATTCTACTAAGCTGCCAATATCAGTTAGTGATTGTAGATAACAAGACACATCTACCCACCAGATTTTCAGATTGGTGGCAAAATAAGTATGAAAAATTTGTGGTTGGCAAGAAACGGTATACATTTGTAAAGTTGGATAGACCATGTGACACTCTCAGTTCAGATGTATTAGTGGTGCATAATGATACAAATGAGAATCAGCACACAAACTGGTTAGCATATCATATGTATTGCATCAACTCAGTAAATAGCTATATCAATCAGGGTCATTTCAAGGGCAAGGAAAACATTTGCAGAAACTGGATCAAGCGTTTGGAGATGCTATATCTCGGAGAGAGTTTAGAGGGAGACAATCTAGTTGTTCACATATGGAAGGAAAATCATGTAGAAAATAGAATTGCATCACATATTTATAAAGGACAAAAGTGTATAGTTCAGTGTATAATTGACTATCACTCATCTTTGGCTACAAGTCAGTTGTAATCTTAGCTGTTAAAGATTACCTGACTAATTTTGAAATGATGCCCAGATGTTTTATTGAAGTTATTATGAATAAATATTATACAATATTGCTTGGAATTATACTGTCATGTGTTTATGTTTTTTTTTTTTATTCTGTGTTATGGTCATACATAGAGCTGGGTACCACAAAACCAATGTAGCATGGTATGTTATGGTATTTCGGATTAATAAATGAAATCTGTCTGAAGATGATTAGACTGAGTCTAAAGTCGTGCTTCATCAGTATAAATTTTCACAATCAATAAAATATACATCTTAACACAACATCTCCTTAAAGAAGCTGAGGTTAAGTTTAAACGTTTGTAAAGAGTAATTGTCAGTTGACCAGCGTTTCTGAAGTGTAAAAAAATAAGTCATCAAATATCTCCAGCAATTTTCAAACGGTATATCAACACATAGAAGATGGTATCATACCAAAGCAATTCATGCAAACTTACTTTCCATGGATACACTGTTGATTGTGGTTAGGCATAATGTTTTGCATGATTTGAAAAAGACATTCTTCTATAATGTTTTGCATGATTTGAAAAAATGCATTCTTCTGATATGTGTGCCTGTTATAACAACCACTGCGATATATTATTCACGAATCAGTAGCGACAGCTGCCAGAAGCTGGAACTTTTTTCTCGGGATTTCCAGTATATAACTGGGTCCGTTGGTGGTGAAGTCCTCAGGTGATTTTTCCCAGCTAGATACGAATAAAATTCGCTCTGGCACGTGAATTCAGATGACAGGGATGCAGAGGCGAGATTTTGGTCAGATGTGCTAGAGGCAAATAACTCCTGGTAGTAGGCATTTCCAATTATTCGAATCGTATCCGGAATCAAAACAACTTCATGCCCAAAATCCGGAATCGGAAATCAGTAGAAAAACGCTAATCGGTTATGCCCTAATTTTAACGCTATGAAGTATATGCAAGCTAATATTGGAATGTCCAAATCTTGGTCTGAAATAGCAATACTAGCAGCATTAGAGAGGGAACTATGTTATAGAGATAAAATAATACTCATTGAATTATGATCATTCAATACATTAAACTTTTCATCATAGATATATACATATAATAACCTCGACGTGTTTGGATGGGGCATACAATGTAATTTTAAGCTAGGAAGTCAGTGCATTCCTGAAATATCAAAAGATTTCTGCGTTCTACTATCCAGAATTCAATTCTTGGTATCATCACATTCCTCACTAATCCACAACTTTTAAATTGATACAAATTGACTACTTTACATGAATATTTACTGTATATTTTCACAAAAGAAACAGATTTTTATTCATATGTCAGCTTTGTGTTTGTATTACTTGTATAGGTCATTGCATCTATGCCCATGTCCTTTGCTCATATTAGCAAGTAAGCCATACTGTTGGATTGATGGTATTAATACTCCAGGAAAATGAAGCAGTTTGAACAAGAGTCAAGATTGTTGCCCAGCGTTGAACGCCAAAATCTGCTAACGTTACTCCACACACGTTCCTGTTGCAAGTGATTATTGATTTATTAAGATCTGCCGGCACATTTTCGGATGAAAGTTATGTAATCGATTTTGGTGGTGCTCTAATCACTAGTCATTGTGATTGATCTTGAAGCCTCATCGCTAGCCAATGTTCTGATGTAATAACACAATCTTTACCATGGCAGACTAAAGTCATAATGTATATTGGTGCTTTGTCCAAGCGACATCTATTGGATTTCATTAGTTGCCTCCCTTATTATGCAAATATCAATTAAACAATAGCATGGTGCATTGTACATTGACCAAGAATAGTAGAGGCAATTGACCTAAAAAGGATTTTCTGTAAGTTTAACACTGAATGTATGACGATGTAATGGAAGCCTTTACAGGTGTGAAAGGTATATGTGCAATCTGCAATGGAAAATTGGTTATGTATCAGTACATTAAATTTGTGTGCACCCCTGGTCCCGATCGTGTAGAAGCAGTTTTTAAAATAATGACATAAATTTAATAGGATGCGTTTATGCGATCGGAACATTGGTTAGTGAAAAATTATCTCTATGCAGTTAAGCCACTTGCAATCACAGCTTTTCATTCAATCAACAACATTTTTGATACTATCAACTACCCTTATTTAACTTGTTGAGCAATAAGCACTGCTTATGGTAACAATTCCACAGTTTTGATACACCTATGAAAAGAATCAACGAGATTCACTTTCATGATATGTCGCGTAAACGTTTTTTTTTTCGCCTTATTAATGTGCATGGTTCTCATACGTACGACTATCATTATATTAATTATCAGATCGATCACTGATGTACATTTGTATCGCCAGTGTTTCATCCAAAACGATCCACAATGTACCCGTCTTTATCCACACTGTTAAAACGAAATGTGTCACAGTTATTAAAACATCAAATAAACACAGGTGGCGCATGCTTAATTGATAGCAATTGAGCTGGTTCTAATCTTGGCCAAAATGCAAACAGTATATGAGACATGAAGACTATGACTCTTGCTGCAGACTTGATTTCATAGCTTCCGCTAATTGCGTCATAGGTTTATTTGATCTGAGTATTGTAGGAGTTTCAGTTGCAATGTTAGAACTGTGTGTGGGGTCAAGTTTACGTATGAACTATGTTGTTTGCCAGTCTGCATTAAAATTCGTCCTCATCACTGATTGATATAATGTCACACACGCCTGTAGGTGTTTCTACCATACCCTAGTATGTTCCAGGACTGTTTAAAAATATAAGTATATTGTTAGCTCTGACCCCCCAGAATATTTACTAATTTTAGAAATTAAGCAAGAAATGTTATATTATTAGCATTAATTAGCCATGAGAGTAAAGTGGTCTAAACAAGATTCATACAGTGATGAAGAGCAGTGAAGCAAAAAATTGCTAATTTTACTGCACTCACATTTTAAACTGTAATTCATTTCATTCGCCAGAATTTCAGTCATCGAATCGGAGTCAATAATTATATTACCAACAGCATCTTGCATGGTATATGTTGTCTGTAATGTTATTGCTTTTAGTAGTGCTCTAAATAATAATTGTCATAGTTTTCTGGAACTGATTGTCTTTGAGCTGCTTGTAATCCCAGGTGTTTTTTTAAATTCAATCCACAACATTTACTAGTCTATCGGCAAATCGTACTCTAACTACTACTATTTATCCATGGTGTGTTAAGAATCTTATAAATCTTCTGTTCCATTTTGCCTTTTTCACCTCTTCCATACTATTGTTGTGGCATTCCTAAAATAAAAAGGTGGGAGGCGGAAAGATAGCAGTCTTTCATTTCCTTGTTGACAAGGTTCTATCATCCCCAGCATAGAAATCCTTACGGCGAATCCAACACCATACTCTCTGACTTCGTCGGTGCTCTTTCCTTGCCAGAAGAACCTGTATTTCTTTTCTCTGAGGGTCACAGAATCTGGTAGCCGTGTCTCCTGTACTGAGGCGATATCATCATGGGAGTCTTCCAAGTTCATAATTGATTACTAAAGTCTTTCAAACATCATTGATTGCCTCGAGATCATCTGAGAGCACAGTCAGCATGTTCCGGACATTCCAGGTACCTAGCTTGAGGATTGTTAATTTCGTTGTTGCTTTTCTTTTGTTGTTTATTGGTACAGTAGTTGCTGCCAACTTGCCAGGTACTCGTGGCCCTTAAGCCCAATGCACCCAGCAAGGAAGGAGAGCTGTGGTGGTACGGCACCTTATTGGCTGAGGGCTGCTCAGCTTGAGGCGGGAGATAGCTGTCCAATGAGGCCTGTTGATCTCTCTCACCGTCGGAAGCAACTACTGGCGTCTGACTCTACGCCAATCGAGTGGTGACTTATAACCGGTAACTGTTGCCGTGTTATGTCGACGCTGCGAGGCGAAGCTGGAGTGTCCCTTCCATGGCGCAAGCCTGGGCAGGGTGATATGGAGAATCAGATGTTGTCCATGCAACTGACTCCCCCTCTCCAAGCAACTGATGGACCCAAAAGAAAGGTCAAGCCGATACAAAATGGCACCAGCGACGTCACTTGAGTTGCATAGATGACACTGAAAGTAATGACAAGTCGCCTTAGGGACTACGTCTCTGGATTTTCAGTTTGCGTTTACTCCCTTAGCCTTTCCCATTATTGGGTATAGTTGCAAGGCAACGAAGGTTTGAAGTCGGAGATTTCCTTCTCCTAGACGGGCGACTACCCAAGGTTAATGGGCCCTATATGCCCGAAACGTCTGATTTTGAGGCGCCAAAATCTTGTCTGTCATTCCTTCTCCAGCCAGCTATATCTCAACTATATCATATGAAAGTAGCACGATGTTTTATTTGTATTGGAAAAACCGGGCAATCATGTTTTTATCGTAATATTTTGTTGATTAATTTCACACTAAAGACTGATCAAAATTATATTTACACTGAAAATCGGGAAAAAGACAAAACTTATGGACCCAAGCCTAAGAACTATTAAATGAGGTATTTCTTAAATCTCGTCTAGCTAATATGTCGTACATGATGATTGTCAATCATTCACGAAACCTGATAGATATGTTCTCTTCCCATGTCAATGCTACTATCAAGAATTCAAACTTTCACCAATGTCAATAAATATTGAAATAATTTCGAAATATAATCAACACCAACAAAATCACTTTTTTTTCGCCATAAAAAGTGACTGACATATAATATTTATTGAAAAACATGAACACCACATTAGCCCTTTCGAAAGGAATTGTATTCAATAAGTTAAATGGTGCAACGTGCCAGTTTATGCTATATGGCATCTGCCATGTTTACTGCAGAAACATTTTTTTTAAAGATATATAAAGGGTTCAGAAATTATAAATGCATCCCATAATAATAATATGTAATACGGTTTGGTCTAGAACCACGTTGTTATTATATATGGATTAAAGAAGTTTGTTCTCGATTTGAATTCCATTTGTAGAGAGCTCTAGAAGGTATCAGCTTAAGGTGCCGACTAAACTACTCAAACTCGGTGCTTATGACACTGAGAATCAAAAGAGTTTAAAATCGTACTCTTAATTGCAGGTCTGAGAAGATGTTTCGTACTCAAATTACAAATGAATTATCATGGAAGCAGTGAATATGAGGGTTTTCGATAAATTATTTCTCCTGAACGTAAAAATATGCATAGGATATGCAAAGATGTTGCCATACATATGATGATTAACAGTGTATATATTAACCTGAATATTAACAGTGCAAGTCTCAGAACCATATTAAACTAAAAAAGCCATCATATATATATATATATATATATATATATATATATATATATATATATCTATATATATATATATATATATATATATATATATATATATATATATATATATATATATATATATATATATATATATATATATATTTATACATCTTAGAAACTAATGGTTTTAAATTTTAAATGTACCCATAGTACGCCAGATAATAACCAATATCATTGTATTTTTTGTGATACAGCAATCTATAGGACAAGACTTTGAATGTAATAGAGCCGCACACAAAGTCCTAAATTTAGCCGCAAGAATTAACCAAGCATTTTAAATAAAGACAAAATAACAAAACGAGATGAGGATAAAATAAATATTACATATAAGGTATAATAAAAACAAAACAGCATTGTACTTTTGCGAAACATGCTGAGTGGCAAGTGAATAGCTTCAAGAAGAAGGAAGAGTGGAAATGGTTAACTGAATTAATATAATGATCATACGTGTACAAGCTAATTACATTTCCAGCTTCCATACATATGTGTTGAGCTTTAATCAATATGTGCCCATCAATAGGAACATTTGAACACATAATTTGAACGTAGGGATAGAGTAGATCCATGCCTCCATTTTTTGCAGACACTTTACATAATGGCAAATAAGATACACACGTCTGCAACATCGAAGACCTTAAATTTAATAACTTAAATAACTGATCCCTATAAAATTACAAACGAACATAACAAAAGTGATATTCAGTTTCGGTTGATTAATCACGTTTAACACAAACTTATCTACACCCGCCGTTAGCCACTCAATGGACAATGACATATCCTCTTCATCTACAATTAGTCAAAATCGTAAACTAACTGCATTCTAGATCAAACACCATACGAATAACCTATGTATAACTTAGTAATAAGACAAATACGGAAGCTGTCACACATATATCAAGCCTCAATCACAAACGAAGGACATGCACATAATATGACTTGAATATACACACACATACACACACACATACATACATACATACATATATATATATATATATATATATATATATATATATATATATATATATATATATATATATATATATATATATATATATATATAAATTATAACATTTAGTGAAACATATATATAACATATTTATAACATTTTGTGATACACACACACACACACACACACACACATATATATATATATATATATATATATATATATATATATATATATATATATATATATATATATATATATATATATATATATATATATATATATGCTTGCATGTACACACAATGTTCAAAACAATGCTACCTTTAGAATATAGCACACTTACCATAAATATTATAAGATCTTTGCACTGTGACATAAAGCCCAATAAACAAAAATGGATTTGTTTTTTTATATTTTTTATATTTTATATTTTCGAATTTACCAGTTCATATGTACCCACGTGCCTATATTCTGTTTTTTATTACTCTCGATTTACGTTATCTTATTTTTTTTCGGCATTCTGCTTTTCATTACCTACGTGTTATTTATAACAAGTCGCATTCTACTTTCTTAGAAGACCTTACTTATCACCAAGTAATCTAACAATTCAACTATTAGTAACAAACTGTTTCTACTATCTACTGATAAGGCACTAACGATCCACAGTTTGCATAAATAAATCAGCATTGCAAATCACTTAACTCCGCCAGCTCGACTTTAGGGAAAATTTGATTCGTCACAATAAATCGGCACTTCAAATATCTGAAAACTCCGTGTATTTGCCAAACATTACTTAGATGTAGGGCAGACCTAAAATGTCATTGCCTGCTATGACATACATGGAGTACTGAATTAAGAAAGGAAGGAAACGAGAGAGAAACATAACAAACGAGTGAAACTGGCAGTTAGGTATGTTAATTTAGCCAACTGAAACATGTTTAAATTTTTTTAGGGCATTAATAGCAAACAAATAAAAAACAATTTAAAACAATAGTAATTTTGATACTATAACATTCTTATGGATATAATTTTATTATGTTTTATTGCTTGATGTTCATTTGGAATACATGCACATTTAAAGCCGGAATACAAACATTCTGGGAAAAGTTACATGATCAATGCAACAAATTGTTCTCACTGATTTAACATATGATTTCATATTTGAACCCGATCTCTGCGTTGCAGTTGGCATTGAGTCTAGTAATACACAAAAGACAAAAGTAATGTAACTTCAAAGGAAGCAGATACAGCAAAACAGATAATGTTGCTAGCGGATTCTCAGGACATAATAATGTGCTTATAAGGAACACCCCAGCATTTAAATAAGTTACTCATTGTTCTAGTCCAGACACAAAGCACAATGAAATCAAACAACGTATTGATTTAATTTTGACGTCTAAACTTTGAACTCCGAGATGCTGCTTGTTTAGTATGAACATTATCGAAGATATTGGTGATTATAATATAATTAGCTCAGGTCTGAGAGGCCAGTTGTAGGTCATACACTTAGCAGGATCACCTCCATATTGCTATATAATATATAATCATCGCACAAAATGTATTCCCTTGTCACATTATGGACAGAGCAATACTTTTGTATGTCGTGCGTTTTCTTATGTTTACATTATGTGTCCTCACTTGTCATTTATTAGCAGATAAGGAGTTGCTATAGTGTGTGCGGTATGGCTTGCTTAAAGTGTAACACTGTTGGTAATGGAAGTGGACTTACCGTGTGAACGGTATATTACTTGCTTTGAAGATCTATTGCAAGCAAAGCCGAATATTTAAATGTGATGTTTGAAAGTCTGTTATGACAATATGCTCTTAAACTAAGTAAGAAAATAGAGCAAAAAGTTTTGTAAATTTTAAGAAATAAAAAAATGTATTAGAAAATCAAGTGAAAATATTAAGTATTGTAAACTAAATATCAAAATAGTCCATATATTAGAGGTCCTAATAAATAAAGATTTAATTCAATTCCCGAAGTGTTCTAGAGAGAATACCAATGTCCACGACTCAGATTAAGATAAAGACATTTGCATTCATTGATAATGATCTGAATGTTTAACCTATGCTCACAGAAAAATGTTATTGTGTTCTTTACTAAATCAAAGTACAAAGTCAGGAACACCATGAACTTGATGTTGGACTAAGGTACACTATATATTACAAATGTACATAACATGATCATGAAGATCAAACTAAGAAGCCACACAAATTAAATTTACATAGCGTACATAGAGTTTGTTTCAACGCTTAAATTCGCTGATTCCTGTGTGTCCCTCCACGCAGCAAACAAAATATAAAAAACTGGGTGTTGGACGAAATATAGTTGCTGCATAGTTGTTTCGTATATATTCCCAGTTTTCTATATCAACAGTATTTTAGTAATTTATCTTTGCTGGCAATTTTACATTATGAATTTGGATTGAGGTGCTTTCTCCATGCAATGCTTTCTCCATGCAGTGCTTTCTCCATCTTCAGCGAATCGTCTCAAGGCAGTGCCTCGGTAATATGGAGGAAATAACAGAGAAACTTTGCAAAACGTAACATAGTTTAATTAACATCAGTAATATTGCATCGTATCTTTTGGAAGTTGACACATTTTGAAAAATAATATAGGATTGAAACTAGATTTGAGCATTGTCAATGATTATAGAAAAATGCATGAAATGTCCATGACCTTGTAATTCCGTATTTCAAATCTGTTATTATTTGTTATTAAAATACAAACATGTGATGATTCTAGATTAATATTGATATAAGGTATCACAACTGAAACATACGTTGATTTTGTTTTCTCATTTTGTGGTTTATATATGTCGTGAATCACATAAGGGAAACGAAACGAAGATTTTGGACCATGTTGAGTGAGTATTATTATTATTATTATTATTATTATTATTATTATTATTATTATTATTATTATTATTATTATTATTATTATTTATAAAAAGACGAACAGATAAAATTGGACAGGCTGACAAAAAAAAAAAACAAAATACCCGATGACTAACTGTGACTTTATAACAGGCATATATTTAAAACCAAATACAGTCTAATAAAAGAGATTATCATCTCTTCAGAACTTCGTAGAAACTCTAAATATTGCTACAATTGGGAAGCCGTAGCCGGATCGTTACAACTCACTTTCCCATTCATATTGGTCTTTTATTTTCATTTCCATACATTTTATTTTCCAGCAGACACTTTACAGTCTTATATCGTATACATTTGACTTCACGAACAATATTTAAAAATTAAATGTCTCATTTGTGTAACTAAAATTAACTGTCAAAAAAAGTATTGTGGCAAAATAGTTTTTAAAATTTGAATTAGCTGTGGCATTTTAGTTATCAAATAGACGGGCGGAGGCAATATACCTGCAAGTAAAAGGGAACTTTAACAATATGCATGCCTCCACTGCATAACAATATAACAATATTTAATTCACGAAACATCAAGCCATTAGTGGCTCAATCAATTGGTTTTCTCTACTTACACATAGATTTTAAACGATTCTTCTTGAGGCTTTCCAAATCTACTCCCTTTTATCCTGGTGATACTATTCATAAATTAATATGCGGATAAAATCCACATGAGATCGCATTTTAGAACTCTGCAAAGTCTATTTAGAATTTAATTAATACATTGCTATGTTTCCATCCAATTGGAAACGGAATATCAGGACTATCAATTACACAAGAATGCGTGAATAGATATTTAACAAATAATCTTTTGTTGATAGTAACTGCAGTATGTTTAAAAATGTAAAAATATGCGAAATTAAATGTTTGGATATGTTGTAATTTGGAAACTAATTTGGAGTGTTTGCCAACACAAACATCCTCCCTCTATATGGCAGGTTATGTCTAATTTAAACGTGAACAAGCTATATTGCAGAACATGTAATACCATACTTCTTACAGGATATAAATTGTCAATATACTATGGGTGTAGTCGATATTTTATCATAAACACGTGTTCTCTTTCGGTAACAGTTTTATCAGTTACTTGACCTAGAATGAAAATGTATTATCAGCTCTGCAATGTACATTAACTTCCTTCTTGATCACACTCATAGAGAAAGTATGGACGTGTGGATCATATTGGTCTGTTCTGGACTGTTTAGCCTTATTTATGGTGTAAATTGTAAGTATCCATTTTTCATTCAAATGGTCTTTTAGATTCTTATTGTTCATAAGAAAAAACAGTGGTATAAAGAGTCTCGGCTGTTTTCGTTGCTAAAATGTTAGAGGAGGAAGTTTACCCTGTATGGCCATTATAGACTTAAAAATGGTACTTGAGCAGGAAGTACTTATTTGTGTTGTAGATTGAACTTCATTTTCTCAGCACACAGTTTGTGGCGAATATTATCAATGTTTTAGGATGGACTCGGCGAACACTCTGGTGAAATCGACATGCACCTTGGAAGCTGCTGTTAAGCTTTCTTACACAACCACATTTAACTCTTACCTTGTCATATTTTGCCAAGTGAGTTAACTAGAGATGATCTAAATAAAAAACGGGTGTATTTGAACCGTTATGATGTAAACTATATCACCTGATTAAAAATCGTTATTATTACAAATAACCAGTTTCTGATGTATCGGAAGGAACTCTCCAGATCATCACAATTTTATATTTTGACTTCCTAAGGATTCAAGAACATCAAACATCGCAATTAACAAAATGGATTAACACAATTTTGGCATGTTTTCAGAAACAATTTGAAAATCCCTAGGCTGTTCAGACTGAAACCCTTTAGCAAGCAACAACTTGATTCAGTCCAAACAGGGACTTATCGATATTGAGTACTCACGTAAAGAATAATACTGAAAAAAGCATCTGAAAACGTATGGGGCATTTGGACGAAATGACAATACCTAACCAATTCAATCTATTATCAAGCTTCCACTCTAGCACCAATTTATCACGCATATGCAATTCATGAGTTCCATTTACAATATTTAGAAATTATTTAACGCAGTAGATTTATTATTATTATTATTATTATTATTATTATTATTATTATTATTATTATTATTATTATTATTATTATCATCATCTTCATTATTATTATTATTATTATTATTATTATTATTATTATTATTATTATTATTATTATTATTATTATTATTATTATTATTAAAACTTGTATTCAGTGTCCCTATACAACATTCTCATGGAATATATAATATACTATGACAACCACTGCGCATGACTTTAAAATAATTTAGAACAATTTGCATTATATGATCTAAGATGAAATTGCTTTATGCCAAACATGATATGCTTCATTTTTCCCAATCTGCAAGGACTTCTAAACAAATTAGCAAACTGTGTCACAGCTTCGCAGTTACATACATCACCCGTATTTGATTTTATTATTGAAATAATGCTAATCTCACCTCAAACCTAAATGGGCATGTAGTTCTTTTAAACTAACTCTATAATTATATATATTCGTTCTTGTTTACATTATTTACATTATTATTTGTATCCTCTTTATCGGGTATATATTATTCTTGGTTTTCTTTAGGTATGTGTTGTGCACATATGTTCATTTCACTTGATTACAACTTTGCTTAACTGAAACATTTTTGAGCTATTTTGCATTCGCGCCGTTACATCATATTGTGACACTCAATGCGCCTACGTTAAATACTATGCTTATCCCTGTACGATCAGAATTTCCTATTAAGAGAGGGCCAATCGAAAATGGTTGTGATGTTAGGATTCAGCACATTCAGGAGGTTTAAATTTATTATGACTAGTTGCAGTGTTTTCTACAAAACATTTTTCAGCAACAAAAGAAGATTCAAAGATTATTTAAAAAATGAAGTGAGAATATAATGAATAATGAGATTAGTAAACACGGAATAATCCATCTTGAGTTCTACTTAATCATAAACAATCTGAACCTAAAACATGGATTATTTGAATTTACGCTATACAAACTGAAACTCGTGTTGCACTAGAAAAATATTCAAATAATTCCACATCAACAATAAAATCGATAGCAGAAATGTCAAGATAGTATTATCACCACAAAGAATGTGTTGTCCTCTTGGATATCAAAAGTCTGAAGAACTAAAGGTTCTGGACAATATAATTTCTTATCAATAACCCCAGGAAACAATTAAAGCTAAGCAACTATTTTGTGAATAGTAGCACCTTTTCCAGATATTTCAACTCAAACAATGTCTACTATGATTTTGAAGTTGTAAACTATAAACCTGTAAAAGAGAACTCTTGAAGGCTTAATTCTACCAAGTAGGAATCTTCAAAAACAGAATTTAAATAATTTTGGGGGAATGAAGTTACTGAACCAAGCAAAACCTAATTGGAGTTCGCCGTGCATTATAATGCGGAAAACATATCTCTAAGTAAATGTGCACTGTCTACAGAAATGTAATCAGTCATCAAAACAGACTTATTTCCATTACCTAGAACTGTTGACTTTATTTACAGAATTAGAAAATGTCACGAAATTTGATCATTTAATAGGATTCTGGCAGGATACAGTTAGGGATGAAGCAAAATAAATGTAGGCCTTTGCAAATCCAGACAGACTCTACGAATACAATATGTAGGCCTTTGCAAATCCAGACAGACTCTACGAATACAATATGTTGTCATTTTATATGAAAAGGTCTCCCTCTACATTCCAGCGCTTAATGGTCAATTTATTGAATAATAAGTCTTAGGTCTGATAAATGTCAGGCAGCGCTCGATAAATCAAAATCAATACTGAACCGTTTACCAGTTATTTAAGCTCCAAATTTCACCAATTATGTAAGATGCCTGATCATGCAAATTATGTTGGGTCTGGTGGCATATTATTTTACGAAATTAATTGCCTAGAATCATTCGATGTGCTATTCCTATAAAAAAAAAGCATTATAGAAATTATTGTATCTTTTGTTGAGCTGTTATTGCATGTTTGCTCCATGGTTGCAGGTATAATTGTTCAAGCTCATTCGAAGGTGACATGGTCCAAAGCTGAAGCAGAGTGTCAGCAAAACAATGGAACACTTTTTAAGCCGAATGAGACATCATTCGACGTACAGCTGTTTCCACACGAAGTGTTCTATGGAGATTCGTGGGTTGCTGCAACTAACATATATACTACATATCCTTTGACTAGTAAGAATATGAGATTTCTCCCAAAAACTAATTTTCATAAGTATCTACAATTATATATCTTGGTACATAATGACCGTTAGGCAACAGGAAGTACTACGGTTCCCTGATTATCTCCGCTGTCTGCCTCCATTACGAAAACCCATTTTAAACGAAATAAAACAGCTCTTTGTTGGCCAGGAACCAGACTATGAGCCTTTCTATTCCATCCTTATATATCTACGTTAGTGTACGTTTATCTTTGGTGGCGAAATATTTGGTATTAGCAAAGGAAATTACTCCACCAAACACGAGACAAAATGCATGCAATGATCTGTTAACTACATATTATAATTTATAATTAGCATACGATAAGCAAACATATATCATTACTTTTCATTCCTACAAATATTCAAAAAAATATCCTTTTCTTATTTCGCTTAACTTCATTAGTAAACGTACTTTTGACACTCATAAGTATATCAGACAAATCAGATTAATTTATAATGCAACAATTTAGTTTTATTACCTTATGCCTTAACTCTCTATCCCTTATCGAATACAACTGCCATTGCACACAAACTTATACGGGAAAATGTTCATCACTTTCATTCTATCTTATGTATGAACGCAATTTGTATTCTACGGCATTGCTCTATAAATATATACTTTACATCTAGATGTTAGCATTGTATGTTCTGTATATTCAATGGCTGTTAAAATACTTTAATGAATAGAGTTATTGGATTATATTTTTAATGTTATTATAACAGGCACGTATACATGCACTTGTACTATAAAATCAGTTTAAACAATTAACACATCAAATAAATACAAATATACACCCTGTGACGTATATGAACAGATTATGCCAATTTCCGACAAAGTCTGTGACATCTGCTTCGTTGGAATACTCCTTGTGCTGTGAAATCATTTTATGCTGGCCAGTACTCGTATAAGCTAGGCTGAAGGTGTCGGCATAATAATATAACTAGTACAAAGAATACAAACTGATATCTCGCTAAGCAATGCATTACGTCATATTAATATAATGCATGTTATATATTCAACGAATATGTTTATTTGCAATGTGCTAAATTCTACCAAAGTGTATTTTATACCGGTACCAATGTCCATTGGAACGAACTTGAATTGGATTCTTAGTGTAGCATGTTTCATTGTGTTTTGACAATGATTTCTGTCCAAATATCTTACCTAGAAAATACCACGTTGTGTCAATAGAACCCTATACGAAACAATGCTTAATTAACACCCATTTTGTCCCTGCGGTAACATTGACAAAATTATTCTCAGTGGCATATGCAACTCTTAATTTAGATTTATTGTTAAAGGGAAAATTCCAATGCAAATAGAAAACAAATTCGAAATGTTTGAAAATTTGCAAATAATACCAGACGATTTCACTAAATTACTTAGATTGTGATAACTGTCAATGTGCGCTCTCTCTCTCTCTCTCTCTCTCTCTCTCTCTCTCTCTCTCTCTCTCTCTCTCTCTCTCTCTCTCTCTCTCTCTCTCTCTCTCTCTCTTCACAAACATTTTTCATTATTAGCCACTGATATCATGTTGAATATTTTGTAATAATTGTAATATTTTGGTAGATATATGCTAATTTATGATTTATAATTTCTGCCCAATCGAAGAATATCACTTTGCGACATCACAATATGCTAACGTAATGAAACGCATAAATGTTATGTTTTACAACTGAGATAGCTGCTACTGAGCTATAATTAACGTCATTTTAATTTTGAAGTGAATCCCTATCCTGTCCTAAAAATAAATCAATCAACTTTATTTGCACAGTCATCAAAATTTCTCTGATTTTAACTGGTAATTGGTTAAAACTAAAGTGGACATTTCTTGCATTTTTCTATAATCATTGACTATTAAAAATAACGGACCAAATTTTCCTTTGAAAAGTCAGCAATAATATATACTATTTAATGGCCCTATAAATTTTGTTTATTTATTTCATCTCTCTCTCTCTCTCTCTCTCTCTCTCTCTCTCTCTCTCTCTCTCTCTCTCTCTCTCTCTCTCTCTCTCTCTCTCTCTTGGTTTTGAGTGTGATAATTATCTACTGGATATCAAACTGAGCTTGTTTTGGGATAAATTTAAGGTACTGCAGGTATTCTTTTCCACACGTGTCCTCTGAAATAGGTTCCATATGCTGCATTTCTCTAATGATTACATATATAGCACGTATATTATTTTAAAGATTTTTCAAATGATTAATGTCAGTTCACATTAATATGCATTGGGGAGATTAAAACCCGAATAGTAAAAACGAATTTTACCTTTATTTCACAGATGTAAGACTATATCCAGCCACAACCAGCTACAGATGTATAGCTGCTGAAATCAATAAAAACTGTGAAGTGCATTATTGGCACAAGGCATGTACCGACACATACAACATTATATGTGAATCGGACTTTGGTAAGATGACTTTTAACTTGTTACATGCTCAGACTTGATTAGGAATATAAACTAAAGGCAAGCACATGTCAATAACACCAAATTGCATGCAATAGTCACAGCAATAATGCAAGATATTCAATTTACTGAAATGATACGAAAGAAAAACATTTCACAATAAAATGATGTACTCATAATTAAGAATATAAACTAATAGCAACCATACCTTAAAGTACAGAAAATAGTCACCGCATTAATGAAGATTTCATTTATTGAAATGATACGAGAAAAAAAACATTTCACAACGAATAGAACGTAAAAAAAAATCCTGCACCAAATTTGTACATTGTACATAGCATTATTCGCTATTATTAAATCACTCTACCCCAATTGGAGAAAGATACGTGTTATTTTGGTTTCAGCTATATAAAGCTTAATACAGATAGAACATATATATTCAAGAATGGTTCAGTACCAATTTATGTATACATGCTTAATATTGTCAGATAGGATTAATTAGTTGTGTTAGGTGTTGTTTTTTGTCTCCTATTGCATGGTCTGAAACTCAAGTGTTAGAGCAACGTACTAATTACTCATACAAATGTGAAACAGTAAAGAAACAGATAAGTGTGAAATTATATATTATTTTTCTTATGTGGTCATAATATGTTTACAGGAGAACTATCGATAGTATTTACAAGTTAAAGAAGACTTAATTTGACATCGATTGTTGCCATGAAGTCTTTGAAAACAGGGAAACAAATAAAATGTTACCTGGTATGAAAAACAGGTACAATGTGGAACAGTTATATCAATATATTGTACGAAACTTAAGCCTACATAGATGAGTTTGATTTGAATCCCTATTGGACTGCTCTTAACAATGGATCAGATCTAACAAAAAGAAAAATATTAAATTGGTTTAGCTTATTTAGAGAAAAAGAGCACAATATTTGGATTACAAAATTCCATAATTTAAATTCCTATTCAATCCTTTTATAGATCCCATAATTCATCACGTAAATGATTTTGATATTTTTCTTTGATATCTTGTACGTAAGAATATATTTTCCTTCCGGAAAGAAATATTTACAAAGTTCGTGAAGAACAATCAGAGAAATGGGAAGGTCTCCACTGATTCTGTCAGTATAAAACCATTCCAGTCATTAACCTATCTTTGCGGTGCGGAACCCCTATCTCTCTATATAAAATTGTTTTCATGATCCGTTTGACACTTCCTAGGTAGTGATCAGTTTATACAGCAGACAAGGCAGACAATGTAAATAAACTATCACGTGATGCAACTGGGATTAATTGGGGGCTACATAAATGGAGGGTTTACAGCACTTTCTGTACAAAGATCATATCTTAAGTATACACATGGGCTATAATATCTAGTCTTTAAAGAATTTTGACAAGAACCTGTCTTTTACATGCTATCTCTAAAACCACCAACGATGGCCTGAAGAATGTCCTCAACTGGAATCAGTGAAATAAAGGATAATCCGTGGATATTGGATATTATAAACAAACACAATGTGGATCGACTGTTTCAATATTTTTTTCCAATTGAACCATTGCATATTGCTTTCAACACCTCATGGAGAGTAACTAGCTAGGGATCGGTTCATATGGCAGATAGAGTTAGTTTTGAACACAATTTTTGAAGTCGGTTTGAGAAATCCTGAGTTTAGTAGAGCGTAGATATAAAGATCGAGATTTCATTTTCAATATATATCTGTTTACACCTTAAAGGATTTTAACATTGGGCATTCCTTTGAAAGCTTCTACTTAAGAATATATTTATCTCACAAAATCAATATTGATGATAATTGTTGAAATCAGTCAGAGAAAAATATGGGTCTTTACAAATACAGACTGTTACAGTTTTGAAACAGATTATACCCAAACTTTGTGATGCATGCGTTCATATTTAGAGCATTTTTATTCCAGTTTGAGTGGTCCTGGTTATGGATGTGTTCCATCATTAACTAAATGTAACAAACAAATTCGTCGAGGCGACTTTGATAAAATGATAGCTAGGTAATTGGTGGCGGTACAACACAATAAGGCATGAAGATTTTATCTTACGTATATGTGTGGACCACAACGTTGCCTCTTAGAGTACTTTGTAACGTGGACTCTTCAATGACATGTTATCTATAGGAATTGTATCGAAACGCATAATTCGTCAAGAGGAATAATGGAAATCATATGAAACCTATCCGTACAGGGTACTAAAAACGTGCAAAGTGGATGGTTTGATGAATATTTTGTATTAATGGAACCCTTTCTAATCTTTCGATTTTAACTCCTCAAAAAGAGTTCTAGCAGTAGGAAAGGATTTACTAAATATCGTCGAGAAATCAGAAGCTCAGTATATTGTATGCATTACAAAAGTCTTAGGTCTGTAAATAAAGTTCACCTAGAAAATGTATATTGATTCGTCTTAGCTAGCTTATAAGTAGGGATTCATTTGAGTTCCTAAATCATTATTTACAGAAATATGAGGGCATTTACGAATATCGGCAGTATTAACAACCGTTTGTCTTACAAAATATGGTAGCCAAAGTTTGAGATTCCTAAACCCCTACATTGGGAATTTTCATTTCAACACCTTTTTGATAGTCCATGGCTAGGGACCTGTTCCAAACTGAAGTACAAGTTAGTAAGCAATTTGTCGATGCGAAATTCTGAGTATAACAAAGCCAACGTGGAGATTACCTCTTCAGTCTTTATCCAGATCCTACATTTTACCACCAAAACGAATTTGACGTCGATCCTTCTTGATAACTTCTGAGTATTTAAGTCTCAAAAACGTTAATGCGGAGTTCATCGAGAGCAATCAGAGAAATATGAGATCTTTACGTATACCGGCATATTAACAACTGTGCCAGACTTTGAACAGATTGTGGCCACACTTCCCGATACTTGAACCCATACGTAAAGGCATTTTATTTCAAACCGTGTTTGATAGTTCTTAAAAAGGATGTCTTCAAACAGAATCCAATGTTACGAAAAGATTCGACCAGCCCGTATATATAAACTTGGGCCTTAACTAATAGAGAGAAGAACGCGTGCCGTAATTATTTTACAGCTTAAAGTACTAACAAAGGCCATAGCATACTATCCTTAAAGAGTTTCGACATAGACCCTATCTAGTTACTTTATCTATAGGAATAGTTTCGACCCTTGAAAGAAGTCCTGACGAATGTCGTCACGTTGGAATCAGCAAAATGGGTACCAACACAGTTTTACAAGATATAAAATACATTGATAGTGTAGATGGATTGTATCAACACTGTAATAACTGAATATTACCTTGATTAATTGTATTGTAATGCCACTAAGACAGTATCTAGTTATGGATACGTTTGTTCCAACAGTAGGAGACGTTTAATGAAAACTCTTCAAGCTGATTTTGAAAAATCATGTGCTAAATATACATTATGTATAGCAGAGCCCGCTAGGACACTGCCTCTTTTGTCCATATCTGGATCTTACAATTTACTCCTAAAATAATATTTGATCATTCTTTGATAGGGTAGGGAGACACTTTAGCAAAATACTTCAAGCTCATTTTGAGACATAAATGGCTATATAAAGTAGGAGGGGTTCTAACAAATGTAGCAAAAAAAATATTAAAATATACAGTTAATTCCTAGTATTCCAAATTTAGATAGTTTGCACGGACTCCTGTCACAATTTATATCTATAGAAATAGTTAAACCATCAAACATACCTGTTCTATCTCGCAAAGTGGAATCTTTGATTTACTGAGCTGCCTATGGGTATAATAAATGAAACACACACACAAAATGTTAATGGATTGTATCAATAATTGGGAACTATGTGGATCCGTTCTATTTGTAACACATCTTGGATAGTATCTATTTGCAAATCTGTTTCAGAAGTATTAATCTTTATTGAACATACTTTTAGCACATATCGGTTACTCCGAACCTTAATATATCGTAATCATAGATAAACGGACTAGAAGATTAGCTCTTAAGTAAATACCTAGATCCTACAGTTCACCTCCAACATGATTGCAACATTGATCATTCTTAGAAAGCCTATATATATATATATATATATATATATATATATATATATATATATATATATATATATATATATATATATATATATATATATATATATTTGTTTAATACACACAATACTATCATACAGGTTAGGGAAATTAAATTCGTACTCTATGGAGTTTCAAACCCAGGTCTACGAGTAAAGGGCAACCATCGCCTTGCCTGCACGCACCAGCCCATATACCGTCACGACTAAGCACGCATCACCAAAAACTGATGGCACATAAAATTATATATCATCTTTAGTTTGAAAGTTCAAAACCAGGGAAGCAATCCAACAGTAGTCAAAGACGATTAACGATTCGTCTAGTCGATTTGGAGAAATTGTGACTTATATTAACATGGAGAGAACCACACATGCTGTAACAAAGTTATATCTTATCTATGCTCACGTACCATGATGTCATGTTTAAAAAGATTTGATATAGACTTTTATTATACATTTTATCTCTAAGGATAGTGCCGACCCACTAGAACAGACCTGACGAAATAAGGTCAAGCTATGGATACCAGATATAAAAATCGCAGAGGGTATGGTTCCATTGTATCAGCATTGTGTACTAATTTATTCAATACTCAAAGGACATTTTGTTTACTCGTCTTGGACAGTATCTAGTTAGATATATGTTTCATGGGTAGAAAATCTTTAAAGGACATTTCCGAAACCGATTTCGCGAAATCACAAGCTCAATATGTCGCATGTATAACAAAGCAAACCACGTTATTAATTCTTCAATCAATATATGGAGCTGCAAGTCATCCGTAAAATTACTTGCACATTAATCATTCCTTTGGTAGCTTCGATTTAGCGATTAATTTGTCTACAAACAGTTTTTTAATGACCTTCATCGAAAGTAATCGGATAAAATTGAAGGTCTTTCCTGTTTAGGCAATGTTACAAACAGTTATAGTCTTTGCAATTAGTAGCCAAATCTTGCGGTGCCTGAACCAATACAAGAGAAATTTTATTTTAAACCCTCATTGTCATTCCTAGATAGCGATCTTTACCAAGAGTAGATAAAGTTTCTAAAGAATTCGTCGAGCAAAGTATTAACAAATGAGTACTAGCTAAAAGTGGGTGTGGTTA
Organism: Potamilus streckersoni; assembly: GCA_016746295.1. NCBI lineage: Eukaryota > Metazoa > Mollusca > Bivalvia > Unionida > Unionidae > Potamilus > Potamilus streckersoni. The sequence goes on from JAEAOA010001018.1 coordinate 259,245, forward strand.
CAAAATGTCGTCCGTTGAGTTTATCTTAAGTATACACAATGTATATAATATCCTTTATTCAAAATATTGAAATGGACCCATCTGTGTCGTGTTTCTCAAGAAATAATGTCGACCCGCAAATGAAGTCCTGACAAAAATATGTCAAGAGGAATTAGCCAAATAATGGGCAACCTGTGGATATAGGTTATGATTAACACGCATAATATGGTTCTATTATATAATAATTTTGCCCTAAGTTAACCCCTACGTAAGTGATTTTGATTTCAATATGTCATGGAGGGTATCTAGTTAAGGAACTGTTCCTAAAGTAGGCAAAAGCTTAAGGAAAATTTATGTTACTGACTTTCATAAATTCAGGTCTCAATATATGTAGCTATTTCTAAACCCACTATGGATAAACCACTATATTCCATATTTATCCGAACAGGTCACTCCAAAAAAATAATGACTTTGAAATCCATCGTTCTTTGACAATTGTTACTTAGGTATATATTTGATCCTCAAACGCAGCACTGGCAGTGTTTTTCGAAAATAATCCAAAAAGAAAGATTTATGAGGGTCTTGATAGAGACAGCAGTATTAAAATCCGTTACAGCGTTTGAAACGGGTTATAGGCAAGAATTGCAGTTTCTCCTACTACACTTAGAAAAGTTTGATTTCAGCCCATATTTGGCAATTCGTAATTAGGGAACTGTTCAAACAGTAACCAAAGCTAACAAGAAAAGTTTTGAACCATATTTCGAGAAATTATATAATATATATAGAGGAGTGCGGGTACAACAGTTGTCGTAAGAAGAGTATATATTTTGTATACACCTGACCCATAGCAAACCATCTTCAACGGGTTTAGACATGGTAATACTTGTCCACATAAATCGGCAAATTTATGGACCAGCGAGGGGTACGGGTAATAAAAGTTGCCTACAAAGTGGACTGATTGTGTTATTGCCTTGTATTAGCACAATCCTTGGGTAGAATATTTTAATAGCAACGTCTCTTTGACAGTATCAAGAAAGTGGTTATGTCCACAGTACGACACATTTCGAGATATTTCGAGAAAACCTAGCAGAGTATATATACTGCTATATGTATTTAATTTGTACTGATTATTGGCTTTTCTTCCACATCTTAAGTACATCTGTATTTTGCAATTGATTTTAATCCAGTAGCCAAACTGACAATTGACATATTTTTTAAAGAACATAATACAGTTATGTTTTCTCTCTATTATACTCAGATCATTGTTATGCAAGTTAACATGTTTATTTGAATTTGAGTATAGTACATTAGTTTTAAATTTGGAGATTCCGAAATGTGTGACTTTTAGAAAACCAAGGTGTCCTACGTCTTTAATCTGTTTAGCCTCTTAGTAATTTATCAATTTTGTTTACTTGAAAAATTACTCATTCCTAACTTAATATCCTAAGTTGAATCAATGTTACTGTTGTGTTCATATTTTGATTTGGGTGGAGTTTTTATTTGAAATATTCACTAGATTTACAGTGTCACAGTAATCTGGAATTATACAGAATTATTTGAAGTTCACTTTGGATCATATCATTGCACTACAAAAAAAACAATGTTGGCACAGTAGCATACCGGAGATCATAGGCATATCAACACATTTAACATGGACACTTCTTTGGGACAGCACTTGAATTCATTAAGAAATCTAAACATTTGAACTTGTGATATAACTTACACAAAACTTTCACTATATGAATTCTCAGTGCTGTGGGAAGCTTGAAAATTTTACTCTATATTCTAAGAATGTTCTCTTAAAAACGTTTTTACATGGTCCATGTTTTAAACTTATATTTCTAAGGATGTGTTTGACCTGGGAAGGAAATATTGAATGTTGAGGAATTTTGTTGAGAGTAATCATTGAAATTAATGGAATTCCGCTCCAGCAGTATATGAAGTTAATAAAAATATTTCTACATACATTTAGTATTAACTTTGTCTTTTTAAAGTTTTAATGGTCCATTGTTTAAGAATTGTATCGTTTGTGGTAGTGTTGACTATTAAAAAATGCCTTGACGACTATTTTTAAAATGTCCCAGAATAGGAATATCTGGTATGAAACAAAATGTTCAGTCTTGACCTCTTCTATCATAGTTTGTACATCCTAGTTATAGGACATTGATTTCAACTCCTGTTTCACAGTTCCTAGTTAAGAAGCTAATATAATAGATGCAAAAGTAAATAAAATCTTAATGAGTCGATTTATAAAGCAATGAGGTTTAATGGCTTCCAACACGGGTCGCAAAACTGAATAAACCTTACGTATATGCATGGGTTCTAATATACCAACTTTAAATTGTTTGAGAAGGACCATCCTTTCAGATTTTATTTCCATGGACATATTCCACCCTATATAAAATCAATTTCTGAAATTCAATAATAACGCCGCCTTCGGTAAAATAGAAAAACCCCTGGCAGCCGATCATTGAAGATTTTATTTGGCTAGAATAAGAGAAGGATTCTCTTTACCATTTGGTAGCTGATGCCGTCCACTTCTGTAAATCTTGGACGGCTACACCGTTGTTCACCATTCAGCAAAGTACGGCCCATATGTACACCAAACAAGCTGGTCTCGATTACTCAAAGCTGCTGGTGCATAACTTGTATTACAGCCAGATAATCGCTCATTACTTTTAAATGTTCAGAAACTTGAACACCAGATCAGGCAGCCTCTTGATATTCTTTTAAATGGATGACCTTGACCATAACATGGCTACCGACACGTGATTACCCAGCTTTCCCGCCCTTCACAGCGACACTACGAAGAACACATTATTAATATTCAAAGATGCTGACAACACTAATATGAGGAACACATGGGTTTTGCGTAAGCCACCTTAAGACGGACCTAAGACTCATGTTATACCTCTAGAGCTGAGGCATCGTATGGCTGTCATATGCAGAGTTGTCACAGCGTAAGAACTTTCCGCATCAACAAGATCAGCCTGAGTTTGTTGTGCCTGAGTTGCGAGAAGTGTATAAGGCCAATTATAGACAAATCCTGACATTTACCCACCTGACTAGTACCTTACCGAGATCAGAGCAGCCACATTATTATGTGGTTTTAACTTTGTCCTAGGAGCATAGAGATCTGGCCGGAGATGAAAGAATACTTGGCCAGATCGTATGTTTTAAGTGACCACACAGCCAGTAATATAGAACACTTCAGCCTTCCCAGGCCCCAAAAAAGAGCGTACCATCCCAAGCGACAAAGCGTGGCCTTGTTGATCGACGAAGATGCTCCATAAACGGAGTATGAATGGTTCCCACAGACCATGACTTTTCTAACTAGGTTATCTCTCTTTCAGAAAGGCATCAACCCGACAGGTACAAAGCGTACTCGGCACTCTGCAAGCAAAAACCGATGCTGGACAGCAACAGTTTTAATTAGTACTAGTGACAAACCTCCGCTTAACCATAATGATAGTAACATTTTCCATGATGATCTGTGAATGGTGGACGCAAGATTAGACCTGACATAATCTAATATTGCGTCAAATAGGATCCGCGACACAGCATGCATAAATACACATTTGTGGTCAATATGCATCAGGTTTACTCTCAGGTATGCTCGTACTCAGAAAGCCTCCTTGGTGCATACATATTTTGCCTACTTTTGTCCGTGGGCCTCTCAAATGTTTGCATGGGACGAAATAGTCATCGACCTGGTTCACATCGTTAGTAGCGGTGGATACGTTTGGTACACGAGGCCCCGGGAAGATTAATAAGTTCCTGATACATTTCATGTCGGTAACGCAACGAGTAGATCTTGGATGCAAGAGTAGGTCAGGCCGTGAAGGTACCATGTACCATCATCGCAGTCGGTAAGGGTCTTGTAACGCTCGGATGCGTCTAGACAGATATTGAGCCTACTCCCCTGTGCACCATGGTACATGTCGCTTCCAAGTGTACTTGCTTTGTGGCTGATTCTTGGGACTAGCCGTGGAGGACAGACCCTCCTCTGCATCCGCACGTGGACCTGTGTGTCTATGGGGCAATTTTATGCTGCAGGCGAAGTTTACAGTAAAGCCTAAGATATTTGTGGTTATTAGTTTGCAGATAATGCAAAACCAGTGCATTTTGGAGAACGCTCTTGGCGTCAAAAAGCATCATATATCTGGTTGATTAATTTGCCATAAATAAGCCTGGAAATCGGTACGCACGTTGTATCTACCACCCAACAAGGGTTAAATCGTATTATAAAATCGAACAGTCTGTATATGGTTGTGAATACTTTTAGCAACCGGAAATGTTGGGGTGTGATAGGAGATGATATTGGAGAGATCAGCAAAGCATGTACTTTACGAGTAGGCTGCGTCCGAAAGCTACACAGTCTATAGGTCCCGTTGTCATTTATCTCATGAACTGAAACAGACACGAGCCCCAACGATCTGTTATGCAAGAAACGTAGACAATGTTATGATGACGCCATGCTGAGGAACAAGATAACTCGTCCAGTCTCTTCAGGCGAGGAAGGTACAAAGACACTGACATGGTGTACCTGTCCCACATATAAGTCCGAATATAAAAGGTTCTCCGATACAATGACAACATGGTCGTCTTCTTTTTGTAGGACCGAAGTCCATGGCCTGCAAATGTACACGCCACATATTACGCCATCTGCAGGGTCTTTCGTGAGTTTGACAAGTGTTTTCACAAGACAGGGACTCAACAAAGTTTGTATCGGTGTGGATCATACTAGCTTTTGTTTAGCAATGATTTGAAAAGACTTGAATATTGAGTTTAGTGTTATCTAGCTACCATGACCTTGACAAAACTAAGAAATGTAGAAACATGATACGTCCTTAGGAGGGATAATCTGAAATCCGAACATTCACACGTGCCTGCCGATCATCCAGAAGGTATCCAACCTTTACATGGTCTACTACTTCAGCATTCAGCAACTCGACCTGATCCAAACATTCATCTTGGAAATGTTGTTCAAAGACAGATCTGTGCACAGTCAGATTGCCAACTACCAGGTCGTCGTCGTCATTCACATCGACAAAACGCTAATCTTTGAAGAGTGAAAATCTAATGAAGGTTATCCAATCTGAATTTGGACAAAATCTCAGAAGTCTACTCGCGAAGTACAAGCAGACGAAAAAAGAAAGCTTCCCGGCCATCTATGAGTTCACGGTCGCCGTATGGAACGCCAACTGGTGCAAGGGCCTCTAAATATACAAACAGTGATTCGGCGCCATAGCTTTTTCAACCGTTTTTGATCTTCACAAAAGGATTTGCACCATTCCATAAAAAATGATATGTCATAGGGACAGAATACATTCTGGTGCAGGCTAGTAAATGTGGAGCAGACAAAGACAACGGATACAAGCTATTGGTGCAGGAGTAGCTAGTTATAATAGTGCATTCGTTGCCACAAAATGTATCTAATAAGGAGTGGGCGTAGAGTCCTCTATGAATTAAGCAACCGAACGCTAATATCCATGACGATCTCACACCGGTTACCTTTCCATCGTGGCACGGGAATCTGATCACCCACATCTGGGGTCCGAAAACTCGGTTCTGTTCTGTAAAAGACTTGCACTTGTGGATCCACGTAAATTATCTAAACCGCCATAATTGCTAAGGCTACCTATGGATGACTAAAAGGCTAAAATTTAAGACAAGCCACAAATTAACAATCACGTTAAAGCATGTGTGGTCTAGTCAAGAAATGAAATTACGTTAAATTTAAGGACGTCTCCGTTGCTCGATAGAAACTCTAGGTGCGAATGCTTAACCTCGAAAAACGCCGTTTCGAAGAAAATTAAAATCCCTCCACACCGTACTCATCAAGAAGCTTCAACTCATCACAACAAGATCGAGAAAAAGAACTGCATATAATCACGGCGGTGGACTTTTCGAATCCACTTTTCGTTTTCGGCCAAGTGTCTAGGTAAAGGAATAGGAAGACGATCCATGTCAAATTCATTTTAATATTGAAAAGCATCTTTATAATATTTAGAGGGAATCTCTGTTGAGATTTATAAATCCTTCCGTATATTTAGCTCCAATTGCCTCAAGATCGGCTGGACGAATTTTCTATTAACTTTCTAAACTAGAACAACCACAAGTGGCGCTAAAGCAAATTCCTCTAAGTTGGGGTTCAGTTAATATAGAATATTGATAGAATCGATTCATAATGTACATATTTTCATGACCTGTATAAATAGTGTCCCTCAATCCACATCTTAATCTCGATGACATTTAACACATATTTTATAGGTCGCAATAGCCCCTGGAGATAAAAAGTAGCGTCCAAAACAATTTAAACAATGGAAATCCTAACATTTAATCATATTACGAGATATTTTGCACCTTTCGCCGCCATATTGCCGCCTTAAATTCAGTGGAACAAATCGAAAACAAGGAATTGCAAAACTAGGTTGTTATGCATGCTTATGTTGTATATTTAACTTTTGGTTCATGGCTATAAATTGAAAGTTAGAAACTCATTCTAAATGATACAACTATTCAAAAGTTTGGATTAATTTCCCTCTGGATGATTAAGTCAGGTAGGTTCTATTGAGTCGTGGAATTGCATCTAAACATTTGCGACATGAGACGTGTTGGCACATAGACTGTATATATATATAAGACGAAATAATAAGAATATTAACTTATTCCTATTTCCAATGGTCTTGTCTTAACAATCAGCAGATTATTCAATATTACGTTTTAGTATAATTTGTGACGAAGCCTTTGCTTCGAATATCATCTGGATTGATAAAGTTTGGATTCCCTCTGGACAAAAGCAACATCTCAAGATTATTCTGAATTCAATCAAATGAATTGTGTAAAATATCATAGTGGTACATTTCAGCTCTTGGCACTTGCGTATATTCTAGGATCTTGATACATCAGCATATTCAAGACGTGGAATTCATCCAGAACAATTCTTTTGGATTTATGATTGTATTTTAGTATCATTGTTTTATTTAATTCATAAAACATAACTGTAAGTTCCTCATAATTTTGTATTTTGTTTTACTTTACATGATTAGATTATCTAACTTAAACACAAATTGTTTTTCTGCTTGTATTATCTATGTTAATACCATTGAACAAAGCTTCTCAGTGTCTATGCATTGAAACATATAGCGTAAATGTGTCTAATGAGAGTTATGTTTTAATACTGTTGGTTTCCGTAAAGTCCGCTACACCTGCATCCTGTGTAATCCCATCCACACCTAAATATTTAGCCCGTCGAGTGTCTCGAAGTCGTTTCAACAAATTTTATATGAACTTTGTCTATTGGAGGAACAGACTCCTATTATGGGACCTTTAAAAGGGGATTGAGAAAAACATCACATTACACAAACCCTCTTGAAGTACCCAGGTCAAATTCATTTTAATGTGAACTGCACATATAAACTAAAGCGGTAATCTCATTATGGGCTATATATGCATACCAAATAATGAGCTACCTATTTTTGGAAATCAGCTGGATAAACTGTCATTAAAATTCTCCTACTTTTACTAGAGATCTCTACGTAAAACTCCTAGATGTGTCAAACATCTTCTAAGTAGGTCTTCAGTTAATACAACCTATTGATATAAGTATTCCATATTGTAAATGTATTGGATATCCAGTACGTAAACTGTCAATAAAATGTCCCTAATTTAGTTTAATGCTCTTGGCAAACTTCGCCAAGGTTTATATCGCGTGTGCAAAAACATCCCTAGAGATAACATTCTGAAAGAATAATCCTCCTCAAAACTATCGAAAGAGAGTATGTTAGCTGGGACGATATATGCAATATTTAATCTATATAGAGCCTCTGCGAAACCTTATACCCGCAATATATCTTACTCTTAATTTCTCTAAACCGACTAGAATATTTTTTTATTAAATGTGATTTCTATTGAAAACCGTCAAACAATGGACAAAATCAACGTTCCGGCATCTCAAAATTTGGTAACTATCTGTCTAAAGAATATTACAGTTTTATTTTGCTGGCATCCGTAAAGACCGCTATTTGTCTAATTGGTATATCCTTAGAGATTTTGCTATTTCCTATATTGCTCTCGAAGTAAATCCCCAATACTTCTTTTGGGAGACATATAAATCCCAATGTACAAACTTTCAAAGAGCAATCCTTGTCAGTTATTTTAGTAGTGAGATTTAGGGTTACGTGAACAGATCAGCTCCATCTGGGCCTTGTCATATCTACAAATTATGCAGCTTTCTATTTCTCAAAATCGGATAGGAAATTTTGGGTAACCTGTTCTAACTATTAGAATACGTGCTTAAATAGATACCGTCCATGAAAGCTTGAAATAAAAATGTAGAGAAACAATTAGAACGAAATATTGATGTAATCGATCCACATGTTGCGTGCTTTTCATACCCGGTACACACCGGTGCATCTAGTCCTGATTCCTCTGAACAAAATTAGTCACGATTCTTTTTCGTGGGTGGATATTATCTTTACAGATCAACTGTCAAGAAAGTGTAAGTATCAAAACTCTTTAAATATGGGATGCTATGGTTCTTGTGTATACTTAATATTTAATCCTCTTAGCTTTGAGTTGTTAAGTAAACAAATTATTTAACGGCGAATAATCACAAATCGTCTACATTAATATTTTTATAACTTTGGCTTCTGCTGGAACAGATGCATAGATAACAACTGTGAAACAGAGGTTGTAACACATACTCCCTGAGTATGGGTTCACGCATTGCTAACCTGGACTACAACTTACTGAACTGCTATAAGACTTGAGCAAAGTTTGTATCGATAAAGACCCATCTTTTACTCATATTTTCCCTAGAATTTCGACAATTTTTCTTTCGGGAGTTAAATATATCCTACATAAAAATGTCAAAGAACCACCATTATAGAAATAATTTTGGGAATCCACAAATGGACTGAAAAAGGAATATCATTGAAGGCGCTATACTACTTGCTGTAGATTGAGCTCTGGATTTCTGGGTATCGGTTTTAGAAATTTTCATAAATTTTCTACTTCTGTTTGATTTTTCTCTAGAAATTAATTGTCCAGTAGGTGTTGAAATTAAACTCATATCAACAGATCTTCTGTTAACACGAAATACGGATATAATAGATCAACAATGTGAGTGTTTTTCATACCAGTAACCAATAAGTTGCAATCTATTTCACTCATTCTTCTAAACGAACTTTGTCAGAACTTCTTTCATGGGTAAACAATATTACTAAAGAAAATATGGCAAAAAATGGGTCATGTGAAATGTCATTAAACCTAGAATATTATGGTCATTGTATATGCGTATAAAAGAATCATTTACGGCATGTGTTATACTCCACTGTTCAAAATTATATGTACAATTACACATCGAATCAACTAATTTTGTACTAACATTAGCTACTGTTGGAACAAATCGTTAACTAGAAGTCACAAACAGAGGTTGAAATCAATTTTTTTTCTAGTAGGTTACCGGTATTGCAAAATTTGGCTACAATCTTTTCAAAGCCGGTACAGGTTTTTAATACTGCCATCATGGTTAAAGACATCCCACCCATATTTTCTCTCATTGTTCTAAACAAACGCCCTCAACAATGCCTTTGAGAATCCAATGTATCCCTGCGTAACATCTATCAAAAACTGATCCATATCAAGACCATTTAATGATGAAGTTAAGATCCAGATATAGATTCAAAATATTATCCCATTGTTGGCTTTTTTGTACGTAAGATATGTTAAGCTGCAGATTTTGTCAAAATGGGCTGAAAGACGTTTCTTTAAACTCTTCCTACTGTTCGAAAAGTTCTATAACTAGATAAAGTCAAGGAAGTGTTGAAATCAAGATCAGCTACAAATAAGGATTCAGTTAGTATGTAGTATTGTTACTGACGACGCACATTGTAAATTTTGTTTATTCACGAACCCATAGACTGCCCAATATTTCGCTGATAGCTTTTGACGAAAATCGTTAGGACTTCTTTCATGGATCAACACGATCCCTAGATAAAAAACGCCGAACAAACTGCCATGTCAAAACTCTTTACAGAGGTCATGTCACAGCCCACGTGTTCACGTAAGATATAATATTCTTATTTCATATGATGAACCCCGCCCTTTATATTGGGCTCAAATTACTCAAAGTCCTCTTCCATTTCCGCAATTGATTTTCGTTCAACGTTTCTTTATGTTCTATCAGATCCCTAACTAAAACAGTTGAAATAAAATTCCGCTAAGTATGCATCTAATTTTCACAATATATTAACAGACCCGATACACAGTGTGCATGTGTTTTATACCCAGTACCCATTTATTTGCTTCCCTATTTCCAAGGACATGAAAACAACAGTCAACATTAACTTATGATTCTTATAATTCATTGGTACCCTAAACAATTTTCCTCAAATTATGACCGCACAATAGAATCCTCCAATTTTACTATGTAGTTTATGGTTTATTTTCACAATTGGCTAATGAATAGTAAACAAAGAATACGTAGCCAAATAAATGCGAAAATAATCAAATAAGGAATAAGGAACTAGCTACATATTCCTTATAGACTGGTTACTGATTCCTTATTAAAAGGAGAATAAGGTATAAATAACGAACATGACTTCAGTGAAAAAGTAATTATATATTCTCTTAGTTTTTCCAAGTTTAAGTTTCTACCAAAAACTGATGTTACACTAAGTCAAGTAAAATAAGATGCCCGACATTTTAAAATATAATAGTATATGTATACTTTGCGTGTTTAAATTTCAAAGGCTTATGCACCTGCGGATGAATACATTCATACAGCCGACGTTCCAACGACATCTTCCAAAATCAGAAAGGAACTATGCTATGCGATATAAAACTAGATGGATTTCAAATGTTCCAGTATACAACATAAATATATAAGTGTATGTTCATTGCATGTCATTTTAAAAATCATTTGTGGAGTTAGAAATTTAACGTGAATTTTCCTTCACATTTTTTGTATGCAACATGTACTATGAAAAAAAATTTAACTGGATAAAAAATATGTGCTCATACATACATGCATGCATGCATGCATGCATACATACATACATACATACATACATACATACATACATACATACATACATACATACATACATACATACATACATACATACATACATACATACATACATGCATGCATGCATACATTCGGAATTAGTGAGACATTCTAATTGCCATTTATTAAGCACTCTACCTAAACAGACATACGTAACAAAAATAACATTCACAAAATGTAACAGCTGGTTGGCTTATCATATAACATGAGACATATTAATACTGTTAGGCATTTCATTGCTAAAGAATTTTGACCGAACAGACGACGCACATCTAGTTTTGGGGGAAATTAGTATTTTTAATATATATATATATATATATATATATATATATATATATATATATATATATATATATATATATATATTTCGCGACAGGCATTCTGAAGATAATTCAAAGTCAATTGGTCTGGAAGGAAGCTAAAGACTTTTGTCAAAGACAAAGTTCAAGGCTGGCCTTATCAATCAACAGATTTTCTCTATTGAATCGACGCCTTTGTCAGGCTGGCTTTTACTGGACGCAAAGGGTCATACAAGTAACATTTCAAAGTGTGACGGTAATAACTGATTTAATAATATTATTTAAAAAAAGAAAAATATCAACAACTCATCACTTAAATTAGACCAGGTATCCAAGCTATTTATCTTTCAAATAAATAAGAGAGAATCATTTATGCATTTTGCTTTTGCTAGTAAACAATGGCATTGTCTCATGAGTAGATCGAACAAGTAAAATAGAAGATATTGCTTAGCGTACATGTCCAAGAGCACATCTAAGAAATTCTGATAGTCACGTACAAAACTGGTCACATAATTATCGAACCTTCTAATGAATTACTCTACCAATAGATAATGTTTGTAAATTTCTGCCTGTTGTTGCAAGTTTGTGGTCAACGTATCATATAAGTTTAAGATCATATTTCATAATTACCATCCTTAGGTATTTTCTTTCTTTGAATATTTCTCGCTTGTATTCCGCTCTACATTCCATCAGAGTATTTTTGCACTTCTCCATATTATTTTGTATCCATCACTGACTATACAATACGATCTGCTGTATCGCTTATTTTGTTGCAGTGGAACAACGATCTAAATGCTTGTGGTGTACTTGTAAATCATGTTTTGTCGTTTGAGGATTGCTCCAGAAGAATTCGTCCACTATGCAACATAGGTAAGAAAATATATTTATTTTGTTTTCTATGAAAATTTGAAAAACTGATACAAAATTCGATTTTCGGTATAAAATGCTTTAATGATTTTATCTAAAATGTATCAGAATAAATTCTTTATGCGTAAGTTTAGTACATGAATAAAAGCAAAAGGAAAGAGCCATTTCGTTTATTAAAATGCTTAGATAGTTTGGGAGTTTTCTCTAGCTTTCTTGATAACAGTATTTAATATAAACTTTTGAGATCAATTCAGTTTGGTATTGCCAGCCCCAACATTCAGAAAATCGTTGCCTTTTCTAAATGCCATTGGATTGCTGTTCAGTCATAGTTAAGGCTTTTCAGTGACACATTGTGTTTTGCAGTCTCCTTATCCTAAATGTGTCATAATCGGACGACAGTTTTCACATAGACTGTGACAATATGGCATATTTCACAAAAATTAATCGTAAGTAATGTGGCATAATTCAAAATATTTAGTTCAAATATGACTCAGTTGAGTTTTAATTATTAGATATATTTATTTTTTAAAACATATTAGTAGATATATGTATGCTTTAAAACTAAAAAGATTGATTGCGTCAATATAATTAATGTTTTGTCCTTAACGCGTTTAAAGAACATGATTACATCCAGTCAAGATACCTGTGAAGCTTTCAACAATGATAACATCATCTACAAAGGCACCTGGAAATATCACTTAGAAACCATTCAGAAAAGTCTTGACTGAGTCATTATCACAAATGTGCCACTTATTGTATTTCAAAGTGAGGTTTGCCATATTACTTTTACCTTTTAGGCAATATCATAACGCACTGTCAAATTTGATCCCGTAGTAGTTATGGCCACGGTTGTTTGGCCGGATTATAGGAAACTGCTCCAATATTTCCATAATTGCTTAACCCCAGACCAATTTGCTAAGTCAAAAAACAAGCACAATTACTGAGACAGGAAACATACATACATACATTTATACATACATACATATCAATAGTTTAGAGACACATATCCGAGTCATTCTCATATCTCTACACAAGTGCTCTTTTTTTCTCGAATGGTATGAGACAATTTGTAAATATTGCTTCTAAAAGACATCCCCACGCGTGACATAGGCGCGTATTCATAACGAAATTAGATGCGTTATTAAAGATGGTTAAAATATATTGTTTTATTCTTATTTACGAATATATAAACTGCTAATTTTATTTTCCGTAGAAGAAAAGATAACTACCAGATCTCCGACACGTTACTATGGTACAAGCATTAGTACGTTTGATTCCGTCTTAAAGACCACTAATACAGTATCTAAGACATCATTTTTGACAACATCTTGGACATCATCTAAGACATCTGGGACAATAACTAGGAAAACATTTATGACAGCAAAAAGTGTGCGCACGAACAGAGTTCTGAGAAGCACAACTATGAAACAATTTACATTATTTGAAGTGTCATCACAGAGTAACTGGTCTTTTGGTGGAGTCAAGAAAGAAAACAAATCATCTTTTCCGTCACAGACAGACATGGCAAGAGATATTGGTACAAGCTACTTATCTGAGTTGAAATCAAATTCCCCTGGTACAGTTGCCGTACTTTCTTCTTCATGAAATATGATATATTGTAATTTTCGATACTTTTGTTTGTTTCTACACTCCCGTTACGTTATAAAAATGTATGTAAAATTAAACAGACGTTTATAAAGTGTACTGATGACTGTATTGCTGTCAAGATATATTATTGCTTATTTTTTAAGCACAATTTTAGTTTAAATTCTTCAGTCTACTTTTCGTGGATATAAACTGTATATTTTAGATCATAAAATCACATGTCATTTTTTGCATCAGATAACCTGTTAGGATTCAAATCATTGAATAATGAAATGGTGTTTATGATATTTTGTGATGTGAAACGTCCGTAAAACAACTTCTCTGGTACACATCTTTACAAACTAGTCATCTATTTTAATTTTCATGACATTAGTAAATATATACAAATAAATATAGTCATCATTCACTAAAATATATCATTTAATAAAGCTTTTTGTTTGCTGAAATGTTTAGTAACAGGATATGAATTGTTTTGATAGATGAATTGACAGTACCTGTTAAAATAAATCAGCATTTACTTAGCAAATAGCGCCAATGTTGATGGTGTTAGGGTTTCATACTTTTGTATTTGTTTGGAATTTACATGTAATTAGGTGTCTTCATTGGTGAAACAGCAGTTAAATTATAATGAATTGTAATTTTATTTTCAGATATTGGCGTAATTATCGGTTCTGTCATTGGGAGTATCACTTTTATTTTGCTCATGGTTCTCCTTATAGTAATGTTACGGAAGAGATTGTCAAAAGTGTGAGTAGTACTTGTAATTGTAAAATTAATTGTACCAAGCTATATCACTTTAGAAGCATACTAGTATTAAATATTTTAACAAATAGCTACACTTTACATACACTTTTTGTGGTTTAATATTTTCGATATTTCAACACCTTAGCAGATGCGATCATGGCAATATCCCTTGCACAGCTTAATGGATCTTTTTGCTTTGACCATTACTATCAACAATATACAGTACATCTTTTGATTCGATAAGAAAAAAGAACATTTGATCAAACGGTCAACTATCACAAAACAATTGCACAGCTGAGGATTCCCTATATAAGCGTAAAGCCCATACAGCCAACATATAATTATCCGCATGCCAAGATAAGCCTCCTCTTTGAGTACATTGCACCATGCACCTTGGTCAAGAGTGGTTAAATTTTCATCTTATAAGTGTAAATGTACACATCGCTCCTGGTAAAAGACTATCCAAAAGGGCTCCACTTCTACTGAGAGAAATTTGTCTAACCACAGCATCCAAAACAGTAAAATGCTATAATGTGGGCAAAAAAATAAAACTTGAATAATATAGCACAAAATCTGTATAATCCATATTTACTAAACTTTACGCATCCATTAATCATCACTCTATTTAAATATCCAACAATTGAAACCCTAGTTTATTATGACGAATCAAACACTTTATCTCTGGTAAATATTTCTAACAGAATCGGCAATCTATTAGGTGGAGACGTTGTTGATAGAATATCGAAACCAAGCATACGGCACGTAAGCTACTGATTTGTTCCGTTTGAACTATATGCAATATTACATGACTTGCATCAGAGATCCAGTGTTGAAAACTTATGTTGTCCATGTCAAATTTATATTAATGTGAATGGAGAGTTGCTCCTTAAAGTATAATTGGAAAACAAATCTACTTTTCCTAGTACTTGGTTTTGAATTTTACGTTATTAATTTTACTTTTGTCCTGGGCTATTTTTTCACGTTCAAGATTCAATAGGTTCTGCGTCTGAACAAGAATTTAATGAAATGCCGAAAATAAACTGTTCTTTTTTCTATCTAAATCCTACACACTAAAATACAACTGTGATCAACAAACTGTCAAATATAACCCTTTGAATAATCTACTATCCATAGTAAACATAAAAACTGGAAATTATTTAAATCGTTTAATAAATTCATTATTAATTTATTTCCTTTCTGAAATCGTCTATTGATGGCAATTTATTTATATACAGAAATGAAGCAATGTATACTTGTCCAATCAACAATGAATGTGACGAAACTTTATTTTCACTAAATTTCATCCGACATTCATTATCATATCAATATCATTTGTATAAACGGATCAGAAACATACGAAGGTCTCGAAAGAAAACTGAGCTACTTACACCAGACTCAATTGGACTATTGGTTAGAGCGTCGGATATGGATGTGGGAGGTTTTGCGTTCTCATGTTGCTCAGCATTAAGATGTTAGTGTTAGGACTGGCCGGACTGATATTACGATGCCTTTGTGCCAGACATAAGTATAAACTGTTACACTGCAGACATCGTAGCGATACCACTGAACAATTGTTAAATCTAATTAAAAATCCAAAATGCACCTACACTAACACTGACGTCACTATATGGAAACTTAGTCAGATGCAATTATATATGTATAACTGATATGTATGTAAAATAACTTATTATGTGCTCTTTCTTTCTCCGTTGTCGGAATCATTCAGTATTTTAAGATATTGCACTCACGTGAGACTCAAATGCACTTCACATTGTACTCACACGTATATATTACGAACTACTTTCTAAAAAAATTATGTGCACCCACAAAAAAGAAGCTTTAACTTTTGATTTAATAAATTTGTTTCTGAATGAATCAAAGCAGATGTTTCATTGGCTGCCACATATCAGCTGCTTTGCATATGCCGAGTTAACTTTTTGATAAAATGTTTCGGATTTAGGCTAGTTATAGATGCCAGACAGGTTCTTTTCAAATAACATGCAAGAGACAAGTCGTAAACTGTCTTGATTAGCTTGTAATAAAAATGGCAAGATATACTTACAATTTTATAGCCTGAATTTTCTCAAAATGTACTTTATTAGTTCTGCAAATCCGAATTGCATAAGCCCTGTCATGGGTTATCAACATTGATCACGCATTTCGAAATTCTACTATACTTTCGAATATATTCCAATTACACTTGCATCCACCTTGCTGTGCTCAAAATAAAATAAACATTATATTCCATAGCGTCGTTTTCATAATTGGAATTGAAAGACTTCCTTTCTTTCCAACATTATGCTTTCAAACATTTAATAACAAAACAGAAACACACTTCCAGATTTCAACACTCAGATGTTCTTCATGAGGAGTGTTGTTATGATTTAGATTTTTAACGTAGCTTTAACAATTTTTCAGTCATTTTGGTACGATTTCTGCAGTATGACAGGTTATTGTGATGTCTAGCACGGAGACATCATGCCGCAGATATGTAGCATGATATCCCACTCAGCCACATTATCCTGAAACCAGCCCTAACAGTCCTTACAATAACCTCTTAACGTTGAGCGCCAAGCAATGCAGCTGTTAGTACCATTTTTTCTAAGTATTTAGTACGACTAGGCCGGGGATGTAACCGACGACAATCCGCATCCGACGATGACAGTCTAATTAGTAGGCGGTCTCTTCATGTCGAATTGGCACGTATACATCCAATTTGATCTGGAATGAATAGATTTACTTATTTATTGTCGATTGTACGACATTTCGTGATAATCGATTGGATTTATCTCCTCATGTAGAATTGGCACAAATAAGTTCAATCCATAATCACGAATTTACGCGGAATTGACAAGAATATGAAAATCTATTCATTCCAGATCAAATTGAAAAGTTGTTGCAATGCGCATTCATTCAAATTATGACTCCAAATTTCAATTTTAGTAATCCAAAACGCAATTATCTTGTGAAAATTACGTCTAGTGTGCGACTAAGTTTAAATTTATCTTGGTTGTGTTATGTGGGCATTAATAATGTTGTTACTGTGTAATAATTAATCTGCTCTTGTGTATTTGGTTTCGAATGCGGTATACATTCAGCTACTTTATTTCTTGTGGTATAATTTTGTTTATATAATTAAGCCTTATGTAGAACAAGAAAATGAGCATATAATAAAACGGTTACTGCATTTGTATGATAAAATATGAATTCGTTTTGACGGATGAATATACTGCACTCACAATTTTACGCAGTATTTCCATCCGAAAAGAAAATTATTTCATATTTTCACATACAATTACCATAACTATAAATATCATTTGTTTCATTGAAATGTTTATACAGTACCTAGTAGTAAGGTCATTGGGACCTTGAGATACAAAGTATCTAACCAATGAATCATCTAACTTTCCGTTATCAATTTGCTTTAAATATATTATCACTAACGATAAAGCTCGTAGAAAATGATTATTTTGATTAAAATGTATTGAAACAGAGGATAAATGAAATCCACGAAATTGTTCATTAAAAAGCAGTGAGTACTCGTATTATTGCAAACTTTTGAAGCGTTTGTCGAATTTACTGCATTTATTACTTTTAGAGGCTACAAGACGTTAGGTCAGTTGCTATGCAATAAGTTTTTCACTATCGGTATGACATGACAGTTTGCATCCAATCACAACGTAGAAAACGTAGTCAATTCATACAATATGGCAATTATTACTTTATTGTATATTTAATCATTTAATTATCATTCGGTTTGTTGAACGGAGTCCTCCTGATTCGTTACAATAATAGTGTTTGAAGAATTAGCCTTACTAATGGCAATACTTTCTTCATTAATTACATTACGCGATGACTGATATTACTTCTGAGGACAATCATGTAATTATATCTGTTGGGCTGTATCAGTCTAAATTTCAAAATGGGACTCTCTCTTTCTCTCTCTCTCTGTATATATATATATATATATATATATATATATATATATATATATATATATATATATATATACTGCAAAGAAATTTATTGCATTTACTTTGCTTATTTCAGAAATGAAAAGTCAGATTCAACTAAAGCTGCGGAAAAGACAGAGCCTACGAGACTAACGCAGGCACCGAACCCAATGTATTCGGTAGAAACACGGAATGTTGTACTACAGCCTGCAATAATTAATGAAGCTTATGAGTCTTACACGAGTGATCCTGAAGAACGAGACCGTTGTATGATGGAAGAAATTCCAAAGCCAAATAATTCTATTTATTCATTGGCCGGATCTGAAACCAATTTTGCAAACTATGCAGTAGTTAAAAGAAAGGATGTCCATAAAGCTAGCAATAATAGTACAACTTGCAGTTACGAAGTTATTGATCAACCGGGTTATCGGAAAGAAACCGGAATCGAAAATGAGAATGTAAATGTTTATGATAAAGCTAACTTATGTTTCAGAGAATGCCGCAACATTCAGTCTAAAAGTGTTTATGTAAATAAGTATACCAGTGTTTATGATACAACAAATGAATGTGGCAAAGAAATTGGTCAAAGTGACGGTATGTATGATAAAGCTACGAATGGAGACTTTGAGGAATATGATACGACATACGGGAGAAGAATGGATACAGACTTTACATATGATCATGTGTAATGTTCAAAATCAAAACTTACATATATGTACGGTGAAAATACAAATTATGCTTCATAAGAAGGACTACACGTAATATCAGTCGAAATTACTAGGATATGGGAAAACGGAACCAATTATAAACTTATTAACCTTGCTGGCAAGGTTATTCGTAATTAGGTTGTACACTACTTCCGAGCACTTCAATGCTAACATCATTTGCGTTACATCTAAGGGGATAGTCTTGCAAAGAAGTATACACATTTACTTTTACATGATTGTATACAGGTAGGTAGGAAGATATGTGTGAAAACGTGATAGATAGATAGATCGATAGATCGATAGATAGATAGAAAGATAGAAAGATAGATAGATAGAGATATATATAGAGAGAGATAGATAGATAGATAGATAGATAGATAGATAGATAGATAGATAGATAGATAGATAGATAAATAGATAGATAGATAGATAGATAGATAGATAGATAGATAGATAGATAGATAGATAGATAGATAGATAGATAGATAGATAGATAGACATCACTGATAGAGTAACAGGTGAAGAAACTTGGGATTACTTTTGACTACCTAACTCAAGAGAAAATAATGAAGTTTGAATGGAAGAAATGAAACCACAATTGACTCGACATAGACTGTCGAAAGGGTGTTATGTACAGTATTTGTCGATACAAAAGACCCAGTTGTCAGTGTTTGTCCTGTAAATTTAACTGGGCATTTAAATGCCTACCAATTTTTGCAGAAAGTTTTGGGACAATACGAAGCCACAATTAATGCTATCCATCTAGTTCATCAACACGGGTAGATGCATAACTCTGCCAATGAGACAGAGTTTTGAAAGGATCACATCATCCAGACTTATCCTTCATACATCTCTGGCGTATATAAATGAATCATGTAATCAGCATTTATATATGTATGTATGTATGTATATATATATATATATATATATATATATATATATATATATATATATATATATATATATATATATATATATATATATTCATTGTATATATAGTTTCAATTCAATCCACTCAAAGAGGTGCTAAAGGTGTAATTTTCTTAGAAAGCAATGTACCTTCATTCCCACGAGTCGATCACAATTGTATCTAGTGCATATATGGATTTCATATTAAGCTAAGTATACAATCTTCAATATGTATATTTATATAAAGGTACCATAATTCATTGATTGTATGCTCGCCTCTGCTTCTACTTAATTTAATTTACAAATAAAAGAATTGAGTGTTTGCTATATACAGTATGGAGTTATTCTTACTAACAAGAGCTACACAAAAGTACAGGAATACAATGGCGCGAAGAGTAGTTACACATGGACACATGAATCATTAACAAATGCTATTTTCATACGACACTCTGATAAATGTGATCACAAGGTAGGCTTTGCCTGCAGAGAGTGTATGCACAATATTCTACCAACCACTCTGTACACATTGATCTGAAATATAATTGTATTTGCAATATAAAGTTAAAATTGTGTGCCATTACTGTTTATGAGATCTTGTTATTAAATTATATTGTTCATGCTTTCAGGAAGAACTGGTTAATGTAAAAGAAAAGAAAACAGTCAGTTACGAAGACATCATGATGGACCTAAACTTTCGCTGTGGGGGAAGGCATACCTATTGCAGTTGTTGAGGAAAAAGCTTTTAGGTATCATCTTCGACAGCCAAATGACGTTTGTTCCACATATAAAAGATTTGAAAGCTAAATGCTTTAAATTTCTATATTGACTTAAAGTAATAGAGCACACCAACTAAAACGTCTGGTCGCTCAAAAATGGACTAAGGTTGTATTGATTATGGTTCATCTAGGGCTTCATACTGGAAGAAGCTTGACCCAGGTCATTATCAAAGAATATGACTCGCTCTGAGAAAATTTAAGACATCCAAATGTGAAAGCCTTCTCGCTGAAGTGTACGGAACACCTTTGTCACATCAGATAGGATGTTTTACGTACAGTATGCTCTCAAATTAAGATCAAATCCTGTGATCACTGCCTTCATGGATAGACCCACAATAAATTCTTATACAAAAAAAAAACCAAAACCACATACTTCCCGTTTGCTTTAGAATATCATCTAGCCTTGACAGCATAAAAATTGACCCCTTACGATTTAAGCAAACAAAAGTACTTTTCACGCCACACGATGGAAACAAAAATCAAGACAAACACTTTCATTCTCCAAAACTATTATCACCAACACCTCGCCGAATTTAATAACTACACACTCTTTAAAATGATAAATCAAAGGATGAGGAAAAGGCCGCTGCAGCTCTCGGTAGTGGAAACAATACAAGAAATGTTTGCTTACCAAATGGTATATCGATTATTTTCAGCCAAATTCAGAGGAATGGACCTTCCTCTGCAATATAGCGAAAGCAAATATATTTTAACGGCATCATCTTCTCAAATTGATTATCAGCACTTCCATCGCTGCAGAAAAGAAAATTAGAAAGCTAATTACTTACCAATATTCTCATAAAAATATTTAACTGTGTACCTCCCACAATAGAGCATATTGGTAACCCAGCCATATTGGTATTAAAGGTTATGCAAATGCTGATAGAGCTGAAAAAGTGGCCCATTCCTTAGAACCGTCTAATTTGATTCAAAATATTATACACTGGTTCAAACGTTGTATAAAATCGTTTTTAGTTAGATGTGGCAAATAATTATGGAATGATCCAGTGAATAACAAACTCCATGTGATGAAACCAATTAGTTTAATTTTCTCTTTCCTACAACAACATCATTTGGGATGAAATAGTCATTGCAAGTATTAGAATTATTCATACTTTTATAACCTACTCCTACATGTGAAGACCCACCAGAGTGAATTTCATGCAATGAACCATTCATTGTTGAACACTTTATGAGACATTGCTTAGATATGAATACAATAAACGTCTGTAGCATTTAAAAATTTGTGAAAGACGTATAAATGTATTCTAATATATCACTTTTAGGCTATAAGATTGAGCTTTCATATAATTTTTATATACCGTCGCTCACAATCACCACCTTTTCTTATAACACTTCATTCAAACACAATTTTCGTTACCTGTGTATCGGCAAGTTTTTATATATTATCCTCACCATCACTGTTTTTCTTTTAACTCTTCGATATTATTATCGCTGGTCGATAAGAAACCTTTCACCAGATGTTGTTAATGTTACGTATAAACTTATATGGCGGTAAGTAGCCTTACAATGCTGGTGCACCATAAAACTTAATCAGTCAACAAATATGCACATTTCTAAGGACACATATATGTATACACTCATCCACACACACACACAAACACACATATGTATATATATATATATATATATATATATATATATATATATATATATATATATATATATATATATATATATATAATATACATGTCAATACATACATACATACATACATACATACATACATACATACATACGTTTGCATGCATGTTTACATACAAATATACCATAACAGTTTATGTGTTTCAATAAACAATAAAAAGCATCATACATATTAGCTTAATGGATTAGTCTTAAATGGCAGGTTTTGAAATAGAAATTTTTTCTTGAAGGAATTATATCAATGTGACTTGAACATTAATCTTCTTTTGAAATTTTCAATAGACCTTCTTTGAATAAGATTATGTCCTTCATAGCACATGTAGCGAGTGGCATAAAAGATTTTAATGTTTGGTATATCTGTAGAAAACATTACATTATTTTCTAGTTTCCTTTAAACTTATCTTTGTAAAATTAAATAATGATATAGCACACTCATGTTGGAAATGAATTGATCACTGTTCACATTAATATTGTTATCAGTCCTGAGGACAAAATGCTGGGTGAAGAAGAATTAAATTGCTTTTAGGTGTGGGTTGTTTTATCATAAAGCCTGGACATTATATAGTTAATCCCGCCTGTTTAGCAAACGAATTACTGGATATACATGGAATCTAACATATGACTTAAGTTTATCATCACAACTTTCCTTTTTTCCCGTGCTTGAGGTTTTTCAGATAATTTAAATCTATTAATGTAGATCTTCCACTATATCTCAACAAATAGCACATTAAATTAAGGTTTCAATATATATATATATATATATATATATATATATATATATATATATATATATATATATATATATATATATATTATACACAAGAACGTAAACAAAAGGCAAGCAATATTTTTCTACTCGTGCTTTTTATTTTCCGTTTTTAGCGAGGACTGACTCCATCAATTACCCAAACCTTTGCAAACATCAGCCTGAAAGGGAGAACATAGTCATATTGTCGGCTGCCTCTCGGTATGCTTTCTCTCTGAAGCATGTAGCTTCCATTTTACCCAACATTATCTAATGTGCGAAAAATATGGTCATTACCATCAAAAAACATACTAAAATGACATATGTGTGGTTTTAAAACAGCTTATGAGTTTGTAAATATGTTCACATGTTGATAGATGTATATGCATTATAGTACCTGTACAATATTGTCAGATAAGCAAAACTATAAACACAGTGAACGCTGTGAAAATGTCTTATGATAGTGTACCATCTATCTTCCAGGTTCATTTGTGAAAGTAAAATATTCAGGATGAGAAAATATCACTCATATTCTTTAATGCTATATCTTCTATATATATATTTGTTAATGCTATATCCCAAATCTTTATTATATTAGCCATTGTCAAACCCAATACATGCCAATGTAGGTGATATAACGGATGAGATTTTGCTCTTTCTTGTGCTGTTTGAATGTAAGGCGGTTCGACATTACACAGAAATATTATTTTGATTTAGGTACTTAAACATTTTTGGCTTTTAAATCTAATAAAAAATACTTACAAATAGTTAAAAGAACATCAATCAAGCTCATAAAGACGAATAGTTACAGGCAGCTCAGAAAGAAATGGGTATTTATGTTTCCCTTTTAAGATTGGTTTTTATGCATTAAACGACCATTTCTGGTCATTTATTAGGATTGCTTAGATCTCATGGAATTTAGGATTACAAACCTTTATGACAACAGCAGATCTCACATGCTGTGCATCAATAAAGTAGTCTGGAGATAATGCAATACAACTATTTATATTGTTCTTAGTCTCTTATATATATATATATATATATATATATATATATATATATATATATATAGCAGCGAGATACGTGAGCAAACAATTTTTATAAAAGGATATATATTTAGAAAATGGAACAAAGGTCACCAATGAGGTGTAATGATTCAAAACTCTTAGAACCATCTGTTTGAACAGTTTCCTCCTTTACGTAATGACGTTGCATACTTAATATCATGACGGATACATTTGTTTGGAAAACATTTCCAGTAATTACTATGAATTCAATGACCAGCATGACAGTGAGATGCATGTACTATTAGAAATTTATGTGGGTGATCAATTTGATTGTTTTCATTCTTACTCCGAACCACAAATTTAAAACCCAACTACAATTTAGTCCTGAATTGCAACAAAACCGTTTTCATTTTTTGTTCCTTCGTAGAAACAACAAAACTGGTAGCAGTTTGATAAATCAACTTCAATAACTTAGTCTGAGAATACAGTTTTAACTGTTTGAAAGAAATGATTTGGAAAATGTTTATATTGTCCCATTATATGAGCAGTAATAACGTAACATAGTTTTAATTTCCACTAACTTCTTTAAGTTTAAATGTGTAATAGTCATAGTAAACATAATAAATACAAGGTATTCAAAAACAAGTTAGACAGAACATGATATAAAGAATACTAAATTAGTATGAGTATATTAAAATAAACTATAACCCAACCAACCATGTGATGAATTTTGTGACATGTTTATGCAGATCACTTCTGATCCCTATAACTTTCTCTCCATTGACATGACTTGAACTATAGAACTGGTTTGGATGCGTCAATGTACCAGTCAGAACAAGCATCTACAATCCGTACCAGTGGAGTTATAATAGAGACTGAAGACTGATGCCATAAAGCCATCCAGGATAATCAGAATTCATTCGTAATGTGCATTTGTAACATTAATGTGTTAGTGTGGGTCGAAAATGTAACAAAGATATGTTGGGTTGCGAAAAACTTCCAGAGAAGGCCTACCTCATAGCTACCTTTGAACACATATTTACACCACTGACATAACAAACACAGGAATAGCGGCAAGTGCCAATGACTTTAGGAATGTCACAACAATAGCATGGAAGAGGTGAAAAAGGCAAAATGGAACAGAAGATTTATAAGATACTTAACACACCATGGATATGAAGGTAACAATAAGAGCAACTGCAGAGACAAATTAATACTTGCCAGTAGCAACGGCTTAAGTCAAAAGAGATGTTAGTGTGTTTTGTATATTTAATCTAAATGTTTCCTAGTTATTGTGCTGTTTCTCTTCTTTCTTTTTTGTTTGTGTTTTTTGCATTTCATTGCATCCTATTGCAATTAAACATAACATTTGTCCAAAACTGAGTTCATTTCTGCTTGTTCTTTTTATGCAAACAACTAATACAAAGCTAAAAAATTTCAATATGTATGTTTATAATATCAAGATCATTATTAATAGAAGAAATAAATAGGTTTATCTGAGTGTCAGTTTAGCTTTTGGCATGCCCTTAGTGTACTTGTCATATTCTAGATTCTATGTTAATTTTAGCAATTGGTTTCTATCAGTATCTAATATTTTTAATTTGCTGTAAAGCATTAGGTTGCTGCAAATACAGCCAAGATTGTTAACTCAATGATCACTATCTCTTCTACAAATCTAAAATTAAGTGTGATTTTTCTATGCTTGTTGTCTTTGGAGAAACAGTCACACACATGAGGTCGCACTCGCGTCACAGAGTTTAGTACAATTAGCCTAATAACTCATCACAACTGTTTGGTGGTCTGCTGGCAAACAGAACAAATATGTTGAAAAGAAATTGTGAAACAATTTTAGGTATTGTAGAAATCCCTACATGCACAATAAGTTATGATAACCGATGAATAATTGTGGAGAATACCGGCAATGTCTCAAAAACTGTCACACACGAACACAAGCTAAGAAATAAATCAGATAAACTCAGTCGATGGTAGCAGAGTATATTTAATGTCATGATAAATGGAGGACAATATTTGTTTCCCACCATGTGAATCAAGATGGGTATGTTGTGCATCTTTGCTACAAAAAATTAACACATACAGTACAGATCGACCTGGTGTTTAATATAATGATGTTTATATGTTTCTGAAGAATGCATGTTGATAAGGAGGGCAAACACACTTAAGTGATATTATGTAACTTGATACGATAATGTTGTGCCTGGACTGTTTAATATCACACCAAAAGTGCTTGTGGGATTGTCATCGAACGATGCACCAATCGCTAAAAACGTTTGAGTACGATTTGCTGATAGACTAGTAAATGTTGTGGATTGAATTAAAAAATACCTGGGATTACAAGCAGCTCAAAGACAATCACTTCCAAAAGCTATGACGATTAGTAATTAGAGCAATAATAAAAGCAATAACATTACAGACAACATATACCATGCAGGATGCTGTTGGTAAAATAATTATTGATTTGATGATTGACATTCTAGCGAATGAAGTGAATTACAGTTTAAAATGTGAGTGCAGTAAATTAGCAATTTTTTGCTTCAACTGCTCTTTATCACTGTATGAAACTTGTTTAGACCACTTTACTCTCATGGCTAATTAATGCTAATAATATAATATTTATTGCTTAATTTCTAAAATTAGTAAATATTCTGGGGGACCAGAGCTAACAACATAATTATATATTCAAACAGTCCTGGAACATACTAGGGTATGGTAGAAACACCTACAGGCGGGTGTGATATTATATAAATCTGTGATGAGGAAGAATTTTAATGTTGACTGGCAACCAACATAGTTCAAATGTAAACATGACCCCACACACAGTTCTAACATTGCAACTGAATCTCCTAAAATATATGGTTAACACTGAACAGTCGCCATTCAGTACAGTTCTTGGCATGCCTAAATATATTAATAATCTACAACAATTTTTATATACAGGATCGAAAGGGACTGGGTTCATATTGTGTCTGATATTATCCGACTCAGATCAAATAAACCTATGATGCAATCAGTGGAAGCTATGAAATCAAGTCTGAAGCAAGAGTCATAGTCTCCATGGCTCATATACTGTTTGCATTTTGGCCAATATTAGAACCAGCTGAATTGCTATCAATTAGGCATGCGCCACCTGTGTTGATTTCATGTTGTAATAACTGTGTGACATATTTCTTTTTAACCGTGTTGATCAAGACTTGCATGTTGTCAATCGTTTTGGATAAAACACTGTCGAAACAACTGTACATTAGTGATCGACCTGATATTTAATATGACGGTTGTATGTATGAAACCCATGCACATTAAAAAGGCGAGAAAACCCGTTTGTGCAACATAGCATGAAAGTGAATCTTGTTGATTCTTTTCACAGGTGTATCAAAACTGTGGAATTGTTACCATAAGCAGCACTTATTGCTCAACACGTTAAATATGAGTAGTTGATAGTATCACAAATGTTGCTGTGGAATGAATCAGACTAGAGTTTGGTCTCCCATAAAAAAAGGTGAAAATATTTTTAAAGGGGGAGGGTTGGGAGTCCTCCACAATGGGGTCTTGAGGGGCAGCAACCCCGATCTGTGAGTGCAGGAGGCTGAAGGTCCCCGGCCAAAAATTCATTTTACAATCATAAAAAACTGCTTCTGGTGCAACTTATGATCATAATATAAACAAAATAATCAATGAAAAACAAATACATTACAAAAATGTTCAAATTGATTTGAATAATTTCACAATAATTATGATCACATCGTAATTAAGACACAATATTTTCTAGTTTTTTGCAAACATATGATACTATTCTCTTTTCATAATAAATCTGTAAAATAAAGACCTAAGTACATCAACTATATACAAAAATATTCCCCTACATTCACTTGTCTTTTTCTCCACTGGACAGAGCCTGTTGATAGGCCAATCGAGATCTTTTAACCACTTTGGCAAAGATTTCCTTAGCCTTCCGTTTTGTCAACGCTGCCTTTTTGGCTCAATGAGCAATGGCTTTTTTACCTTCTCAATGAGAGCCTTTTCCCTTTCATGCTCCTGCTTGTATTGATGACATGCAGAGCGCATATTCTGACAGAGAGCTACATCTGTTTTCTCATGAACGAAAAATTCTTTCTTAAAGTAATTTGCTGCACTTTTTCCGGATGCCTTTAAGCCATATTTTATGCTCTGTATTGAGTTTTGGGCTTCAATGTTTATCCTTCTTGATTTATAATCAATAATGTCATTCATTACATTGAAGGAGAATTAAACTTGTGGGCCATGAAAACAACTCAGTAAGGACATGATCATTTTTGTCAAACAAGGATATCTGGAACAAATATCACCACTCCCCCACCAGTAATCCATGTGCTGTCCCTTCTTAAACTATGGAGCACATCAGTATGAAATCTTCTAACTTCCAAATCATACTTGTCCAACTCACCTTTAATTAAGACAATTGATGCTACAGTTGGCAATCTCTGAAGATATGATAGAGATAAGGTGTGACCGCTGAATAGATTGTTGTTGATAGGCAGCTTGTTTTGCAAAGTCTGGCCACAGGCATCTTCAACCTGCAAGCATAACATGTGGTAAAATAAATCAACATAAATGTAATATATCTGAACTTGAATAAAGTATAGATTATGTTAAAACAAAAACAAACTTGCATAACAAAAATGTATAAAATTTAAAAAAGTATACTAGTGTTGTTTTGTACAAGTTTCATTAAGTAAAGGCAAACAGAGTTCTGATAATCCGGTGGCATATTATTTTGAACTATGTACAGGATTGCCTGATCCCATATCTGTAAATTATTCATAAAAGGTAAGCATTAGACTTTTTCAAAAAAACATTACACTGTGTCATGCACATCATCTTAAAGACTTCTATTAACAAACATTAGCAGAAAGTCATTGGATTTTAAAGGTTGAAATGAACACTGTCCATAGAATATAAAAACATAAAAATCCATAATATAACCTTCAGATTTGGGTTTAGCTTCAGCAAAAAGCTCAAGTGAGAGCTCTGTACACATTTAAAACCATGTATATAATACATAAGGACTGCTTCAAATTTGTTTCATAAATATGTAAATTTTATCAAGGCTCTCTGTGTCTTTCCCCTTGAGATAGATAGATAGATAGATAGATAGACAGATAGATAGATAGATAGATTAGATAGATAGATAGATAGATAGATAGATAGATAGATAGATAGATAGATAGATAGATAGATAGATAGATAGATAGATAGATAGATAGATAGATAGATAGATAGATAGATAGATAGATAGATAGATAGATAGATAGATAGACAGATAGATAGATAGATAGATAGATAGATAGATAGATAGATAGATAGATAGATAGATAGATAGATAGATAGATAGATAGATAGATAGATAGATAGATAGATAGATAGATAGATAGATAGATAGATAGATAGATAGATAGATAGATAGATAGATAGATAGATAGATAGATAGATAGATAGATAGATAGATAGATAGATAGATAGATAGATAGATAGATAGATAGATAGATAGATAGATAGATAGATAGATAGATAGATAGATAGATAGATAGATAGATAGATAGATAGATAGATAGATAGATAGATAGATAGATAGATAGATAGATAGATAGATAGATAGATAGATAGATAGATAGATAGATAGATAGATAGATAGATAGATAGATAGATAGATAGATAGATAGATAGATAGATAGATAGATAGATAGATAGATAGATAGATAGATAGATAGATAGATAGATAGATAGATAGATAGATAGATAGATAGATAGATAGATAGATAGATAGATAGATAGATAGATAGATAGATAGATAGATAGATAGATAGATAGATAGATAGATAGATAGATAGATAGATAGATAGATAGATAGATAGATAGATAGATAGATAGATAGATAGATAGATAGATAGATAGATAGATAGATAGATAGATAGATAGATAGATAGATAGATAGATAGATACACACACACATACACACACAATGATGCAGTGTTTCTCATCTGTTAATAAAAGTCTTACTACCAAAACAGAAAGCCTCAAAATTGCTTCGATAAACAAGACCATTATTTCCATGTGGAAAAGATATATAAAAGAAATACTTATCACCGAGCTTCAATTTTTCTGAATGCAGCTTCTTCTGTAGGTGCTGCTCCAAACTCGTCCAGCCACATTTGCCGTAAGTTAGATCTTTTTGCCGAGTTCACAGTTTGTCCTCGAGTGTCCAGTTTCCTAATAAACAGATCAACTAAAATTCTGTCTACTTTTCTTTTCAACCATTCCAATTTCCATATGTTTTTAAACCTTTATCCAAACTCTTTGTGTCATGATCTCTCTGAACGCCATTTTATGCAAGCGTGCCTCTTCTTTAATTACCTTCAATTTTCATTACACGAAAATTCATTGGATGAAGTTAAATCATTTAACCAATCAAAATGCTCTTTATACGAGTTGTGGGCTAACTAATATATGGAAATAATACATTACAAGAGTCTATGCAGAATGGGACCAAACAGACACTTTTGTTAAAAAAAGAATCGGAGATGATATAAAAAACACTATTTTTTAACAAATCTGATTAATGTCAGGAAAAAAGTATAATTCCGCTTTAAAGCGGAGAAAAATCATGCCTGTTAAATGAAACTGTGATTGTAAGTGGCTCAACTGCCTAGAGATCATTTTCACTAACAAAGGTTCCGACTCCTAAACACATCCTATCAAATTTAATGTACTAATTCATAAGCAATTTTCCACTGCAGATTGCACATATACCTTTCACACCTGTAAAGGCTTCCATTACATCGTCATACATTCAGTGTTAAACTTACAGAGAATCCTTTTTAGGTCAATTGCCTCTACTATTCTTGGGCAATGTACAACACACCATGCTACTGTTTAGTTGCTATTTGCATAATAAGGGAGGCAACTAATGACATCCAATAAATGTCACTAGAACATTATTTATTCAGTCTGCCATGGTAAAGATAGGGTTATTATATCACAAAGAGGCTTCAAGATCAATTACAATGACTAGTTATTAGAGCACAACAAAAATCGATTACACAACTTTCATCAGAAAATGTGCCGGCAGACACTGATAAAGTCAATAATCACTTACAACAGGAATGTGAGTTGAGTAATGTTAACAGATTTTGGTATTTAATGCTGTGCATCAATCTTGACTCGTGTTCGAACCGCTTCAATTTCCTGGAGTATTAATACCATTAATCCAACAGTATGGCTTACTTGCTAAGATGAGCAAAGGACATGGACACAGAAGCATTGACCTATACAAATAATACAAACCCAAAGCTGACATATGTATAAATTGTGAAAATTTTTAGTAAATATTCATGTAAAGAAGTCCATTTGTATCAATTTAAAAGATATGGATTAGTGAGGAATGTGATGATAGCAAGAATTGAATTCTGGATAGTGGGATAGTGGAATGCACAAATCACTTGATATTTTAGGAATGTTCAGACTTCCTAGTTTAAAATTACATTGTATGCCCCATCCAAACATGTCGAGGTTATTATATGTATTTATCTAAAATGATGAAAAGTTTAATGTATTGAATGATCATTATCCAATGAGTGTTATTTTTTTTCTATAACTAATGCTGCTAGTATTGCTGTTTCAGACCAATATATTCCCATTCCCATAATAGCTTGCATATACTTCTTTGCGTTAAGGTAACATTCTCGGCAAAGTTGATATATGGAATTATTCATTAGCTACCTATGTACCACAAATCATCATAATGTTTTGCTTCACAGGGTCTATTTCAAGTTGTATGTGAAAGCTTATACTTTACCAGACTTGTCAATTGCACAGATGCTGATTGAGGTTATGTCTGGATGGTGAATACCGATATTAAACTGTGAATTAATATATGTACAATTAATATATGTACCATGCATGTGAAAATGACTTGAAGAAATAAGATCCAAATGAGACCAATAATACATGGCTTATGTATTTTTCCAAGTCTTCATTCAAACATTACACTGCTTACTTCGCAGATGAAGCCAATACTTGGTCAACTTTTATTTTTAGGTAAATAGCCATTGATTAGAATTGTGTACGTACATGGACATACTTTCATCATTATGAACATTCTTCAGAATGAATTCTAAATAACAGAGCCTTTAAGACGAAATCTGATATAGTTTCTGATAATACTGATTCGTGAATAATATATTGCAGTGGATGTTATAATGTGCACACATCTTTTTGTCAAATCATGCAAAACATTATGCCTAACCAAACTCAGCAGTGTATCCCTGGAAAGGAACTTTGCATGAATTGCTTTGGCATGATACCATCTTCTTTGTGTTGATATACCGTTTGAAAATTGCTGGAGATATTTGATGACATTTTTACACTTCAGAAACGCTGGTCAACTGACAATTACTCTTTGCAAACGTTTAAAATCAACCTCAGCTTCTTTAAGGAGATGTTGTGTTAAAATGTATATTGTATTGATTGTGAAAATATAAACTGATGAAGCACGACTAATCATCTTCAGACAGATTTCATTTATTAATCCGAAATACCATAACATACCATGCTACATTCTTTTTGTGGTACCCAGCTCTATGTATGACCATAACACAGAATAAAATATGAACATAAACACATGACAGTATAATTCCAAGCAATATGGTATACTATTTATTCCTAATTCAATAAAACATCTGGGTATCATTTCAAACTTTAATCAGGCAATGTTTAACAGCTAAAATTATAACTGACTTGTAGCCAAAGATGAGTGATAGTCAATTATACACTGAAATATACACTTGTCTCCTTTATAAATATGTGATGCAATTCTATTGTCTACACAATCTTCCTTCCATATGTGAACAACTAGATTGTCTCCCTCTAAACTCTCTCCAAGATGTAACATCTCCAAACGCTTTATCCAGTTTCTGCAAATGTTTTCCTTGCCCTTGAAATGACCCTGATTGATATAGCTATTTACTGAGTTGATGCAATACATAGGATATGCTAACCAGTTTGTGTGCTGATTCTCATCTCTATCATTATGCACCACTAATACATCTGAACTGAGAATGTCACATGGTCTATCCAACTTTACAAATGTATACCGTTTCTTGCCAACCACAAATTTTTCATACTTATTCTTCCACCAATCTGGAAGTCTGGTGGGTCGACGTGTCTTGTTATCTACTAACGCTCCCTGATTTTGGCAGTTTAGTAGAATCTGTCCATGGACAGATGAAGTGCTAGTGTGACTTTCATATGATGTATTTCCAATATTACCTAGCCACATTTTATGGATAAACTTACTTTTAGAGATAGCTGGCAAATAAAAGTTCTTTGAAATGTTTATAACAGAGCCAATTGAAAAGATCAGCTTTCTATCTACAAGCCTTGCAAAGTCCAGAAAACCATGTCCACAGTCTGTAACAGTATACAATGCCAGAGTCTCTGCAACATCTATTTTCTTCAGGAATTTGCATACTTCAGAGACGGCTGAAAAAAAAAACAACAGAACTATTGACTAGCCTGCCACAGATGACATAGAAATTAAAAAATTCTGGCTTTTTGATTTTGTGGACAATTAATCGGAAATTTTCAATATAGCTCAGTCCTTACTATGTGACAGAGATGACAGTGGATTCTTTTAACACAGGGCATCACTATATGATACAGTGAATATTATCTACATGCTCAAGGTTCTAATAATATTAGGTCCACAATATGTCATTCCTTGGTATATGATAGAAATGGCCATGAAGTGTATTATTATAGGTGCCTCAATACAACACACACATTTATATATGATGCAGAAGACTACAGATCATATCATCATGAATGGAAACTCAATAAAACATTCACCATAATAATAAATATGTCACTGAAATAGCCATGGATCACATTACCATGAATGGAAACTCAATTAAATACACACACTAATATATCATGGAGATGGCAATAAATTGATAACTTTGAACAGAAATAACAATTTATAAAAAAAAGAATCACTGCCATATACTCGTGTTAATCTAATTTCTTACAAAATAGGATTCAAGACAACTCATCCTAAGACATGTGACCAATTGTACACATGAGAACTGACATGTCAAAACATGTAAATTTTTGTATGCTAATTCACGAAAGCTATGAATCTAGTTAAATACATAAAAAGTCCAGTATTTAATGCCACAAACATATATCTGGTAAAAATCTTCATATAAAAAGGTGACAGAATGGCATGCACAAATCGACCGTGCAAAGATGCATAAGAATGAGAAGTGCTTGAGAAATCTGTGATAGCAAAGATACCTGTGATTGTGAAGAAGTTGAAAACCCTGGGATAGGAAAGATACTTCAGTGTGTGAAGGAGTTGACCAGCCTGGCATAGCATATATACATAACTGAAGTGGTAGAAAACCCTGGGTTAGCAAAACTGCATCAGAGGCAAAGTAGTTGAAAACACAGGGCTAGCAAAGAAGCTATGTTGTTGATGACCCTGAGCTAGTATAGCTGTATCACTGTGAAGTAGTTAGTGACTCTTGGGCTAGCATATATGTGTCAGAGTGAAGTAGTTAATGACTGACCTAGCAAAGATGTGTCAGTGTGAAGTAGTTCATGACTGACCTAGCATAGATGTGTCAGTATGAAGTAATTAATGACTGAGCTAGCATAGATGTGTCAGTGTGAAGTAGTTCATGACTGACCTAGCATAGATGTGTCAGTGTGAAGTGAATGTTGACCCTGAGCTAGTGAACATGTATCAGAATCCTTTTAATTAACAAAATGATAAGTATATGGTGACTTTACATAAAAAATGTCTACCAAATTGTATATGCTGTTATCTCAAGCAGCAAGACTAGTGTACACATGGGAATTTATACAGTAGTATATCACCATCAAAGGGAGCATATGTCTAGAACAATTCACCAGAAAAGAATGAAATATTATACATGCTCATATATTTTCATTACACCAATGTTTTCAAAGTATCAGGGCAACACATTTACAGCTATGGGACCTGCTGCTTAGTTTTTACACCATAATTTATCAAATACATTTACCAGATACAGTATCTACATATTTACCAGATACAGTGTCTATATATTTACCAGATAGTGTCTATAAATTTACCAGATACAAAAATATTTATACTTTTACCAGATATATACATTTAACAGACACAGTATCCATACATTAACTAGATACAGTATCTATACATCAACCAGATATAGTATGTATTTATTTCCAGATACAATATCTATACATT
This sequence comes from Potamilus streckersoni, assembly GCA_016746295.1. NCBI lineage: Eukaryota > Metazoa > Mollusca > Bivalvia > Unionida > Unionidae > Potamilus > Potamilus streckersoni. The sequence continues at coordinate 294,877 of JAEAOA010001018.1, forward strand.
TACCAGATACATTTCAATATATATATATATATATATATATATATATATATATATATATATATATATATATATATATATATATATATATATATATATATATATAATATTTTACCAAATGCATATCTAAAAAGCAAACCACCATTCAAAATTTGTTGAGGTAAAAAAGCAAACCGCCATTCAAATTTAGTTAATGTAAAAAGCAGACTACAGAACTAAAATCATTTGCAGCAATTGCCTCTCTTCCATCAACTTTTGGTGACCATGCCCTTCAAAATACATATCCCCTCCCATACCATATGGCTCCATCCCAGCCTTACATGCAAATCCTCCACAAACATTGGTCAAACTTGACCACTAAATACTTCATATTTTGTGCAAACAATTGTCCTACCTGAAGTCACCTCCTCTTTACTTTGGACCTTTTAAACCTAGAATCAATAAGTATTTTCTCTGAATGCCTTATCAGAAGTTAAATAAATGTATGTGGAATTGAAAGCATTTTACCAATGTCTCCAATGTTATGTACAGGGATAAAACATAAAATGTGTCACCACTGTCATAATCTTTGGTGCCAAGAAGATAATGTCCTCAAACAACTTTAAATGTTATCTTTATTCAATTCAACACACACATTTACTGACATGAATTGTAAGAGATCATTGCCCTGAACCTGTTCTCAGATCAGGATCAAATTTTTAACAAATTTTTTTCATACATAAACTTCTCCCAAAATCAAACTACCTTAAAACTGAGAATATATAAGACAAAGAATACAGGTATTCCAAAGATAATACTTTAGTTAACATTTGTGTTGGTTTGTGGTATAAAGGTATTCAAAAGATGCTGTTTTATGTTTCGTGGGTATGTGTCACAGAATGTAGGTACTCCAACGATAAAGCTTTAGTTGGCATGGGTATGGTCTTTAAGAAATATGAATATTTCAAGGAAAGTATTTTAATTTGCATATAGGATTTGTGGAATACTGGTACTACAAAGGAAAACACTTTATTCCGCATTATTGTGGGCCTTGTAAAACACTGGTACTCCAAGGATAAAACATTATACAGACAACACTATTTTGCATGAATAGGCATCACAGTCTTTACAACTTGTTGCTGATGACACTTTATTTTGCATGGGTGTGGGTTGTGTATAATACAATACCGGTAACCCACAGAAAGCACTTTATTTTGCATGGGTGTGGGTTGTGTATAATACCATACCGGTAGCCAACAAAAAGAATATTTTGCATGGGTGTGGGTTGTGTACAATAGCATACTAGTACCCCACAGATAACACTTTATTTTGCATGGGTTTGGGTTGTGTATAATACCATACCATTACCCCACAGATGACACTTTATTTTGCATGGGTGTGGGTTGTGTATAATACCATACCGGTAGCCAACAAAAAAAATATTTTGCATGGGTGTGGGTTGTGTACAATAGCATACTGGTACCCCACAGATAACACTTTATTTTGCATGGGTTTGGGTTGTGTATAATACCATACCATTACCCCACAGATGACACTTTATTTTGCATGGGTGTGGGTTGTGTATAATACCATACCGGTAACCCACAGAAAACACTTTATTTTGCATGGGTGTGGGTTGTGTATAATACCATACCGGTAGCCAACAAAAAAAATATTTTGCATGGGTGTGGGTTGTGTACAATAGCATACTGGTACCCCACAGATAACACTTTATTTTGCATGGGTTTGGGTTGTGTATAATACCATACCATTACCCCACAGATGACACTTTATTTTGCATGGGTGTGGGTTGTGTATAATACCATACCGGTAACCCTCAGAAAACACTTTATTTTGCATGGGTGTGGGTTGTGTATAATACCATACCGGTAGCCAACAAAAAAAATATTTTGCATGGGTGTGGGTTGTGTACAATAGCATACTGGTACCCCACAGATAACACTTTATTTTGCATGGGTTTGGGTTGTGTATAATACCATACCATTACCGCACAGATGACACTTTATTTTGCATGGGTGTGGGTTGTGTATAATACCATACCGGTACCCCACAGATAACACTTTATTTTGCATGGGTGTGGTCTGTGTACAATACCATACCGGTACCCCACAGATAACACTTTATTTTGCATGGGTGTGGGTTGTGTATAATAGCATACCGGTACCCCACAAATGACACCTTAATTTGCATAAATGGGCACCATAATCACAGTGTCTATAATTTGTTGTTGTTGTGGTATTTAGCACCATTTTTCAGTACACAATAGGCTATTAATGACAGTCAATATAACTGGTGGAGGGAAGAACTCGGAAAACCCTGGAAGAACCACTGCACCTTGAGAAGCTACTAGCAAACTTTCTCATGTACCCTAAGTTACTGAGCCTGAGACTAAAACCCACACAGCCAGATGTGAGATAGTGTTGATTCATAATGTTGAGTGCCTTAGACCACACTGAACCCAGGGTCCATAGCCACAATTTGTTTATAAAAATAAAAAGCTGCTGAATAGCATACACAAGGTTTAAGAATAAAGCTGAAGCCACAATGTTTGACTCTTTTCATATCAACCAATGAATTTCAAATTTATGAAGATCATATTAAATAAAATTAAATTATCGCTTGAGTTTGAACATGAAGTATTTCTTGCAAGACAGTAACGGAAAGTTATATTCATCAAACATTTACCAAAAAAGTATATTCAAAAATTAAAATCACTTATGATACATATTTATAAGCTAATTCATAAGCTGAACATAAACAGGTTATCAAATAAATGAACCTTAAATACAATATCTTACATTTAACAGCATCATCATCATACATCTGTCCAAGACATGTCATTGTGCATTCCATTTTGGATGTATCAGTATAAAGTTCACACTTGAAACTGTCTTGATAAAACTTTAGCAAACGTGCCCTGAAATATTAAAATAAATATTAGTAATACAATAGTTTCATCTCTCTCTCCATATATATATATATATATATATATATATATATATATATATATATATATATATATATATATATATACATATATACACACACACTGCAATAAAAAATACAACTTTACACACTGTCACATGTGAATCCCATTTTTTTCCTGAGAGAACCTCAAATTCATTTAACATTTAAAAGTGAGGAGAAAATGTGTGAATTAAATCTTAAGATTATTGTTTGCATTATGATTGAAAACTGCCTTTGATTCTTTTAATTAACATCATGAAATTTACTACTTTTAATAAGATTTCATATATATGTAGAGACATTTAAAATCGCTTACTTGAGGAAATAACTGCTACACACATTTTGATTTATCTCCAACAGTTTACAAGTTTAATTCTTTCAACGAAGCTTTAGGTCAATGGTGTTTGCTTTGAATGGATAGATGTGTTCTAACTTTAAAAGGGAAGTAACTCAAACTTTACTAATACACATTTTGGGAGTACTCTTAATGTAGATTTACTAAACCTTGATTACTAATGTTATCAGACTTCTAATACCCATAAATACTACAATCTCTCACACAAATAGTTGTGTTGGATAATAGAGATTCTAATTCTCATGTATCAATGAAACTTGCTAGCATCTGAATCCAATCCCAAGCCTAATGTTAACCTATATGTGGTTCTATTTGCTACCTTGCACTGTTGTTTTCATTGATTATGGACCGTGCTGTTGTCAACAAATACTGACTGTTTATGATGTCACTGGTTATGGGTCAAGTTGCTGTTGCCACTGATTAAGGACCATGTTAATGTTGGCATTGATTATGAACCGTGTTGCTGTTGTCATCAATTATGGACTATGTTGATAACTAGTTATTCAGTAAACAGTTTAACTATTTCCAAATGAATTTTGAAAGAAATAGTTACTTACAAATTAATAATTATTACATAACTATGACTGTTCTTGACTATTCAATTGTATGATCATAAATCCCAATACTGTAAGTGAATTATCATTTTTCTTTTTAAGTATCCCACTATAAAGCAACCTGACTTGAAAAATGGAACATAAGTATAGCTTCCTAAACATCATTAATTTATTTAAAAGATAAATACCATATGTGCTTGCTTACAAGAGAAGATAAATACCATGTGTACTTGATTACAATAGATAGATAAATACCATAAAAACTTGCTTACAAGAGATAGATAAATACCATATGTACTTGCTTACAAAATCAGATCCAACGGTAAACGGCATTAACACAGATCTACCATTGCATAATGAGCTGATAGATCTAGGTCTATAGAATCTCTTAAGACAAATCAGTAAAACAAACAAGAAATAACCTGATCTACTAGCACATTAGGTGATGGTAGATCAGATCTATGCTGTCTGCAGTAGGACCCAACTTATAAGATAAAAAGATAGACAAAAAAACTGATAAACATATCAAATTAAATATATGTTAATGCCTGACAGTGATCAGGGAAAAATAAGAAAATAGGTTACCTTTATGCACATAATAAGAAAATGTGAAAATAAAAGGTTACATATAGGTCAGTCAATTGCTGGTATTAATAAAACAAAATCATCCAGAGTCCATATAGATGAGAAAGAAAAGTCTGGCAAAGATTTTTCTTAATGTAAAGGTTTGGTTATACAACCACAGAAATACTTCTACAACATTATCATGTTAAAAATAATATTGGAATTGAATAAATGTCTTCTGCAAATATGATTGTTAAATTGCCCATCTCAATATCATTAATAGTGTGCCAAAGTTATCTCCATATAACTCTGTAGTTGAGTGAAGGGTGACCTTTATTGATATAAAATCAAACTAATTTACATGTTTAAGCTATTCATTATCCAATGAAGTAATCAGTCCTGTCTTTAAGCACCACACATGCTCATTTCAAGATAACAACAAAGTCTAACTTGATGTCAATAGGTAGTCGCATAGAGCTTGCTACCTTACCAGGAAGATCAAGCATGTATTGTAACTAATATGAATAAATCCTGATACAAAGTCACAGTGACCCAGTTTTGGTGCAACATATGTCCATCCTATGATGCACTTTAGCATAAGTTTGGTATAAACTAATAAAATTTTGTTGGATTCAAAACTTATAATAATTTATTTCGTCAATTTTGGATAACTTGTGGAAAATATACGACAGCATCTCGGCTTTGTTTCATGATACATGTTCATCACATGGTGCACACACTTTGGAACTTCCATGTTATTAGGTGCAACATTAATGTTATTACAGCTTAAACAGGAGGATGTATACAATAATTTTTAGCAATTTTGTATAAATCCTGCAAAGTAATTCATACAGCTCCCTTGATGAGAGTGATTCACTACTGGTCAAAAAGAATTTCCACAAATATAAGATAAGGCGATTTTGATGTCTAGATGTTGGGTGTCGTAACTACCTCAGAAGTCTTCCAGTGAAAATTCCATTGCAGATATGAGTTGCCATAATAATACAGTGCTACCCGCTTATGTTGATATGGTCAGGTTTGAGGAAAAATTGTCAACATAAGCAGATGTTGAGATAAGTGTTTGGGGTTTGGAAAAAAGATACATGTTAAACCACAGTAAACTGCAGTTTTATCAATAAAGCACAACAAAATTTCTTACATGAAATAACCTTCACGGTATTATGATATATTATTTTAATACCATTACAGTGATTTTATGTCAGAAAATGTGTGCTTTTTTGAAAAATCTGCACTCATGTGGTTAAATTGACATAGAGGCAAGATGGAAGTGATCCGTAAACATCATGAGTGCTTTAGACCACTCTGCCACTGTACATGAAGACAAAACCAGTAAAAGACACTTGTATATTGACAAATTACATTTTGGTTACCTTTTTGTAATAAAATCCACAAAAAAATATTGAATCGGTTGCATCCTGATATGAAATGCATTATGATATTCAATGTTGGCAATATCAGTTATTTACATGCTTCAGATACATGTACTTGTTACTTAAATTGGCCTAGATTTTGGTCAGTCTGTTCCCATCTTTTTGAGGCTACCAAGGCTACTCTGTCTCTTCATAAAAACCTGTCAACAAGTTGATTTAAACAGTACATGTACTTGTATTTAGTTACAGAAGTCATCGTGAAAAGTACATAAAATCGAACCAGAGATATGCGGCTGGTATGATTAATGAAGGCATAATATTGTATACCTTGACACGTGCTAATGAGGTATTAAAATGGAAAATGATTCTTGTGATACAATATTGTAAAAGTGTCAGGTCAATATATGTACATTTAAAATTTTTCAGACATCTTTGCAAGATGGCCCACCCCCAACTTCCTTTAACAGCCAGATATTTAGTTTCCAGGGAATGTAAATTAAATCTGCATTTACACTGCCATTGGTAGCGATCATAAATAAAAAAGAAAGTTAAAAGAAAACTTTCACACAGCACAATAAATGTGTTTTTATCACTGATCACTTTGGAAAATGCAAGAATCAGATTTCATTGCTTTTATTTAAGTCGCCGTGAGAGGCCAACTTTATAGGAAGAAACTTGGATCCTCACGCAAAACATGGTAGACTTTGAGGCAACTTATTTCTGGTGTTTAAGATCTGCACATCCTATGACACATTTAGTATCACTTTGGAGTAATAGATGCAAAGATGATGGAAATATAGCATATATAATCATAACCAATTTTAATAAACCACAGGAAAGTAGGTCACAGTGACACCATATTGGTGCACAACACATGCTCAGCACATCATGTAACCTCAGTGGAATTTTATATCATTAAATAAAAAATATATAAATAATTGCACACATAATAAGAACGAATGGAGGGACACATTGAGACACAATGTTCATTCTTTGGTACATATGCCCTCATCTCAAAGTTAAGTGCATTACCAAGAAATCAGTCATAAGTACAATAACTATAGAGCAAGATAGCACAATAGAAAACTATTATTCTTACACACTATGTACATGAGTACACAAAATTTTTGTATTGAATTATTTTCCTCAAAGTACCTGCTCTATAATCCTCTGCCTATTAAATGAACTACACTGGTAAAAGCTACAAATGAGATACAATTAAGGACACTTTATATTCCATTTTACATTTGTTATTATTTATTTACAGATCTGAGCGATTTGCATATTTTGCCCTTTTAAAAATAAACACATACACAGTCATTATTTTGTTGTGACAATGGCAGCAGCAACAGCATCAACTCAGTGTTAGAAATTTTGTGAAAGTCAATAACTCCCTTATTTGTAAAGCACCCTAAAGGTGGCAGGACAAGACCAAAATAGACAAGGAGCCTTCCACAGATCCCAATCAATTCTTTCTATTCAATAACATGGTCAAAACCTACCACCACACATTTCCTGAATTCAGATTTACACCTTTTGTAAGTAGGAGTGATACACAACCTGCATGCTGTCAAATCCAGACCTCCTTCCTCCTCTTCTGTTGCTGATCTTGACTTGGACTTTTCCATTGTCTTTAAAGGGATTCAAAATAACTACTAAGCAGTAAGTAAAACAGGCTCTTCACATTTGCTTCCTCTTCTTTATCCTGGGCATGTGGCATGAAATCAGCTGAAAGATAGATGTATATAACAATTATGAAAGATAAGTGTTCCAATTATTTAATAGGCAAAGCTAATCAGGACCTCGAGTGGCCGAGTGGTCTTAAATGCTTAATATACAATTGATATAATTTGTTTGTGAAAAGGACAAGATATTGTGCCAGCAGCTTCTCATGGATAAGTGGTTCTTTCCGGGGTTTTCCCAGGTTCTTCTTCCACCACTAATCCTGGCCACCATGTATAGCCTAGCATGTGCTGAAAAATGGCATTAAAACCCACATCAACAAAACATATCAAATAAATAAAATAATATCAGAGATACTTATATACAATTCATATGAATTTGCTTGTGAAAGGGACAGCTGTTTTCCATGTATCTCAATCTCTTAGCAACATAGACTGGTCAGTTATCTTCCAGAATGGATAATTCCCCATTTAAAAATTATTCATTTGGAATAACTAGCCAAAATATTTCATCAAAGGATGCTGTTAGACTAGGTAATGTTGCCTTCACATGGGGTCAGGTTTATAAAACTAATTCAGGTAACATACCCTCAATGTCTTCTTAAAGTATTCTTGAAAGATACTGTATAGACTTAATCCACTTAAAGGCACTGTATAGACTTAATCCACATTCTTTGGTGGGGTTTCTTAAACAGGAACTGCTGTGATGTCATCAACTGTGTGCACTTCCATGTCTGCTATTTTGAGAGCCTAGCCACTCAAACTGGCACCTAATAACAGTGTTTTCTCCAGAAAATTGTAATGGCCTGTCTCCTTGTATGCATAAGGATGACCTAATACATCACATTTAATCAGGCATTTCAGCATCAGGAGAACAAATTCATGACTTTTCCCCTTTTTAAATAATCCTGCAATGTAAGATGCATCCCAAGATATTTAGGTGTCAGGGTACTATTTTGTAATTTGGCCCCTGGCAAATTTCTTAACTTAAGACTATGGTGCGACTTTTTTTTAGCTATTATTGTTTATGAGTTAAAGATATGCATATATTTGTGATGTAGGTATCTCTGGCTTGTGTTATTCTTGAAATTGATGTCAGCCACGTATATCTTCCATAGTTCTCTGCAGTATGTTGATAGTGAAATACCAATAGTTGGCAAGGAAGAAGAGCTAGCCTCCCATAACAATAATCACATGGGTTTGGGGTAAGTTGAATATCTCTAAAAATGGCTTGGATGACAACTATTTTCACTTGCATTAGCCTGTTTAGTACACAATGTTTTGCAGAATCGTCATTTAGGAAAAGGACTTGTGTTAGCACTGAGCATCACATGGTGTCAAAAATGACCTTCGGATATGAAATTGCAGGTATAAATTTGGGGGTAGGGGTGCATAAACTTCTGCTATGGACTGCCATTGACTTCTCTGGTCAAGTGGATAATATTCTTATGCTTTGTTTTAATATAAATATCCAAAACTGGGTACCTTTACCTTTGACATCACTTATGTTTTTCATTTTTTATGATTTCTTTTATACATGGTCAATGATCGCGGCATTAATTACATAAACTCTGTCCCTTGCCCCCTTACAACTTTTCAGTTCGCCTAAAAACTAGATCAGGGGACGTCTTGCATTGTAGGACCAGGCTGCCGGAATCAAAGGTACTCGACGCGAGCATGATGTAAAAAAAGAAAAAAAAACAAAAAAAAACAATAATTTTATGGAAAAAGTCATATAGAGTGACAAAAATATCTCAGACTTAAATTGTATGACAGGGAGGGTCCAATGTCAGAACGGGTCATTTGGAGTAGTCTGAGATATTTTTGTCACTATGTATGACTTTTCCCTTAAGATTATTGTTTTTTGTGTTAACATCAAGCTCGCGTCGAGTATCTGCGGCCGGTTGTTGTTGTTGGGCTTAACGCCATTTTTCAGCACACTATAGGCTATTCATTGGGGCCAGTATTAATCGTGGAGGAAGAAACCGGGAAATTACAGAAAAGAACCACCGACCCACGAGAAGCTACTGGCAGGCTTTCTCACATATCCACATTCACCGAATATTAGACTCGAACCCACGCAGACAGAGGTGAGATGGCAGTGATTCGTAACGGACATAGCTTTAGACCACTCGGCCACTCGGGGGCCCCACCTGTGGCCGGAATCGGATTGTTGATCAATCTTCTTCAAAAATATACCTCTGTTAAAAAAGTATAAACACATTATAATATTTGGGAGTTGGGGTAGATACCTTGGCACTGTGGACGCCAGATTCGTATATATCTATTTACTAATAGCCTTAATTGCGTTTGCAAAAAGCTCCGTCATTACAAAGGTTATAGAAGCAAAAATACGCTTCAATGACAGAGTTCAACTAAGGGAGAAAACTTTGCAAACAACAGAATGTGAAACGGTATAAAGTTATGCACGTAAGATTCACAGTACGAATTTAGTTCCCATAATAAACCTATGCGAATGACATGGCATTAAAAATTATATAAGTTTAAAATCTGAGTTCTCGTGATCAAACAAGTATTTATCAGAAAAGACATATCCTTGATGATAGCTTTTGTGCAGACAAAACCTTGAGCCGTGCTTGAAACATGTACATTCAATTACGCAAAAAAAAAGAGTCTGGTCAAAGTCAGTAATGTGTTTTAAAAATGAATAATTAATAAATATATTTATTCGCCTTCGACATCCACTGCTAGATTTAATTTTTCAGTCAGGAATAAATATAGGAGAATTTGTGATTTTACTTTCAATTACACTGCAAATATTCCAGTCTAAATAGTTATAAGATTTCTTTAAAAAAGAAAAGAAAGTACATCGGACACAAACTCTTTGCAACCAAAAGGAGAACTTGTATGGTTTGTCCATTCATTTTTATTTCTTGGAAATTGAAACCATCAAACAAATTATATATTTATTTCATATTAAGTTCTATAGAATCATTTAGCACTAAAATAGAAACTAATATTTGAAAGTTTAAATACCCATAGATCTCCGTATTGTGAAACAGTGATTTAGATTCGCCAATATTGTTTTATTTATTTAATAAAACTTTCAATCGATGGATCATTCAATCAATCAAACTATGGACAGGCTGGCTACGTATATCATTTCTTCACAGCATGGATTCTCTCCCGCATAATTTAAATAATAATAATAATAATAATAATAATAATAATAATAATAATAATAATAATAATAATAATAATAATAATAATAATAATAATAAAAATAATAATAATAATGTAAATCAAACCTCTAAATGTGTTGATGCTAATTGACAACAAATATTTGGTGGCCAAATTCATTTGTGACTGGACATTACAAGAAGTAAAATAAGAAAGTAATGGATTCGAACGAAAGCCAATGGTTTTTGTGTTATTATGTTGTTATTGTGCTTTTTTATTTATTTTTTATTTATTTATTTTTCCATTATCAATTTTATTACTGGAAAGGTGAATAAGAGAAACGAACAATTAAAGTATATATATATATATATATATATATATATATATATATATATATATATATATATATATATATATATATATATATATATATATATATATATATATATATATATATATATATATATATATATATATATATATTTAAGAAGGTTGTTGAATAATCCAATAGAATTTGACCAAAGATTAGCAGGTTTAACTACAATAGAGATTAAAAATTTCTAAAAATATTTATCAGAAAAATTACAAGGTAATGAAATGGAGCAAGAAAGAGTAAGAATGCTGACGAAAATGTCTATTGGGACTGCTGAAGATCAAATACGATAGTATATAAAACAAGGAAATAATGAGATAACAAAAAATGAAAACGATGAATTTTTCAAAACAAATAATATAAAAGATCTTGATAATATAAGTAAATGGAATGATGAAGATTTAAAAAAAAAATATTAATAATTTAACTGCAATAATGAACGACGGTATTACTGCTAAAAATGATTTAGACAAAGCAATAGGAGAGGAAAATATCCTTCCACTTTATGATAAAATAAGTTATGGTGTTATTGCTTTACTCGATAGAAAAACAGCACAAGCCAATAGAGACAAACCTTCTGGTAGGGGTGGGATTTTAGAAGAAAAGTTTTTAAACTTGATGAAACTCGTGTAAAACAATACAGAGAAAAAAGATGAAAAGGAGTTAGAATATTTTCATCATTTACTGAAAAAATAGGTAGATTAGTGCTATTGATATCATCAAAAAGCTGGAAATGTTGCTGCTGAAATTGTCAATAAAATTATTGACTTACTTAATCATTTGAGATCGGATAATTTCTTAACATCTGACGAATACAAAACTTTACATCGCGATTTAATCGCGCCGACTTAATTATACAAAATTATAATAATAAATGTCAGCAAAGGTATCACTAGACTCTAGTCTCTCTCTAAAAGATGGCTAAAATTTTTCAACAAAATATATTTCGCCAATAAAACTAAATCGTGAAAAATAATATGAAATGGGACTTATTTCCTGCACTTGGTGGAATGCTATGTATAATGTAAAAACTGGAGTAAATGGTGAATTTAAATTTACTACTCATGGTTTAGTTTTATGATATGGAAAACATTTAAAATTCCACAAGGAGCTTACAGCATTGAAGATTTAAATAGAATAATTAAAGAACTAATAACAAAAAAGAATGTTACAGTTGATAATTTTGTGCTTAAACCAAATTATATTACGTTACGCGCTTTAATGATATTAAAAGATATATTTGTTTATCAAAACATGCCAAAAAGAACCACTGATAGGATTTGATCGTGATGTATATTCTGCTGTTGATGAAATTTTGTTACATATGATTGTGAAAATTCAGTAGAAATAACTGACTTAAACTCAATATTGATAAATTGCTCTATTGCATCTATTGCATCTGTATTTTATTCAGCGGAAGGTAGCAAAAGAAAAACGATATATAGTTTTTCGCCAGACGTTCTACCTGGTTCTCTTATGCTAATTAGTCCACGTCAGGTTATTTATTATCCGCTAAATGTTGAAAATCAAATAACAGAAGTAAATATGCAATTGACAGAACAGCCTGAATAACGAAATTGTTACTTATTATTAACACATACACGAGCAATAGTAAACATATTTTCTAAGAAAAGCTAGAAGAATTTTAGTAATGCGAAAGGTTTGATAATAAAATTATGAAACCTGAGATATAATGAAACAGAGAAAAAAGTTTATCAAAGAAAAATATTAGGAGGAATTTTTGGAAATATATTTGCTAAAATTATAGAAAATGTTCAAAGTATACCTCATAAAGTTGCGCCAATTGCACTTGACACATTAAAAGCTTTTGCAACTGGATCTGCATCTGCTACTGGAACTGACGTGGGATAAAAATAGCTAATACAATAAAAGGAGCACCGCAAAGCTGTATACAGACAATAAAATAAGCTATTTCAGTAAGCACACCAACAAAAGAAACTCAACGGTCAATGATAACAACAAAACTTCCATCACCACGAGAAGAACATATTATAAAAAAACAATATCTAAAGTAACAGTGCTGCAATAATGTTGTATAACCTAATTAATAAGAAAATGTCTGTAAAAATTATCTCGATTTCTTAGAAACTTATGACACAGACGTCACCGTAACATCGTTTGAATATGTTGAACATCAGGATGAAAATACTAACGAACCTAATAAGGCTGGCGTCATAATATTTAATACTCGAGACGAGGAGGTATTTTTGCTGCCTCACAAATCAATGTTGGAAGTTTGTGGACAGATTAATGCTGAAACAGAAGTAGCTCTTACAAATGATGGTTTGTGCTTATTTAAAAGTGCTAAATAGCAGCTGGCCAATCAAAATGTCGAAGATTTTCAGGTCACCTACAAGTTGCAAGTACAATGTTAATATTTGTTTTCGTTTTCCGATGATCCTTCGAGATCGACTGCAAATAATATGATGTGGTTTAAATATATAGGTGGTAATGCTGTACCTAGTGAGTTTCACTTGACGAGAACCTTTCCTCATGGAGAAAATGTGGCTGCAGATGTCGAAACTTTAAGAGATTTGCTTTATTGCTAATGTTGCCAATTTTAGTTGCAAATGCTAATGCAGACGCTACAAGAGTCTCGCTTACTACTGCTTATGATAATCTTGGTATTACAGCCGCAATAAGTCCAGCTGCTGAAGGCGTTGCAATGGTAAATTTTGTTAATAATTTAGTTAATGAAAGAAATACACTTTATAATGAGGGTTCTGTTAAGAGAAAGGCACTTGCAGCAGTATCATGTCAGATTACAATGATGCAAGCGTTAAGTACAATATTATTCTTTAGTCGCGATTATAATACAATATTTAGTGGAGTTCAACATACGCCTATTTTAGATTATTATAGATCGATAAAAACGAAACGATTGTTTATTTCGGTATGGCGGTGATGATGTACAATTTGTCTTAAAAAAACTTGCATTTTGGATGTCAAGAATCACTACATCTATCACGAAAATGGCGAAAATAAATGATATGCTGCAAAACAAACGTATAGAATTTACTTTCAGCAACATAAAATATATCAAACAGTTCAGAATGCCACAGACTACACATGGAGAGTCACAACAACATCAAATGAACAACTATCACTTCAATTATTTGTTGTATTTCATCGGCAAGCGATACGTGGAAACCTGATACAAAATAATGCAAACTTGGATAATGATAATGTTAGATGAATGTATGCTAGAATAAATTCAAAACAATATACAGAACGTGCGATTTTGCAGATGACGATAATAAAAATACTACTAGACCGTACATGTATTTACTGCAAAAATATCGTGACTTTGGAGATGGATCTCATATATCAGTAGACGTATTTCGCACACTTTATCCAATATTTTATATTGATGTCGCTATGATTAGCGGGCTAGCTGTGGACAGTATATCTGATACTGAAATTTACAGGAACGCTCGAAGCAGCACCAGCATCTCAGTTGTATTTATATGCGTTAGTGATAAGCGATATATTTGTTACAACTGACTATGTTGGAGGTAAAATGTCAGTCCAAGTTTAGAGTTCTTTGCACTTTACTTTATGTGTATAATCTGTAAATCTGTAACTGTAATATAATCACAATATATATATATATATATATATATATATATATATATATATATATATATATATATATATATAAATATATATATATATAGTTATATATATATATAGTTATATATATATAGTTATATATATATAGTTATATATTTATATATATATAGTTATATATATATATAGTTATATATCTCTAGTTATATTTGTATATATATATGTATATTTAGATATATTTATATATATATATATATATATATATATATATATATATATATATATATATATTGATGACCAAGTTAAATATTAACATCTGCTGTTGAAAAGAAGAAGCAGGTTTCATTAAAGGTCAGCCATAACAGGCAAAAAGGTACTTTAACAAAATTAATGTTAACCCAAAAAAAAGTTAATATATACGATCTCAAAAAACGTTTTGCTTAAAATTAAAGTGTTTCACAAATAGCTGCGATGACAAAACATACAGTGTCTTCGGTCCGGTACTATCAGTAAAGCCAGAACGGTAATACCTAAAACTTAGCCAGTGTTATGCACATTAAGATTAGCAGCAGCGTCTGGAGCTGTAGTTTTTGCTCAAAATTTTGTATGAATGTCGATGGTAATAAAATTTGTAAAATTATTTGAATTTTCTGAATATAATTTTTCGTGTCCTATAAATATAAGCCAAAACGAAAAACAGAAAAAGAAAGACTACAACAAAAATAGACACGATCGAGGAGAAAAGGTGGATTTATGTTAATGTTGTAGATATGTTTATAAAGCATGTGTTTAACATGACCGTTCGGATAAAACAGGGATATCGATGACTAACCAATTAAAACAAATTATTGTTAACACAGAAAGGAAACCAAATAGAATCTGGAATGATCATGGAGCAGACTTTAAAAAAAAAATTGAACAGATTTTAGAACGAACTAAAATTAAAACATACGTTAGAGGAAATGAATGGAAAAGCGTCATCGTAAAAAGACTGAATTGCACTCTAAATAGAATAATCCATACCTATTTTATAGCAAAAGATACGAACAAATATATTGACAATTTACATAATATTTTTGACGAGTATTACAAGAAACACGGATCCATTTCGATAGGCGAACGGAAAATGTTGCCAAACGATGCGATTTCAAATCAAATATTAACAAACGAAAATATGTAACGCAGACATAAATTCATCGTTGGTGATAAAGTTAGAATTTATTTGACGAAGAAAAAACATTTGAAAAAGGGTTTACTCATAACTTGAGCTACGACGTATTTGTTGTTGATAAACTACTTTTAAAAATACCAGTTACATACTCGTTGAAAGAATCATTTAGTGAGGCTAGAAATGGCAGTTATTACGAGCAAGAACTTCAGTTAACAGATCAAGATATATCTGTTATTGAAAAAGTTATTAAAAAGCGCGGCAACAAATGTTTTGTCAAATGGCGTGGATATAGCGATAAAGGTAATAGCTAGGTACCAACTCGGTCGATTTCATCGACTTCAATCGAATGATATTATTATAATTTTTTTCTTATTTTATTAATACTGAGTTACATTTTATTGGATTACATAGATAAATTAAATGTAATTTCTTGCATCGTCGAATGACCTTTTATATTTAAGATTTAATTCCCCTAGTTTTTTTATAACTTTCGTAGCTATGACAGTTATATCATTGTAGAACCTTATGGTGATGAAAATGTTAAAGCAAAACTAAATTAATATGTATTCCGAATAATTTTTAAAAGTATATGTCAGTCATTTTCTGAAAATTACGTTGTTTTTATTTGTCTGCAATTTATGACAGCATCATTAGACGAGCTTATTAAATGTTGAAGAAATTTCGCTAACCCCAAAAAGTTGCTTTGGTGAAAACTATTTCAATCTATAAAAAAGGTACGAGAATCTAGACTGTTGTAGCAGATTTTGATGAAACTTCTCTTACCGATAAAGATAAATTTACTCGGTGCTCAATAATAAAATATGACAGATGAATAGTACAAATATGCACAATATATTTGAAATAAATTTAAATGTAAAACATTTGGTGATTGTCATGATTTATGTTTGAAAACTAATGATTTATTTCAAGCAGATGTTTTTTGAGAATTTTTGCCTGTCTTAGGACGCCCTACAATAAATGAGTAAGATAGAACTGGATCTCTAAACTGATGTCAATATATTTTAATTTATTGAAAAAGATATTAAAGGCGGAATCAGCGTTACAATAAAAATATGCAGTAGGTAATAAAAATTAACAGAAACCTTATGATAAAATTTCCCGTTGTTATATTTTTTATTTTACACTAATAATTTGTATGGTATTTTATGTCAGAAACAATGCCTTGTAGTGAATTTAAACGGATAATTCCAGATCAATGTTTAAGAGAAAATCAAAAAGATTTACCAAGAAAAATGAATATCGATTTTTCCGATACTTCTTAATTTGTTGAAGTCGATCTAGATTCTCCTAGTTCTAGTTCTTTTTATGATCTTCGTCATGATCATCCGTTTTGTGCAGAGTCAATGATAATTACTTATAGCTTTTTATTGCATGAACAGCGAGAATCGACAGCAGCAAAACATTCGGTTGTTATGTCCAATTTGTTAAATCAAATATATTACGATATAGATTACACAAATTTTAAACAGAAGTAGTTACTAGACTAATTCCAAGGAAAGTTCATCGCGTGCTAAAGTTTAATCAGTCGAAGTGGATGACAAATTATATTGACATAAATACGAAACGTCCAGCTGTAGCTAAAACAAAATTTGAGAAAAACCTTTTTCAAGTAAAACAACTCGGTGTCTGGTAAAACGATGGAAAATATTCGAAAAGAGTATTGATAGAAATTTTTAATGACAAAAATCACAGAGATAAATTAATTAACGGTGATGGTTTTATTCGTATGAAAATATTTAATGAAAATCTTGTTGCAATTCAACGACGAAAGACAAATTTAAAGTTATATAAACATATTTGCTTTGGTCCAGCCGTACTTGACATATCGAAGTGGTTGATGTATGATTTTCAATATCATTTACCAAGGAGCAGTTGCCAGATTCAGAGTTACTATTCACAGATACAGATTCCCAAGTTTATAATATAAAATGTGAACATGTCAATCAGGATATTTACGATAACAAAGATAAGTTCGTTTTATCAGATCATTTAGCATGTAGTGGATTTCACGATAATTCGTATAAGAAATTTATTTGCCAATTAATTATGCCAGTTAGGGAATCAGTTGGACTAAATGTAAAGTGTATGCTTTCATGTTAGGTGATAATAAACGTAAAAAAATGCAGCAAAAGGTATTCCTCGAGGATATGTGAAAAAATGATGAATGTTGACGATTTTAAAACAGCGCTAAATTAGCGTCAGTTTTATCAAAGCTAATGTCATCAGAACAAATCATCATAACTCGAAACTGATACGATTATAAAAGGTGGACTAAGTAATTTTGATGATTAAAGATTTTGCAGATAATACAATAGCTCTTGGATATTATTCAAGCAATTTTGTCTTAAAACTAGAAAACTAATGTTTTAATATTTGACATTAATCGATGGAGTTAAAAGTAAAAAATAATGGTCAATAACAAGCGATTATCATTCGAATTGAACGATGAAATTTCAGGTATTTATTTTAATAAATTGGACAGAATCAAACTCCTCCTTATCAGATCAGACGATAGCAAATATTTTATTTATCTCTTAAGTTTATTAGACGAGCTTGCACTAAAATATGGCAGTTTTCATAATCCGATCAGCCAGAATTAGTATAAAAAATCAACATAGATCAGATACGTCAAAGGTTTTTCAAAAAAATTCTCAGTATAATAGCGAGGAGAGAACTATATGAATGTAGTCATAAAGTGTCTGGTAAAATTAAATTGCATTTGTTCGATTACGATAGTAGATTTCACTTAATAGCAACTCTTGAGACACTACGTTTTGGTCAAGAAATATAATTATTTGTTTTTAAAATGGAGATAGTTCTGTTCCAGTTAAATTTAAAATCTTGTGTAGTTATCGAACATAACATATATTGCTTCGTATTTTTATGGTTACGAAACTTATAATCAGTAATCTTAGCCCTTTCCGATTTTATATCAAATGTTTGTTTCGATCAGACTTAATTCAGTGTAATTCGATTTGGAAATAGGTCAGATTTGAATAATAGTATTATGGTGACAGATGATTAAGAGAGACAACTTCGTCAAGCATAGCTTAGTAACATACATACATGGATTCATACATAGATACATACATACATAAATACATACATACATACGTACGTACGTGCGTGCGTGCGTGTGTGCGTACGTACGTACGTACGTACGTACGTACATACGTACATACATACATGCATACATACATACATACATACATACATACATACATACATACATACATACATACATACATACATACATACATACATACATACATACATACATACATACATACATACATACATACATACATACATACATACATACATACGTACGTACTCCTCCTGTGTTGATTATAGGGGAGTAGAGAAGGCACGTTGCATACGTCATTAAGATTAGTTAGTTTAAGTCTACATGTACTGTCCTTAATATTCTGTTTGCATGTGCTGTCCCTGTAAATATATGTAAATACGTCACTGTAAATATGATTTGTTTGTGTGGGGCTTCAGCATTTCCGTGACATCCCTCTAAATTTCTAATATTTCTTTTCACATATTAGCAATTGGTTGGGTGTTGTCTATGCGCCTACATCCCAAAGATACTTTTATATATAACATCGGAGCCTGCGAGGTTGTCACTTGGCAACCGGGGGTGTTCACATGTGTTTGTAAAAACGGTGCTGTAAATATGCTTGTAAATACGCTATTATTTAGATTCTGTGTTTTGTGCTGTCTTTAAGATATAACCATATATATTTAATCACAATCATATTATAATATGTATGTAACCATAATTATATGTAGATAATTATATGTATATAATCATGTATATATATATATATATATATATATATATATATATATATATATATATATATATATATATATATATAATCATATGTATATAATCATATGTATATAATCATAATCATATGTATACCATCATGTTTAAACAATCCTCTCTATGGAGTATTATTTTTATTTTAAACAAATATTTATAGCTTTCAAAATTTAATTTATCAACCATGTAGTCAATAAATGTCACTGGGACATCTGCCAGGGATTCCGGAGAGTGGAACTTGGTTTATGTAATTTTTATTTAGAAATGTTATTGTCCATGTTGTCGATGAATAATATTTAATCAGTTGTCCAACACGCTACTGGCTTATCATTTACGCTAGAAAACAACCATACTGATCCGTATTTACTCGATGAATGATGACAAACATTTTCAATACAATCGCTTATTATATTAGGTGCTATCCCAGTATATATTGAGGCTTATTTGATTGGATTAAATGTTTTAAAAATTCCGTTTAATATACAAAATCTGACGCTACAAATTGATTCTTTGTAATTAGACATTTTATAGAATAGTTCTTTGTTTAATATGAATAAAATCTAGAGGTCCGTGAATCTCTGTCCACTTCTCCGTAATTATGGAGGTGGTTGGGGTTTTCTGGTCTAGGATCCGCTTTTGGTTTAGAATTATCACCTTCATCTACTACTGCTACTACTAAATTTGTTAGTTCCGTTTCTGAAGGTGGGGAATAAAAAAATAAAACATAAATAATAAAATTAGTACACAATCTTAGATATGTTTTTGATTTTCATAGAAATGATTAGTTTGAATTGAAAAAGAAATCATTATTTTATACCCGCTTCACAAGTTTGAATTACAGCTAGACGGAGATCTGAGTGCGTGAATCTATTTAGGACTCAGGGAAGATAATCGTATAGACAAATATAAACCAGTCAATATATGGTTGAGGTAACAGAATATATGTTTGTGTTCCGCTAACCAGGATTTTTTGCTAATGAAAGTAAGATATTAATAAAACAAATCTTTTGAGAACTTAGAGTTGTAGTTTAAAGAAAAGAGGTTTTGTGTTAATAATAGAAATATTAAAACTAGTTTTAGCGGTAGATGTACAGGGCAAATAAATATATTTATTCTTTAGTTACTTTTTAAAAACACGTTTATTATTTGTAAAATGCTCAATTTAGACTTCAAAGGAAAGCTTGAAAAATAAAACAAGAAACAGCATAATATGGAAATTTTCCACTTGAATAACAATAAAACTTCAGGTATTAAATGGAATACACAATATCAGAATCGGGGCAAAATTAGAACAGAAACATGTTTATTTGTATATCTGAAGAAAAAAAAACATATCTTCGTACCATCAATATTAGTTAAAATTGTTAATAAAATATCCATATTCATGACTAAATATCAAATTAAGTTGTCGGGGATGTTAAAAATTAAATTCTTAAAATACCGTGATTTAAATCGATATAAAATACATTTCATAGTTGTATTTTTTATCATTAAGTTTATGTTTCTTTGTTTTATTGACAATATTTGAAGGACACTTTAATAAAATTTGGATCTTCAACTGACTTTTAACTTATTTCTGTGACTATTTCGAACAATCACTAATATATACCATTAGTAAGAATAGAACCTCAAAGAAAAACGAAGAGTTTCTTTTCATAATATAAACGTATTAGTGAATGCGAGAACTTTTATAGATAAATTATAATATTTCAAACCCTGTCTCCATTCAGACTGTATTCGGCAAATAAATAACATTTGCAAATATATATGTACGCATGCACGATGTTTTCATTGTGGTATTGATATGCAATATCGATTTCTGATTTCATGAGTGGCGTATCTCTGACATGGTGAATAATTACTGATCAATGACAAAGCTTGT
Organism: Potamilus streckersoni; assembly: GCA_016746295.1. Classification (NCBI taxonomy): domain Eukaryota; kingdom Metazoa; phylum Mollusca; class Bivalvia; order Unionida; family Unionidae; genus Potamilus; species Potamilus streckersoni. The sequence goes on from JAEAOA010001018.1 coordinate 316,401, forward strand.
GATTCATCTAGTTTGTCTGTCTGACATTAATTAGACACTAATATCCTAGACTGTTTTTTTAGAGTGGGGGGCTTTCCCTCTGAACTGGTCTTGTCGGCTCCATGCCGTGATGAATTAGCATACAAATAATGTTCATTGTATTATTTATAGCATCAAGAAGTCGTATTCTCCCAGTTAGAAAAACATTATAAAACATAAATATTATTATTACATAATAATATCACGGCTGTATATATATATATATATATATATATATATATATATATATATATATATATATATATAGATAGATATATATATATATATATATATATATATATAACAAAAGTAACCACATCAAATTAATAAATCTTTATCATGTCTATTAGAATGACATAAATTGGCATCCAGTTTTCTTTTTAAACAGATTAAAATCAAAAGAACAAATGTTTATAACTTAGCAACTTTTGCCTTGGTTCAACTCTCTCTCTCTCTCTCTCTCTCTCTCACACACACACACACACACACACACACACAAACACACACATGCACACACACACCCACACACACACACTTAAACTGTTCACCAACCGCAATCAATTTATCAACATCACCAAATCACCAGTGAGAAATTATATTACCTGACTGACGCACAGCGAAACAACGTGATCAGCTATGCAGAACGGATTTATTTCCTGTTTGCTAGATGTCGCTGAAGAAGTATGGATGTATGGATGCTACGAATCTGTTTGGGAAGTTTGTACCTTTTCCTTTTAAATCATGGTAAGTGGGCTCCATTGATATTACAAGTTTCAATAGATTTCCAACGACACTCGGCAAGCATCATATTTGGTTTCATTCAGTTGAAGAGTTTTGTTATCGGGCTTGTATGGCTTTCGAAAGTTTCATTCGACTGAAAGAGTTTTGTATGCTGGCATTTGTGATTTTTGAAAGTGTGTACTATAGAGTAAACTAGATCACACTAGCTTTGTCCATACACGAAGAAGATAAGCTTTATTCAACATTATATGCGAAAAGAAGGTGGGTTGTTTTAATTCAATGCCTTTGAGTTCTGAAAATGGTTACATTTTGCTATTTAGTGGAATTGAATGTGCTAATTTATTTAATTCACATGCACAATTATAGAGATGAAATTGGAAATAAATAAAGTATAGATTTCTTTCCTAAAAACATTAGAACCAAATTGTTTTAAGTTGTTTTCTTCTCTCGAATAGTAGCGTTTTTATTTTAAAAATGGCGGCAAACGTTCCGTCAAGACTTAATTTCGATCTATCATCATCATCATCATCATCATCATCATCATCATCATCATCATCATCATCATCATCATCATTATTTTTTATTATTATTTTTATTATTATTATTATTATTATTATTATTATTATTATTATTATTATTATTATTATTATTATTATTATTATATAATTTCTCCTATCGCCACACAATTTAAAAAAAAAAGTTGCAAGTTCTGTAAGTTTACATTTCTCAAGAAAGTTGACTTAAAATAGTCTTGAAATTTGAAGCCATTCAACTAGAAAGGATAAATAATAATTAACTATAACACAGTAAAACAGACATATGTCAATCAGACAAGTAATCAATTGAATCAGTACTATAAGACGTACTAGTTTGCCTATAATTGTGTATCGTAACGGGACTGTTGACACCGTATAAACTTATGAGGAAGTGACATAAAAGTGCCTTTACAAAGAACATATAGATGCAGATGCCTTTTGCTAACCTGTTCGAGAATATTGACAACATGGTTGACGATTAACAGCCACTTTATTGAACTACTGCGTAACAACTTTTTAACGAAAGTAATGTGATAAACAATATGTCAATAGCAATAGGGGGCCCTGAGTGGCCAAGTGGTCTAAAGCGCTGTCCGTCACTGCCATCTCACCTCTGTCTGCGTGGGTTCGAGTCTAGGATTCGGCGAATGTGGATAAGTGAGAAAGCTTGCCAGTAGCTTCTCGTGGGTCGGTGGTTCTTTCCGGTGATTTCCCGGTTTCTTCCTTCACCATTAATACTGGCCGCCATGAATAGCCTATCGTGTGCTGAAAAATGGCGTTAAGCCCAACAACAACATCAATAGCAATAAAGTGACTCGTAATCATTACTCGAATTACTATTTTTTCTACAGCAACTTTGTTTTCTACATATATTGTAAACATATGAAAAGAAAAGGAAATTATGAAATGTGACAGCTGAAAATCTGATAAAGAAAAACAAATAAGAAATGGGAACATGTTAAAAAATGTATGAAAGATGTCAGCAGTGCTCATTTAAAAATGATCGAGGATAAGCGATGTCGTGTTATTCTTTTTTGAAAGTCATCGTCATTGAAATTTTAAAGGATTGTATGGTGTGAATTTTCACTTTATTGTTTTACAGAATATATAAAAATGCAAACCCAGCTTGAATACAAACAGGAAGTAAAAGCAAAATAAGCAAATGGGACAAATAAAGAACTCAGTGGCAGAACATCAACCGACATGACGTTGGTCAAATCTGAAGAAAAGTAGATCAAGAAAAAACGATTAATGATAAAAGAAAAAGATGTTTAATTACAGACTTGCTGCTTGATTTGATGATAAAGAAACCGTTAAAACTACAGGCGAAAGAGCTGGAAGGAAATCCAACATTATACTATTATTTCAACACCTTGAACGTTTTATAAACGTTTTGCAGATGTATCATACATAATTATGTCTTATGAATGATTCGAATGAACTGCACACTTTCGAAAAATCAAATTATAATTTTACATTGAAGGTTTCGACCCTCCATGAATATGAGTTAGCAGCTTACTGTAGCTTATAATACACATTCCATCTTCTTTTGTACCTTTGCTAGCAAACGTTCCAAAATGTTAACCCCATCTACACCTTGTGTGTGGGTGTGTGTGTGGGGTGTGTGTGTTTGCTTGGTCCTAGTGACATCTATTGGATCTATTGGAATTCATATCTTTCCTACCTTAGTACGTAATGCCGTCTGACCCCAAAAGTATAACAGCGGTACACTGTACATCAGCCGAAAACGGTGTAGCAATTGACTTCAAAAGGATACTTTCTAAGTTTAATATGGAGCGTCTGACTATGTGAGAGATAGAAGCCATTACTTTTGTAATTCAGACACCGAAACACTGGATCGATACGCAAAAGTGTAGATTGGGGTAACTTGGAAGCTTGGCTAGCGACGAAAATCCTGTTCTTGCATTAAATGGAATGTTTGTTGTATAGTTTCAGGAAACCTTTTTCAAACTCAGTCTCAGGTGATATGGTCTGATGCCGAGGTAGCATGCCAACAAGCCAATGGAACACTTTTCAAGCCTGATAAAGGATCATTTGATATCCAGCTTTTTGAAAACCGGACGTTAGATGGGGATTCATGGGTAGCTGCAATTTACACTTATGTCAACCATCCCGAAACCAGTAAGCATGCTGGTATTATGTGTTACAAAATTTTAAAAGCCATCGTAACAAAACGCCTATGGAATATACGAGAAGAGAAAGAATTGTGATTATATAGTATATTACTTAGTATAAGAAATAGATCGTATTATGCTTAACTATTGTACAGGACTCACATGTCAGAGAAAGGGACTATTCAATTGTTTGTTTTATTTAATAATTAATCACTATTACTTTGCACTTTTAAGTGTTTGTGACTTCCTCACTCTGACTCAAATAGTTTAGAGAAAGGTCTTCAACTAATCATAGCGCATGATGTCGTTGTTAATGATAGAACAGTTCTTAAATTGACAGATTAACACAAATAACAAATACGTTATGTGTGTGTGTTTTTATATATATATATATATATATATATATATATATATATATATATATATATATATATATATATATATATATATATATATATATATATATATATATATATATATATATATATATATATATATATATATATATATATATATATATATATATATATATATATATATATATATATATATATATATATATATATACATAATACATATAGTCATTATATGAAACCAAATTTCAGGGACAGTCAATTTACTGACTACAGTCACAAATATAATTATGGATTCGAAGAGTTTCATATATTTGAAATTATTAAATGTATTCATCTAGTTAAAAATATTTATCTACTTTTTCGCTTTAAATCATATTATAATATTTATTATAATATTATAAATATTCATATTAAAATTGCTCATTTAATACAAATGACGTTAAGAAAAAATGTTAGGACCATTTTGGTTTGAACTTAACGAATATTCGTCGATTCAATGAGATGTATTTAGAAAATACTGTAAATATAGTACCGGACACGCAAGAGGAAAACTTATCAATACTTTTAAGAGGAGAATGTATTTAGTTCCATAGAATATACGTAATTTATTATAATCTGATTTATATGTTTTCACAATATTAGATGTAGCACTGATTGTTTGTACTGAGCTTGGGAATCGAAATTGATTTGTGGCATATAACAAGAATGAAATAGGCGAGTCTAAAAACACATAAAGAAAGAAACTTAAAATTTTAGAAATCTTTAGTTTGTGGACAGGTGAAGAATAAAAAAGAAACCACACACAAGGGATTATTTAATTTATCTCTCTCATTGCGAATCTTTCTGCCAATAAAGCACCATATTTTGAAATACTACTACTACTACTACTACTACTACTACTACTACTACTACTACTACTACTACTACTACTACTACTACAAATATAATAATAATAATAATAATAATAATAATAATAATAATAATAATAATAATAATAATAATAATAATAATAATAATAATAATAATAATAATAATAATAATAATAATAATAATAATAATAATAATAATAATAATAATAATAATAATAATAATAATAATATTATTATTATTATTATTATTATTATTATTATTATTATTATTATTATTTGTTGTTGTACCTAGAGAGTCTTAATTATGCAATAATTACTTTTAGTAGCTTTAATGTTGTTTGAATTGGAGATTTTCAAACACACAAAATATGAAAATCCTCCCGTTTATCAATATGAATGTTTGCAATGTTGAATGTATGGAGATATTTTTATGAATGTTTGCATATGTGAATGAATATATGTATATACATGAATTATCTCTATTTGAATCAGAGTTCGTCCCTTCTCTAATCTTTGCCGTCTTTCTCCTTTGATTTTCTGAGGCTTTGCTCTGTTGAATGACAAATATGACTCTAATGTTGAGGATAATCTAAATACAATAGCTATTCCATCCTAATTAATTTGAAGTTATTCTATACGGGGTAGAGGGGGTATTGATATGCAATCGATAACGGTATGCCTTGCTCACAGTAGACCAATGTGTATGTGTTTGCAAAAACGAATTTTAGACCTTGGAATGGGGAGTTTTGTTTAAATTTTGTCCATGATTGTAGTCTGAAATGTTCATTTGTAAAGGACTTATTACATAGTTCATGATTGAGAGTTATTTGTAGGCATCTTTTTTATGGCTATTTGGCCATAGAAGGTTATCAACAAATAACTTGTTAATGAATATGATGGGAAAACGACCCACATCTTGGTCATCTGACTTTGCCAGCAACAAAAGTGTTTATTCCAAATTTAGCATCCACCATATGGAATCACTTTTAATTGTGTTCATATATAATTTGACAGAAAGTATTAAAAAATAGTTATCGTTAATTAAAATTGCAGGGTTGTTATTGATACTTTGTCTAAATCACTTTATTTTGATTATTGTGAATTCTTTCAAAGACATTTTGGATTAAGCCATTGTGATACGTTAAGATAACTATCACATTGTCGCATTCACTTCTGGAGTTCATTTTGAACAATCTCTACTATTGGACATTTGGGTGAACATTTGGGATTATCTGGCTTTTGATTCATAATAATATAAGCTCTTTTAGACATTTGCATTATGTATTTGGAGAAATTAATTATTAGTTAAACTATACTAAGCTTGTTGACTTTTCTTTTCCTTTCATTTTGTTCAAGACCATATAGGAATAACAATCTATTTCATAGGTTTCAGAATGAATGAACCGGATGTCAGAGACAGATGTATAGCCTTTGAAATCAGACAAGATTGTACAGGGCAATATTGGCACAAGGCATGTAATGAAACATACAGCATAATCTGTGAATCGTACCATGGTAAGAACGTTTTTTTGAAACCAATTTTTTAAGAGCAGATATGGCCAATGATATAGACTAAGTACAAAGTGCATGACGAAATAAACACACTGCACATTTATTACTTATGTGTTTCTCTGCGTGAATACAAGAGAGAATATATAATGTTCAAGATGCAACAAAACAGCACATTTCACTAAACCTGTCAAGTTCTAGGCGCACAATAATGTTTTACTGCACCGAGTGGTTATAGGTTACGCTCAAATCAATAATAGTATTTAACGGACCGTATTATCCGCTTATTTGATTTCCTAAGAAAATTCAGAGACAGCCTGAATGCGTGTGTGGTTGATTAATTGATCCGTCTGCACACGTTGGATATCTCCGCCCATTTTATTGGCTAATACATATGCATGGTTGTAAATTTCGATTAATCAAAACGAAACCCTGACAGCTATATTGCAGCATGTCAAAACTTTATCCCAATAGTTGGACCAATAACGAATAGCATATTGGAATATAAGGTTGATATAGATGACACATAATTGACCGAAATACCCAAACTGTACAATATTCACATATTTAAGGTTAATTTTATGTACATACCTACCTCCCTACCTACCAATATACATACATACATACATACATACATACATACATACATACATACATACATACATACATACATACATACATACATACATACATACATACATACATACATACATACATACATACATACATACATACATACATACATACATACATACATACATACATACATACATGCACACACACATAAAGACACACACATAAAGACACACACACATACATACATACATGCATACATACATGCATGCATACATACATACATACATACATACATACATACATACATACATACATACATACATACATACATACATACATACATACATACATACATACATACATACATACATACATACATACATACATACATACATACTGTTACGAGTCTATGCTCTTAAAAAAGTAGCAGAAAACAGTGAAGACAAGTTTTGTAAAATTTAACAAAAATTAATTTCCTTTTTTATACAACGTGAAAAAAGGAGAAAAAAGAACTTACGGTATAACGAAATATATCCAAAAATGGTCTAAGAATTAAAATATAGAAGTTCTAGTAATAAAAAGTCCTGAATAAAACAGAGTTCGAGTCCCAATGAAATCCGAAATTAAAGGCGATGGCGTATGTTGTGGTCACCAATCAGCTGGAGTGACAACAGTCTTTTGTGGAATCACATAAATAAACATCCCAGTTTTGAGTTCTGCATAAATTCCAATTATATTGTCAGGACATTTTTGTATTTTGAGGGAAAAGAATCACTTGAATTCAATAATTTAAAGAAAATAAAATTCAACCCATGCTTGTCACAACATAATACAATTTAACATGTCAAGCGCTTCAAGCCCCACAGAATATACCTTTATCAAAACAACAGTTATACACTAAGCAAAATGCAAAACAGATTCCCGCATGAGTGTCCAAAATTCATTATTCTGGAAAAAAATTGGAAGTTTGTACCAATTGATATGCCGTAAAATCTCTGGTATAATAAGCACACATGTTTAATACTCATCCAATGATTCTCCTTTCACTGTAATGCAAAAATCTTAACATCTAGGTATAATATGCACCAGGAGTATTTGATTTTGCATGTGTCGATACTTGAGAACACCAGCGCATAATCGGCGCATAATTGATCAAAGTCAGCGCTATAGCCTACAGAAATTCCTAAAAATCATTTTGATGATCTTTTTGTGGACGGAAAAGTACCAGTATTTGTAACTAAAATATAGCTACCGGTATTCGGTTAAATAATGTTTATGGTGCCCTACAATAAAACTTCAACAAAGTTACATCTAGTTACAATAATCATCCCGAGTTTAGACACAAAATTTTTGTTAAATAACTTTGTATTCCACCCAGACGTATGCTACTTGTCAGATAGTTTAGGTATGATCTTGATTAAACTTAATGATTCTTACTCTGAGATTGAAAAAACAAAAGTAAAATAAAATGTTGTTTACCAGAACTGTCGCTGATTTTGGAAAAAGGTCAAGATCTATATACAATGTTTCTATTATTGGTCGTTTATAAACATAAAACAAAAATATCTGAATAATGTCGAATCCAGTAAATAATGTCACATTAAAATAGCATGTAATGTAATTTTTTAAAAATAGAAAGTAACACAAAAAATAATTACATTGAACATACATACATACATGCATACATACATACATACATACATACATACATACATACATACATACGTACGTACGTACGTACGTACGTACGTACGTACGTACGTACGTACGTGCGTGCATGCATGCATGCATGCATGCATGCATGCATGCATGCATGCATACATACATACATACATACATACATACATACATACATACATACATACATACATACATACATACATACATACATACATACATACATACATACATACATACATACATAGTTATATTCTTGTTTTCTAGCACTAGACCGTCAGTGGATCCTCGGAAGAGACACGACATGGGTAGCAGCAAGTGATCTGTGTCAAAGCAGAAGCATGAAACTGGCTACTTTTATTACTAATACAAGGCAACTGTTTGATCAGGGCCCATGCCAACCTGGCATTTATTGGACAGGACGTGTCATAGAAGTAGATTTTCAAAGCAATGCGCGTATGTATTGCTTTTGCGTTATGCTGTTTGGATAAGGATAGTAAATAAATTTAACAGATATTAAACTTATTTAATTATTTAATTAGTTATATGTTTTGTCCGGAAATAGAGATCTAACATCTAAGCTACACAAACTTATAGATAGCAAATTATTAGCTTGTCTTACATACTAATCATACATCTAAACCAGTTTAACTTCATTTGACCTTCTGATAGTTTTGCTTACTTATTTTTCAAGGAAGGCCAATTTTGAACAAAACCAAAATACCAATATTACATGGTTTACTGATTAATGAATCTTCATGCAAATCACCTGTTTAACCATCTTTTGTCTAATGTTCATTGAACGTGGTGATCTCATTTTATTCTAATATTGCACATTCTAATTAACAAAGCGGGTTTGTTTTCTTTTTATTGGTTCATTTGCTCTTTGTTTTTTTTTCTTTTTTTTTTCGGAAATGTGGGTTAAGATTTACACACATTTGTAACTGCATCGTTAGTTTTTGTTGTTTTTCGGCTGCTGTTGCTTGAGCAGGTGGGAGTCTTGGGCTTCGCACACGTTTAAAAACTTTCTTTCCTTTTGGTATTGTGTATGGGGGGGGCGGGCCTCGAGTACGTTACCTGTTTCCTTTCTTTGATAATGACTATCACGTAAAATATCATTATCGTGTTAATATTGAACGCCAACCAATACGGCAGGCAGACAGATATCTGAATCAATAATTATATATTGTTGATGAATACATACCAAAAACTATATGGTTTCTCTCAAAGTACACCGTTTGATTCAACCTTCCTCTTGTAAACGTGAGAGAAAAAAAAATATCAATGGGAATGCTAGAAATAATGTATGCAGAAATGTTAATAGCTGAATTGAATTTATGGTAGCATATGGTAGGGTTTATGTAGTCACTAAGAGATGTATATGGCATATTGTATATTTTATGTAGACAGTATTAGTTTTATTTGGCATATTGATGGTGTTTGATGTAGACTGCATAATAATTATATCGCAGATGGATATATATTTATGTAGACAACATGAGTTTTATATAGCATATAGATAGGTCGAAGTGGCCTTTTAAATAGCTTAGTCGTACATTTAAATGGCATTGAACAAAAAATAAAATTTCTGGAGGTTTTCTCAGTACGTCTTAGAATATCAAGACACTGACGTCAGTATTAGGATATAAATAGTTTTAGTATAGATGTGCCATACAAAGATACGATTTGCACATGCGCATCAAACACCAGATCATTTGCGTAATATTCAATTGATTCTTTTTTGTTGATCTAACGAATCTTAATTTTAAAAAATCCACAACAATTAACGGATTGTTATTGTTACTATAGAGCCAAGATACAGCCAAGGCGCTTGTGGTTTCCTTCAAAATCATGTTTTGTCGTTTGGGGATTGCTCGAGAAAGATACGCTCACTATGCATAACAGGTAAGGTTATATTTGCAAAGTATGAACCATTGTACTGGAACTCTAGCACATCTCTTTATTATATTAACATAGTGTTATTATCTTGTTAAGTAATGTTCCGTAGTTAAGTAATATTCCGTAATTAAGTAATGTTCCGCAGCTAAGTAATGTTCCGTAGTTAAATAATGTTCCGTAGTTAAGTAATATTTCGTAGTTAAGTAATGTTCGGTAGCTAAGTAATGTTCCAAAGTAATGTTCCGTAGTTTAGTAATGTTCAGTAGATAAGTAATATTCCGTAGTTAAGTTCATTTCCAAACACTATTTTAGGAAAATGGGAACAGACCTGACATATAAGTAGAGGCATATATTGTATATTTTGCAACTGTGCTTGTGTGTAACACAACGTTGACGACACCTTTATATTTGCACAGATCAATATATCAGCAGCAAATCACTGTCCATTTTGGGTTTAATTAACAAAGAGCTAAAGAAATTCTTTCTTGCAAGACATCACTATAAACTGCCACACTGCAGACATTGTAGCGATATGGCTGAAAACGTTTAAAAGCTGCGTTCAAAATCAAAATCACACACACACACACAAAGTTTTCTTAACCATATATTACATACATACATACTTACATACATACATACATACATACATACATACATACATACATACATACATACATACATACATACATACATACATACATACATACATACATACATACCCTTTCTTTCGTTTAAACCGCTCCGGTGGCCTAGTGGTTAGAGCGTCCGCCTCAGAATCGGGAGGTCGTGGGTTCAATCCACGTTCGAGTCATACCAAAGCCTTACAAAAATGATACTAACAGCTGCCTCGCTTGACGCTCAGCATTAAGAGGTTACTGTTAGGACTGGTCGGTCTGGTGTCAGGAAATTGTGACTGGGTGGAACATCACGTTACATGTCTGCGGCATGATGACCCAGTGCTAGACATCACTATAAACTGACACACCGTAGACATCGTAGCGATACGACTGAAAGCTACCTTAAAAATCATACATACATACTTGTTTTAACAGATGTATATTTGGGATAAATTACATTCGTTCCATTTTATATCGAAGTGTGGTTCATTAAAAGCGTTTGTTTTTTCTTATTCAGTTCGTCGCAAAGAATCTATGTTGTCGTTATGTACATATGCATTTCAATTATAAAATTAAGTTTCATTTTCATCAAAGGACACCTATTTCAGATTCAAATCTTCTGCAGCACGACTATAGGACTAGCAGTCCTTTGACTGGCGAACTCTCTTCATCCTCCACAACATCATATTGGATAACGCAAATTACATCCACAAGCAGGGATAAAACAATGTCAACTAGAAACGGACCCCACACAAATCACAGCCTTTTTCATGGAATTAGTATCAAACATGTATCTTCTTCTTTATCGACAGATATGCAGATGAAAAGAGACATGGGCTTGATTTACTCCCACGGCGAAGACTTTAATTTGTCTGGTACAGTTCAACATTCATCACACTCTACCCTGCTCCCATCACCACGAGAATAATCATGTTAATTCTATTTATCAAAACATGTTGTACAGAAAGACATACTACGATGCTTATGCCATGTTTGATAATATATAGATGTTAGTAGATGTTTTGTCTTAACATGTATTTATCAAATTAATCCATTCACAAAAATCACCTTTCCAGAAGCTATGAAATAAGTAATCATTTTATTCTCAAATTTCGTACTTCATGAAAGCGACAATTATTGACACATTGCCATGATGCCCCTTAAACAAATATCAAGCATTTTTGTGCCGATGTAATTGTAATTCATCTAAACTTGGCAAAAAGTGCATTAATATATAACCTTACAGAGCACGAGACTTATTTTACTTTTCTTCTTTATTTTGTTAATTGAATTAGTCCACATAATGTATGTAACATCTTCATAATTTCAAATACTCCTTTTTGTTACTGTAAAGATATGGACGGAAGTAGATGATTCATTTTGAATAATGCTACACGTCGCATAAACGTATATGGAAATTCATGGGTAGCTGCAACATAAACCTCAAACAATTAAGAACGTTAAATCTTACGATTGCTAATTAATGACATTATTTTGTATAAATGGTAAAGTAATCAATTGTGTTGGTTTAGCTATCGTGTTGATCAGGAGTAAGATAAAATTATTAATGAAAGTTATAATAAGTGCAGTAATCCAGGATCACAAGACATGAAAAAAAAATAATTGCTATTAGATAATTGTGTTGTGTCAAACATGACCATGTATACAAACTTATATAATAATCTACATTCTATGTAGATTCTTTGTATCTGGTTCATTGTATCAGTCTATACAAATCAGACAGGAAAGAATAAAAGCATAATAACGGCACAATAACCTCAATGATGTACATTACTTCTCATTTACATGTTGTCAGTGTTTACAAAAGATCAGGAAAAGCAAGCTGTGATTCAAAGATTAAATGTATCTAGTAATTTATAATGGCTTGGCTGTCAAGGGATAATTTGCATTGTTTTAATTTAAAATTAGGGAAATAACACTAGATAATAATTATATCCAATCTTATACGTGTTTGCGATATTTTAGTAAATAATACCTAAATCAAACATCATGGCTACAAAGAATGTATTCATATACTATCTTAATTCCAAATTAGCACATATATAAGACTGATTTCACTAGTTTTCAAATTCCCAAATTAATCCACAGATATATTTTCATTGAGAATTGACATAAAGGATTTTTAAGTCAGTAAACATGTTACTGTATAAGTTACTGGGTACAATTATTCAAAAATAAAAATTGATTTAAAGAAATTTAAATCCAAACAATAATAATTTATCAATTTATCAAGATTTATCAATAAAGAAATTACCAATACAAATGTTATTATGTTTCAATATGATTTAAATGGTTTCATATTCACCATTCAAAAGAATGGTTACGACATGTGTTCACAATAATATATGTTTGTATTAATCTTAATTGTATTTTAAAACGATTTATTGTTTTGGTAATATTCAAGTGGTTTATATGGACACTTGCAAATATTTTTTCTATGATATGAAGGACCTGGTAGGTTTAAGAGACAAATTACTATTATTATTCAATGATGTCTTACGTTTTTTTTATCATCTGTGAATCAGGCATACAATCTGAACAATGTGCAATATTTTGTCATTTTCAGATGCTGGAGTGATTATCGGCTCTGTCCTTGGATGCGCACTATTTATATTTCTCATTGTTCTTCTTGTAATAATTTTAAGGAAGAAACGGGCACAGGGGTGAGTATATACAACAGCCACTTTCAACAATTTATATCAATGAATAATCATCATTACATCATGTTATTATGTATAATACTATTTACATAACGACATGTTAAGCCAATTCCCGTCGACAGCTTTTGTGACCAAAGTTATTCTCATCATCGCAAAAGAAAATGAGAAGATTTATCAAACTAGTGATTAACAGATTACAACTAAACTTCCAACATATAAATATAAATATTATGATAAAACTACTTAAATTAATTTGAAGTTGTTTTATTTATTACAAGATACTAGTTTCAGTCATATTTATATGATCCTTTTGCTTTCTTTAGAAATGGAATGATAAGTGAAGAAAAGGAGACGATGAATTCCAAAACGTTGAGAATGACTAAAACACAAAAACCAACGAATTCTTTGGAAGATCACGGTATGGTCTTAGTACAGCAGAATCCAACGCATTCTGTGGAAGATCACGGTATGGTCTTAATACAGCAGAACCCAACGCATTCTGTGGAAGATCACGGTATGGTCTTAGTACAGCGGAACCCAACGCATTCTGTGGAAGATCACGGTATGGTCTTAGTACAGCAGAACCCAACGCATTCTGTGGAAGATCACGGTATGGTCTTAGTACAGCGGAACCCAACGAATTCTAAGGAAGATCACGGTATGGTCTTAGTACAGCAGAACCCAACGCATTCTGTGGGAGATCACGGTATGGTCTTAGTACAGCCGAGATCTACTAATCCAGGAAATGTATCTGCCACAAGTCATCTTGAAGGATTTAACGGTGATCGCTTGGAAGAAATATCAAAGACTAAAGATTCAATTAATTCTCCTATGGACTTCAAAGATGATGATAATAATTATAGACGAATTAAAAGAAGAAGTATGACCCCAAATACGTATGAAAGCATACATCTTGATGATGATAGTTACGACCATTTGGAATATGAAAACAAACCGGGAAGTGGAAATGTAACCATACATGTTTACGACAAAGCTAATTACCATCTCAGACATAAACATGCGAGTGAATGCAGCATTATTTGTGACACAACCGATGAACCTAATAAACCTGTGGAGAAACATGACGGAGTGTACAACAAAGCTAACCACAATATCATTGTAGATTACAACACTACACACGTCATTGCAAGTGACAAGGACACCAGCTCTTATCACGTGTGAGAAAAATAAACATTTGGATCCCAGCACATAAATAACCCAGCATTTATATCCTTGTACGATGCAAACTCAATCCTTTTAAGAAAGATATATTTTATTACATTACTAGGATATGTAGTAGATTTTCTGTAGTGTCAAGCATAATTTAGCAGTAAACCTAAAATGTTAACAACAAAATTGCTAATTAAAATTTTAAATCGTAAATGCCCATAAGTATCACAATCACACACACACACACACACACACACACACACATATATATATATATATATATATATATATATATATATATATATATATATATATATATATATATATATATATATATATATATATATATATATATATATATATATATATATATATATATATATATATACCAGACAGAACAGACTGTGCTATCCCTGAATTCTGTAGTAGGATCTTGATAATAGTGGGAAGAAAAAATATTTTAATACAAACAATACTATCATACAGGAGAGAATATATATATATATATATATATATATATATATATATATATATATATATATATATATATATATATATATATATATATACCACCAATGTAATTGCGTACTGTGTTTAATCCATTAATAAAATATGGGTGTTATTATTTTAATTGTTAATTTTCAAAACATTTGAAAAATTGGAAATATGTCGCTGATGTAGACAATGGAAGCAAATGGTCTAACTGTAATGATGTGTATGAGCAATAGACTATTGTTGAACCATAGTTGTGTGCGTATCCATACGCCATGAACAAATCCCAGTTTGCTAAGCAAAACAATATCGATGAATAAAATTGATTCATTCTAATAATTTAAAATCTCTGTGGTTTTAATGTTCGAGTATGCGATATATTTTCCATTATTAATTTTGTACTCATTTTGAATTGCTTTAGACAATACTGAAATATAGTTTCTCAAATACACAATGCAGGTTTTAGCAATCAAACAAACCAGATGCAGCTGAGTAAAGCTAAGGAACGGTTCGATAAACAAAATTATCACATAGTAAGTTTTGTTTTCCTATAGTATGTGTAGTTTCATAATTTTGATATTACCACATGTTAAAATATCACTTTATATGATTCTGATTGTTCCAAATAAGCCCATGAAATGTTGTCCGGTATTTTCTTTACTGATTGGCTGGGATCGTGGGAAAACTTTTTTAATTCTGCCTTCTGGAATGTTTTGATTTGAATGAACATTTTTTTTCAACTCGACTCGCAAATGGAAATTGAGGAAATATTATATTGGCTGTCTCAATATAGATATCTTACACCCAAAAGGGATCATTAAATCATGTTTAACAATATAATCATAAGTAAAATGGCATAAAACTTAAAGACAAGAACGACAATAAAGAGTAAAACTAAGGGATAGCGGGTGGCAGGAGTGGGGTGCGTATATCAGTAACATATATATTCAATACAAGCATGGTTTAATGTTAAATTAAACAAGTAAACAAACTCACTTCTGTTCGCAGAGTAATCTGGACATGAATGGGTCTACAAACTGACAGATCTTTAGCCAGCCACAGCATCTTTACGTTGCATGCATGGGATATAAATTCGACACGAAAATAAATTTGCTGTCGTTTTCCGTACAAATCAAACACTACAAATAACAGGTCACAAATGCATTGCAGTAAATGTGGGAATTTTTGCATCCTGCAATTCTATTGCACATGAAAGTAGCAACAATGTAACGTTTAGTTCTTAAACACACATATTAGGGTACACGTGTACTCTACTGTCGGCCTGCTGTACTGTGTACCGTATCAAACAATGTTGCAGCATCACATCGCATTGATCATTCTGTTTTAATAATGATTTTATAGTTATAAAATGTTCTGTTTATTCGGATGAAAAATTTTTCTTTGTTTTATGGTCTGTAATGCTGTACAAGTTACTTGTACCAGTTCATCTTTGTTTAGGACTATATTTTATGTACAACAAATGAAAGGAACACCGTCTGTCAGAATGAACGAAATTATTCGATCTTCTATCTATCTAAAAGGATTTCCACTGAAATAAAAACATTGTGATAAAACGAACCTCAAATGGGTAACAATTTAATATTAAATTTATGAAACTCGCAAAGGCTCGCAAAAGCTGGTCATTATTAAACTTGTTTCATAAATTCAATATTAAATCGTTACCCATTTGAGATCCTTTATTTATTAAATGCTACTTTATTCATCCACCTGTACAATCCGTCGCTTAATGCATGTACATTTAAAATAATAAAGTAGATGTGAGATACGGGTGCTGGTTTGGCATATGGATAATAGACAAAACGGATGTAGAATATGTAAAATATATTTCGTACAGAGCCGTGTTGAATTTACACGAAAGATGTTTATTACTCAAAATCGAACGTAGATTGTATGAATATATTTTATAAACCGACATGATGAACTTTTTTATATATTGTGAAACAATGAAAACATTCATGTCAAAATAGAGTTAAAATTGTTAAGTTTACATCTGAAATGTAGCCATGCAAATTAACGAAAATATATGAGGACGAATGGCATCTTGTTGTAATAGTTATATCCGTTCACCTTTGTTTGTTTTTTCTTCTTCTAATTAACATTAATTGCATTAGAATCATCCTTCAGCGCTATAATCAAGTATACACAACACACAAATACACCTATATCCGTATAGTACTAATTAGGATAGCAATGGATTTCTGTGTCAGAGAGGAAAACGGATTATGAACATAATGAACAAAATTTCTATATTACATATAGAGAATGCATATAATGGTTCATTTGTAACTTTTCAAAACTCGGCTGTCATTTAGTCCATTTAGCTAAGAATGGAACGATAGAGACACCTTTAGACAAAAGGAAAATTTTCCATAAAGAAGGGATTGCTACGGAAGGTTTTGTGGGAGCATTAACTCTTGCAGAGTTTTTATTCGGCAGATCAAAGCTGGAATTTTTTGTTTCACGGTGCATTAATGCAATTATACTTTTTTTAATAAACATAATCCAATAAGTTCAACAAATAATCAAATGCAAAGATTACAAATTGGGTCAGAAATTTGGAGGGAGGATGTCAGATGGGAGGATTATGCAGAAGACTGAGATAATATTTAATTACATAGCAGGATACTGAGATCCGATCGAATGTCGCTAAGCTGCAGAAATGTAAGTACGTTTCTCTTTTCATCTAGCTGACTAATATTAAAACAAATGCTAGTACATGTTTGTCCTTTTTATTTACGCAAAAGTAAATAAAGAATTCAACGTTCAACATAATAATATTATCAAAAACTAATTATCATGCATTGTCCGGATGCAGAAGATTCACGATGGATGGGTCCATTTTCCGCCAATCTTTGGGTATATATGAATTCTGATGAAATAGTAAGAGTTGCCTCATTATTTTAAATCTCATTTCAAAGGGAAATATGACATCTAGTCCATGAATATAATGCTGTGACTACGATTAAGTTCAATCAAGCCATCCATATATTAGAATGTCCTTTTACATAAATTGTTTTTTTTTTTTAATACATTCTAGAGCTGGCTATGGACTACACCTTGAGTTTACCTTAAGCTATAAATAAATCGGATGAAGATGTCATACGTCGATATGTGAAGGAAATGGAACACTTTGCTTCGTGTAGATGTAAAGGCAATCATGCACACGATACACAAAGTGTCATTATGACGAGCTTCCCCAATGAAGATTGGAATAATATTATGTCACATATAGCTATGTGCAATAAGTTTGCATTATTGCATGAATTCACCAAAAGACGTATTTGAGTATCATGAATAGTTACTGTCAGAATTCTAGCGTAGAGATTTTTCTCAATTGCAGACTTTCAAAGTTAGCAAATACTTGCTTTGTGTTCCTTTGAATCTCCGGAATAGTTCTATACGGTAATTTTCTGATTTGATCGTCAATTTGATATAAGGCCCGAATGTAGCCATCAAGTTGGAAGTGGTGATAGGACGTATGGTTATGTCATTGCACGTTAATTTAAAACTTGCCACACATTTGACTTGACAGATGCGTGAAACACAAGAAAGCTTTTTCTTTAGGTAAACATTTGTATTGCGAACAGAGTTGTCTCCCTCCATTGATATTCTAAAATAGTATATAGTATATTGTATATATCTATCTATCTATCTATCTATCTATCTATCTATCTATCTATGTATCTATCTATCTATCTATCTATCTATCTATCTATCTATCTATCTATCTATCTATCTCACTCTCTCTCTCTGTATATATATATATATATATATATATATATATATATATATATATATATATATATATATATATATATATATATATATATATAAATATATATATATATATATATATATATATATATATATATATATATATATAAGTTACTGCATTTGTATGGGAAAATATAAACGAGTTTGTTTTTCGGATGGATATTCTGCACGACCTTGGGAGTCCAGTATATCCTTCCGACAAATTGAGTTCATATTTTCCCATGCAAATACAGTAACCTTTTTATTATATGATCATTTTTTATTCTTCCCAAGACTTAAATATATAAACAAAAATACACTGAAAGAATCAAAGTAACTAAATGTGCGCCGTATTCCGAACTAAATACATAAGCGTTGATTGATCATTACACAACATTATTAATGAGCGCAGAACTCCGCCCAGATAAATATGAAGTTGGTCGCACGCTAGACGTAAGTTTCGAAAGAAAATGGCGCTTGCTCTACTTAAAAATTGAAATATGGGGTAATATTGTTGATGAATACGCATTGCAACAACTTTTCCATTTGATCTGGAATGAATACCTTTTGGTATATTTGTCGATTCAAGGCAATCTTGATTATGGTCGGGATTTATCTTGCATCGGTTTCCAGCAGCGTCTTCCAATTTAATGTTTTGAATTGAGTTGACATCGATATGCGTGTTTCCTTTCTGTCATTGAATGATGCAGTTCACAATGTGGGAAAATTATGAAGCCTTTCCATTGCATTTATCGAAAAAACGCTGCGGAATTTAATGTTTATTTCATTATGAGTGCAGTAAGGAGGATGTAACTACACTTGGTATATACTCGAAATTACAGTACAATTTCAAAATGTGTAATCAATCTTGACATGGCTCATCTATTACAGATTTACAGACCTACGAAAATATATTTTTTTTAGGAAATTCAGGATGTAAAATTGTAAGTATATTCTTGGCCATTTTTATTAACAGCTAAAGAAGATAGTTTATGTGTATAATTTTCATTTTATTGTGAGGAACCTGTATAGCGTCAATATATCTTTAAAATTGAAACATTGTATCACAAAAGTAAACGCGGAATGTGCCAAAGCAGTTTGTATGTGTCAGTCTATGGAACATTTGCTGGTATGAGGCCGTCTATGAAATATATGCTTTAGTTCATTCATAAAAAAATTGTTTACGTTAGAAAATAGTTCCGTTGCACGTGGGATACAGTATGGAGGTTGTCAATATCGGTGAATATTGCACGATTCTGACAGTATAAAGTTAACGGAGAAAAAAGATGAGCATATAATATATATACGCCTGATATTGTTCCCCTTAAAGTTCCTATTACATTCAAAATATTCAGCCAACCATTCCTTGTTCCCTCTCATGACTGTCTCTGATAATTTCCATACTAGATCAATTGTCCCTCGTAGGATGGGGGAAAAAACCAAGAAAAACAATTGGGATAGCTGGAATGTTTGTTCATAAATATACATAATAAGTGGTTGGTTTTGTTTAAATAGGAGTTTGGAACCCACGACACCTTAATTTGCAGGCTAGTTCTCCTTAACTCCCATCATCGACTTAATTTTAAGTGTATATTAGCATGTAATAAATTGCTCAGTATCGACCACTGAAACAAAGGTATTATCTTTACAACAATTGTGTCTTAATTGTTTTCGTCTATTATCTATAAATAAGCTAATATGTTTGAGGAATTCCATGTATTTTATTATCTTAATGTTAATCAGATATTTTAGAAATAAGACAAGGATTAATACAATAAATTAAATATATAAACATGTGATAGTTTTTGAAACAGCAAAGCGTGGTAATTCGTAGCATCACGTTGTGTGATGTATACTCAGATGCAGTTATAGTGATGCATGAACCCATATGACATATCTGAATCCTAGAGTTTAGATTGTATACTGTTGCGACAATTATTCCAGTCCAATTATTACTTTTTACATTATTTACATGATATATGTATGAATACTTTTAAGTGATTAGAATAATATAATTCCAACTGGCAGGTATGGATCTAGCAATATGTTTTAAGTAGCACAAGTCTCCGGTCTTTTTGAATCCAAAGGTATTAGGGCTAGGCTTATTTTGGGGGATAATGGTGGTCTCATGTTTTATCTGTAAATGGGTGTATTATATTCAATCAGTTTCTTGCATCACTATATTTATTACTAGATAACTGACATTACAAGAGAAGGTTAATAGTTTGGGCTTCATATATGATATTGAAAACTTTATATTGGAAGCGATCGGGCTAGTTCATTAAATGTTTCAAGAAAGAAGTTGCGATGGTCGATGTATATATATATATATCGGAAATCACGTAGGAAAATATTAGAAGTTATTAAAATATAAAAGTCGGATTTTTTCATCTTACGGAAATTTATGTACATGCGGTCAGCCTAAAGAAAGTCCATTCAATTCAATCAATAATCATGTGGAACATTTTTAAAAATTTTCTGTAGCAATCACATAACTAAAAATATCATAATCGATTAAACCACAGACAATTCACGCAACCTGTTATCAAGAATCCTTAAAGCCGGTCATAATTCAAGCCACAACTAAACATATACAAATGAACTAGACAATTTCTGTCACGGATTCTTCTAAATACATTTTCCACTGTAGTAGTCCCCCATTCACAACGGTGATTTAACTGCGATCCAAAATAGAGCTCATTTATGCCGACTGGAAACCATTTATTCGTAAAAATGCATTCCTGTGTTTTAAAGGCCAACGCAAATATGAGCTTTTTCTGATTGGCTGCTTTTAATAGACACGTTGCGGTACCTATGGCAGAGTGATATGAAGTTGAGAGTGATAATAAATTAGTATAAACCTCATCAGGTATTTTATATATATGATACGAAAAATTTGATTTATTGTTTTAAAATACAGTAGCACAAGTAGGTTATATTGTACCAGGTAATATTAATTTTTTTTTGTTTTATTCAAGGACATACCACATCAGCCAGACTGGACTGATTCTTGTCACCATTCTATCGTTGTCGAGTTCTTTCTGACTGCTAACGACTACACCAATGCAATGGCTTTCTCCACGTGTCGTCACAAACTACATTAAGGATCTATTTTAATTCCTGAAACAAACTTGGAGAGATATAATCTGTACAAAATATATTTAAGTTATTTATGTTGTACCAACAAGGTCTCAGTGATCGCGGATAAACAGAGCTTTGGAGATTAAAAGATTATTGGGCGCTTGGGGACAAAAACCCCATCATAATCATACGTCGCTTGACGTTATAAATGCTGGATATATATGTTATAAGTGAAACCATATTGTAGACATTTTTTCATAAATAGAAATTACATTTTTACGCTGAATGTGGAACTAGTACCATAATACAATGTATACTATTATCATAGAGCTAGGTTTTTTTCTGCAGACCCCCACCACGCGTATTCATTGGAATTCTAAAACTCCATACAACTCTGGTTCGCTAATATCAGATTTTTGAAGTGTATCAATTACTTGTCACAGACTGAGATAACATTACTCTTTTCTCAATATTAGCAAAGTTCCTAATCATTCGCTTTCTACCGAGCATTATGAATGTGTCTGTAATACCATTCTAAGCTAGAATTTTACTATACATTCATATTATTTAATGAATGACACACAATACAGTTTTACGCTATAATAAAACAATGTTTACTTCATGCTGCTGAATCCGGTATACGTTTTAAATCTAGCAGTTGCATTGAACTCTGGTCACCTTCAACAGATATTTGATTAGTAGCAATTTTGTTTTCATGCAATGTTGTTTCTGTTCAATTTGGACACTGAAGATTTAATTCATTTATTCGAATATATTACCAAAATCTTTGTATTATCCCTGTAATAGTCATATACAAACAGATTATCATTCACGGAAATGCGATTGAAGTTAATACAATCTGACACGATAGAATAAACTGTACTAGAATAGACCAAGTACATCGAGTTGTTTAGTATATTAGCCTAAAAAGCGGTAGACAAGGTATTTACAGCGAAATGGTCATTTGAGCAATTTGTCTTATCAATCTGTTATTATGAATTACTGAAGAAAGCGTTTGAAAATGATTTGTATACGTTGGAGAGGACTTCTAAGATTATTATCTTACAAAAGGATAACGATAACTAGTCAGACAGAATATTGTACACGTTTTATATTGTTATTTTCTTGAAAAAGTGAAGCGTATATAGGTTTGTCTCAAAGAAGTGCCTCAATGATAAAATAGAAGATAGAAGGGTCCCAAAACGAAATATCCTTCAAACTGACAATATAATAATTGACACCTTTTGAAATAATTATATAAATTCTAAACTATATTATTACAGTTATTGTAATCACTTTATAAACACTAAGAAAAGACTAAATATTTCTAGTTTTGTATTGCAACTTTTATATTAGTTTCTAAGAAATTTCAAACTTTCGACGATTGTAGATTATTAATTTATAAGTATTCACACTACAAGCTTATATTAATTTATATAGACATTTTACAATTTTATATGAGATATCATAGCTTGAATTCTCGAAATATATTAAAAAGGAAATATTATAATATCAATACTGATGTGAAAAAATAATGAATTAAAATTAGTGGTAAGTGTCGCTTGATATTATAATCAAAAAGACAGACCGCCAAAATATACCATTAGGCTAACGATGACATCAAAAACGGGTATATATTGTTGGTGCTGAACCATATATTGTTAATGAAACATGAAACTCTCAGTAACTGATTAAATTTGGCGTTTTGTTTTATTTCGCTTGGTTACATTCAAACATTAACATTTTTTTTTATACTTTCTCACTCTCCACACATTGATCATTTTTAATGCTGTTGATATACGAACATGCTAATATTGTTCTTAAGTTTATCTACACCCACAATTTATATAAATCTTACATTTTATAAACCCACGCAAAGTTTACAGAATGTCATAATACACTTCCATTTCATTGCAAAAGAATACTAAAACTGCCATTTTCACTAGAATATGTAAATGAATAAATAACAGGATCCTGTGATTTATATTATCCCCATTAATATATGTTTCAGAAATATAAAAATATGAGGTAATATTTTGTAAATGTTATAATTAGTACAATAAGTTCGAGTGTTTTCCAGCACAACCTCATTCCTGTAAAAAGCCTTAAGTATGACACTCCTCACAGTGTACATACGATATCGACATGTTGCAAATACGACGTGAGTGTCGTCAATATTTATCATGAAACACTATTTGTATTCAGTATCGGTAACAGTTTTTATCAGTTACTTGACCTAGAATGAAAAAGCTTTGCAATCAACTCTTCAATATAACATCAACTTCCTTGATAGCTGCCAATTGAAAAGTATGGACGTGTGGATCTTTCCAGCGTGTTTTGGAGTTTTAAGCCTTTTAAGCTCTATATATTGTAAGTATCATCGTAGTCAGATTGCAATAACAATTATTTTTTTTTTCACAAAAAGCGGTAAAATCCACGTAGAATTTGTTCGCCTCCAAGCAGACACCTGCTGTAAAAGTTACACGACAGCAGCATGTCTGACGAGCTTGGCATTCCATTATAAGACCACACATCGGGCTGACTCTGTCCAAAACATTTCCATGTATATTGGAGGACTTGAAATTGTCGGCATTAAACATAAACTATTTTTGTAATTGTTTTTTTTTTGTTTATTTATTCATTGATGAAATTGCCAATGTGATTCTTGTGGTTCTTATGCTGGGAACGTATATATAATTATCAACGTGTATTATGTATTCTTCCATTATCATTACTTCATTTTTCTTTTTAAATTCAATCAAATCCGATTTTTTTCCCGCTCCTATTGTTCACCAGTAAGTTTAATTTAAAAGAGATGAGAGGAGGAACTAGTAGTTGTTGGTTAACATTTTCGATTTGCATATGAAAGGCTATACGTTGCAGCAGTATAACTTGTTTGGGACACACCAGGGAAAGCTCCCGTTAAAAACCATTAACCACCTGAATCAACTTGCAAGCGTTCTCACATATCCACATTCACTGAGCCCAAAACTCGACCCTACACGCCGGATACAGGTGAAATGGTAATGATCGGCAAGAGAGAGAGAGAGAGAGAGAGAGAGAGAGAGAGAGAGAGAGAGAGAGAGAGAGAGAGAGAGAGAGAGAGAGAGAGAGAGAGAGAAATTACCTTGAATATATATCTTCTTGGTCATCTGGCCACAATGGAAAATTAAATGACATGATGGGGTTCATCAGGACTATTTACTTTCTTGCTGTTCATTTCACCTCCCTTTTTAAACCTATGCTTCATTAAGATATAAATAAATGATATAATGTCAAGCAGGTTATCTACATCGGTACGCAGAAAGAAAAACGTGCTTAGCTGATGTTTTTTTATGTAACGATGTGACCTGGTTTGACATTGTTTTCATTATTTCCTCTATAGGAGAAAATTTGTCAAGACATAAATTTAATTTTTCATCGCGACAAAGAAAGATAAAATAGAAGAAGAAAACTGTGACATTCTCAAAAACAAAATTAAAAATCCCTAAACTATTCTGACAATCAATGAGGACTGGTATTGAACGTTAACGTAAGAAAAGACTGTGGGGAATAAGGCGGCAATGAAAATTTATATCGTCCCAGATGCAATCATATCATGTTTTCAATCTGGAATCAATATATCACACCTACTCATTACATTCGTCGGTTATTTATTTTTTTTTCTTTTTTGTTGAACTTGTTATTCCTGAAAAAATCAGAGTGAATTATTATTATTTATATTATTATTAGTAGTAGTACTAGCATTAGTATTAGTAGTAGTAGCAGTAATAGTAGTAGTAGTAGTCCAATAACTCTTGTTCGATACCCCATAATAACATTATAATGGTATATTTCTTTTTACTACCCTAATTGCACATGACTACATATACATAATATTTAGGACATATTGGAATAGCTGGATTAAGATGGAGTAGAATTTTGCCACTCATAATTTCAGTCTCTTGTCCCCAGTCTGGATGGAAGTCTAAACAAATATGTTCTCGGTAGCTATATATTATCCACATATTACCCAAATCACTTAGTTGTAACGAAATTGTGCTAAACTGACATTCAGCAAAAATAGATTTTTAGTTTGCTCATTTTACGATAGCTTTTTAACTACCTATTCTTCCTTGTTTCCATTATCTTGTTTCTCCCTTTTCCAAGTATGTAATAATCCAGGTTATCCTTTGGTTTTATGTTCAGTGTTTGCTTTTTGGACTTGAGTTATTTATTCACCTAACAAAAAGCATGAGTTGCTCGAAACGTTTTAGGGCTGTTTACCAAAATTGCGCCGTTAAACCTTTTGATATAGTATGTCTGCCATTGTTAAATCCTGCAACAGCTTTGTCCCTTTGCCACATGATTGTCCTTCTGAGACAAGTCCATCTGACAATGAAATTGATTTTAGTTAGAAGCTAGTTAACGAGATTTAAAATAACTTAGAGAGTTTCATTTGAAAGAAATGCATTGTTTATGACCGGGAGGAAGCAGGTATGACAGCGGTTGCAGTTTGATTATTAGCTGCAGGAATAGCTACTGTCAAAACTTATCCCTTTAAATTTAGTGGGTTTAACTAAATATAGATTGCTTTAAGCCACACAGAGACTGAATGTAAAACAAGTATTGCACTGCACACTTAACGCTAGTGCAGAAACTTCCATTCTTAAAAGAATTAAACTATAACCTCTCATTTATGCAAAGGTATTTCTAACCGACCCTGAAGATAAATATCTGTGGTTAGAGATAGATGTGGGTGTTTAAAAAGCAACAAAGACTTTGTTTATTATATCTGAATAAAGCAACTAACCAAGCCAAACTAACTCTGCGTTAGGTATATTTTAAAACAATATGGGCGATAACCAGTTAATAATACAATTTATTTTTAGTAATTGCTAGTGTAGTTTCTATTAGGTTTTTCTGCAACATTTATAGGACTATAAAAGAAACTGCTTGACGATATTGATGCTATTATACGTGAAATGGGAGTATAGATTCTCAAAAAGATAAAGTTAAATCAACCTTAAATGAATCTGAATATATTGGACTTGGAACACGAATACTGCATTCAAAACTGTTATTCAAGTTTTTATGAAGACAATGACGAGATGAAGGACAGTTTCTTTTTTTTTTTGGATTTAGAATTCATGAAGAGACTTGCATTCACTTTCCTAATTTTAACATGTCTCCCCAATCGTGAGAAAAGTGCATCCAAGAGCCTATCTTTAGCTATTGCTCTCACTGCTGCAAGATACCTGGAGGGCGATGGATCTTAGACTCCATCGACGATAAGTTTAGCCAAGATGGCATCGAACGTTATGGAGATTAAAATCTCAATGCCACGGTGATGGCTCACAATTTCTTGGGATACGATGGGCAATTTCATACCAAATAATATAAAAGAACTCCGAACGTCCTAAAGTCAATTTGAACGTGGCCAAAATCATTTCTATGCAAGTTGGACATGTGCAGTTTAAAGATTCGATGAGTTACTTGGACTTTAAGCAGAAAGCCTGAAACGTTTGGAATGACAGAAATGACCAAAGGCTATTTCGAATCTTTCAGTACGAAAGACAACATGCCGTTCTTATCCATTTCCCTGATGCTCACCATTACGACTCATGCAACATGCGCATCGCACAACGATACTTTCTACGCTTGGTACCTCTCTTACGCCTCGGACCCCTTCGACTTTCATGAAGAAAAGTTTAAATTATTGTCATTTCGAAGAGGACATTTTACGTAGTTATGTGGAAACCATTGATAACTGTTCATGTAAAACATAGGGATCGATCCTTTGAAGGAAGCCTGCACCATCGTCAAAGCGAGTTCCCTTATTGTATCGCCAGCGATTCATGCCCGAAAACACTCTGGATGTCATAAACCCTCACACGATTAACTTTGTCAAACATCAATACTCGGTCAAAGCCCAATGCTGGTTACATTAGTTGTCCGACAAGTAAGAATGAAATTAACGTGCCCGTAAAGGTACAGGAAAAAGTACAATAGCAACGTATTCACTGAATGTCTGACACTTAGAAAATCCACATATCGTGTACGAGCTCATCGGGTGCTTTTTTCACGGATGTCTCATCTCTTACCCTAAACGTGACACAAACAATCAGTTTTACAACATACCATTAAAGACGTGTGCCAGGCCACTTCTCAGCGGTACTTGAAGTTAGAACAGTAATGGTTCCAAGTGGTGTAAATGTGGGAACACGAGAACGATTACCGTTTGAAAACTGATCCCGTGTTTGAATGTATCGTGGAATGTTACTAGCTGGTTGATTCATTAAATTTGTTGAAACGTTTGTACGGAGGACGGACAAATGCCACATGTTTGCTGTACCAAGCCGACAACGAAAAAGGATAAGAAATCAAATACTTGATCGTGTTTTCGCTGTATCCGAACGTGTGCAAATGGTATCTCTTTCGCGAAGGGAATCCTCAATTGCTGACGGAAAATACTAAGGATTGATTAAATGCAGTCTTGGTTCCCACGAACTTGTACCATGCTTTTCTTACCTCAAAATTGTCACGGAAAGCTGATGTTCATATTGGGCCGAAACGTGCAACCAAGGCCAACATTGTCAGCATGCCCAGTAAGTATGCACCTTGATTGGACCGTGGATTAACGTGAAATTGTCTAATGCTTTGGAGCTTTATTAACAACTGTTAGAATTGCACGAAATTTACCACTTTCCCAAGACAAAAGTGTGCCACAAGGCAACGAGACTCAGAAAGGCATTTTCATAGACTAAGTGGATGCCTTTTCAATAATAAGACAAGAAGCCCGATAGGTCCTGGTGTGGCAATCCCGAAGCCGAAAAAAAATTCAAAGAGAAAAGCTTGGAGCAGGAAAACATCACTTTATACCACCTGGAGAAAATTTAAGGATGGAGATCATTTGCTAAAGAGATATTTAATTGGTTGCGGGGCAAAATGGTACAACGACCGTGTTTACCCTAGACGGAGTATCTGAGAGAACTTTCTCGCCACTTCCAGATGATTCACGACAAAAGCAAATACATGAAATAGGTGGACATCGTTCGTGAGGACTTGATTTTAGTCAGTTACCAAAATGAAATAGACTTAGTAGAATCCGACAAATAACTGTTAGGATATCGTGTGCTGTATTTTGACACGGACAGTTGCATCTACATTGATCGTCGGGTCAAAGTCACCCTGTCTCGGAAGGAGATTGTTTTGGAGCATAGACGGACGAGCACCCGTACGACAAGATTGTAAGAATTTACTAGTGGTGGTCCCAAATATTACGCCTAAGAATACCATGACTCACAAGAAGAAGAGCACAAGAGAGGATAGAGTGAAAAGATTGACTTTCCATCATCGTACCAGTCAGGTGGTGAACATTGGGGTATTGAAATAAGTCATGCAGTCTGGAGAGGATAGAGATTTCAAAGTGATCACATAACAATCTCATCAGTTGTAATGTTTAGTCACACACCAAATCACCGGTCAGCCTTTGAAAAAAGTCTTTCATATCGTGTATCAGAGGCGAATGCAGCTTCCCAGTCACTTTTCGTTACCGTACGGACCG
The DNA here is from genome assembly GCA_016746295.1 of Potamilus streckersoni. Lineage (NCBI taxonomy): Eukaryota > Metazoa > Mollusca > Bivalvia > Unionida > Unionidae > Potamilus > Potamilus streckersoni. The sequence continues at coordinate 346,078 of JAEAOA010001018.1, forward strand.
CCGATATTGGCCAGGATCTAATAAGGAAACATTTACACGACCGATTGCTCATGGTGATTACTAACACCCAGCGAGAAAGATGTATTCTTTTACGGAGCAAGTATCAAGCGAGAGAATACTCGAGTGCGATGCTGTGCCTTGCAGTTTGTAGAAATGCTATACGCTTTGACCTCAGCGATTCAGAGCCACATGATGTGAACATTACTATGGCTACTACTACCATACCTATATAGGAAAGAGATGGTGTGCGTCGCAAACCTGACGGATGCGAAAGCGATGCCAGTCGTTATCGTTCATATTTTCATTTTACTGGTTTTAATTATCAGCATTATGCTCCACGAGAAACCATGTGACTGCCACTCTACGGATGACATCCCACCATCAGCAAATTCCTGCAAATGTCACCATACCCTCAGTGAATTGAACCTGTAAAGGAAGAATTAGATTTTTCTGTGCGATTGCCTCAATACTGCGACTATGAATCTCGATTTCAAACATACAAATGAAAATGACCTAAATATCTGAGAGGAACAACCCACGACGAATTAGCCTTAGCCAGATCTGTATATCATTTTACTTAGACGAAGGGATAAAGTCAAGTGTTTTAGTTGCGTTGTATTTTTTCACCAGTGGAACATAAAGATTCCACTTACCTATAAAATGCTCAATGGTCTCCACAATGTCACTACCTACTTTTAGTGGGACCTTAGTAATATCTGCAAGGACACTATACAAGAGAACATTCTTGGTTTGTAGTTGAGGGAACGTATTTACCGAGAGTTTGTAAAATACAGGACCATTGCAAAGATAAATTGGATGTTATACGTCAACAATGATGGAACCGCAGGTACTTGATTGGTGTTGAATGACTGATTCATTCCATTGATCAGATGTTGATGACTTATGTGATATTCATAAAGTCTTGAATGCCACTCATTCTACATATAAAGTGATCCTAGGACACTGAATTCCAAAAGACGAGTTATAGGATTACCAAAGTCTTTTACATCAACAAATTTTAGTTCAAGGGGAAAATTATGTACAACGTTTAGCACGAGTGTTTGTGAATAAACAAATTTGGTGAGGTAATGTAATAAAACAAATTCTGTTCAAAAATCACTCTTATTACCTTTCAACAAAGATCGTATATATATATATATATATATATATATATATATATATATATATATATATATATATATATATATATATATATACGATAAAGTCAAGTGTTATATATATATATATATATATATATATATATATATAATGAAAATACATATATATACATACATATATATATATCTTAAGGCCTTGTGTACTCCATACCAAGAGTACATACGACCCAAAACATGATACCTTTAAACGTACACGAGAGACTCCTTTTGCTAAAAAAATGTCTTGCGCTCTAGATACTTCACGACCTGTACGGAAACAAAAATATTGGTCAATGTTTAGTAACAGAAGATGTTTACGACGCTTTGAATCTCGCTGAAAAGATGTACGTGTCTGAAAATGTTGTGATTTTGAGACTTGGACAGAAGTGTCTGACTATGCACAAGATTTGTGTTATGCACTCAATGAAAAAAGTAAACTTAAAGTGTCCAGTGAAAAAGTAACTTTAAAACTTGTACTAACTGCTGGGTCGGAAGAGCCCGACACAGAAAAATACCACTCCCGTCAGGAAAGGACCGTCGTGGACGTGAACATCCCCAATAGACCATTTCGGGAGGACTCCTGTGTGACTTTCGCGAGTGTAGAGAATCTCAAAGCACATTAACTGTCCCTTTGGACACCACACCCTCGTTACCAAAAGTGTTGTACAGAGATTTGTTTATATTGCACGTTCATCGTTTTGATCAGTGTTATCCATGTTCTTAACCCTTTGGCTTTTATGTATTTTTTGTCTTTCGTATTTACATTTAAAACTTGCAATAAACGTGTCCTGAAAAAAGTATAAAAGTTCTGGTTTTATCTGTTTTTGTGACGCAAGCTACTATCCCGCACTATGGCTACCTCTGCTCCCTCTTCCTCCACTTTCAATGGCATCCACGAAAACTTAGTGTCAGATGAGAGGCCTTGTAGCTTCGCCATCCCATTAGCATATTTGTTAATTGCTCCACCCATCGGCTCAGGCCAAACTGAATTTGTCAAACTTGTGATCGAACAATAACATCATTTGATCGATCTTCCACCTAAAAGACATGTGTAGTGTAACAAAGAATGACAACCGACTACAGCCTCCTATGACAAAGTCAAGGCGATGCCTTCCTGTTTATGGTAGGATATCCTGGCCAGGACGATGGGATCGAGTCTAGCCCCATTCAAACATCTTCCATGGCATGTCAGGAGAAGAGAAAAAAGAAATTAAACTGAGGTTTACGCGCAAAAGGCATAGTCGTAATGCCAGTGTCATTTACATCATCCCAAATTTGCTTAAACAAAAGAAAGGACTTCGAAAGATCAATTCAAATGCTCATTGCGTGGACATATTCAAAAGCCCTATAGATAAATCGAACATGCAAGTCTTAGCCAAACAGGAACGCCATGTCTGACTTATGCGTACGACGATGCAAATCAAACACCACACGCATATTCACTCGTGGATTTAAAACCAACGACTCCCGATTATTTGCAATTCGGTACCCACTTTCAAGACTAATGCAAAGACGAAGGGCCTGCAAGTACTCGTTGACTTGAAAACAAAAATGTCTATACAAACCTCTGACTTTTGGCCTGTCTCACACATCGTCAACATGACGTCCCTTCAGGCTCATCTTCCCGCCCAATTAATTCGCGCCTTTTATAACATCAGTCGCCACAAAAATCTACAAATACGTGCTCCTTGTATTAGAAGCCAGCCTTAAAGTCTTACGATGGTTTACGGTCACATCAAATTAATAAATGCAAGGCATCACATTCCTCCACTTCTCCGTTGCTGATGAAGCCAGACCAACCAGATTTGACAAGCATTTGTCCTAATTTGATTGAACAATGGAAACCTGTGTCTCTGAGAACATCTCCAGCGGGGACAGCCTTCTCTTCTTTATCTGCTATGGCAGTTACTCACGAAGTACCTGGCCTCATAATCAAAGTCCTAGACAGATAAATCTTGTTACAGAGTTTACTGGATTTATCAAAGCATGAACTCTCCCCATTTATTCCGTTGCTAACCCTTTTACGACGCTTGATGATTGCTCTGAAAATGATGCGACGAATCGGCAATCAGTGGCGACTCATTCCAGTATAAAAAGACCTGGAGAAAATATATAAATCAATGTTTTATATTTTGCTCCTGAACTTACAAATATGTTATCTCAAAGAAGTCCTTAACACTACCGTCATTTTCGTTATCCTTTCCATAAAGAAATGAGAAAATAAAAGCATAGTCTTGTCCTCTCAAAAAATACCACTAAGCCGAACATCGACGACACAACCCAGAAAAGGCCACATCGTCCAAACAAAAAGAGGAGCAAGCAAAGAGGATATTTTCCTGTCCAATGACACAATATGCTTTGAAACAGTTCGAATTTCCAAATTAATTCACGCAAAAGTGCGCACACCCGAAACAAAAAAAATAAGATTAAAGCATGCATTTCAAGCCATGACTTCAGCGTATTTTTAATACTTGGATGCCCATAGATGTCACCACAAAGACGAGCACACTACCATCCTCGTCGTTCTGCTGTCCAAAAAGGAAATGAGAAACGAAAAGTACAGTCGTGTTGTCCGAGAAAACACTTAGCTACTCATCGACGTCTACCCTTGAAAAGACACACTCATTGAACGAGAAAGAGAAGCAAACTAAGGGTATTATTGTTTAGAGATATAGACAAAATCGGTACACCTTGGTCGAAACGATAGTCCTAACAAAGATTATAGTACATATGCCTAGTCATTGAAATCAGTATATTGTTGGAGTGTAATCCAGGAAACGTTAGGCAAAACAATTCTACCAACTTTGAAAGATTTTATGATCCTGATGAAAAGTCCATCACAACCAAAGTAAATCGCTGCGGTCAAGACGAACGCGCCCCAGAGATGCATGAGGAAGAACACGAATGAGATGTCTTTCAAATTTTCCGCATCTCCCATCCCATGTAAGGTTGCGGCGTCCTTGTTAACCCCTTCACCCACATCCCAACGAGAAAAACACAAAACTTGGGCTTAAGAGATGACGTCCACTCCTCCTTCGATAGAAGTCGAAAAGAAAGATGGCACACCAGAAGTGAAAAAAAATATTAAAAAGTCATACCATTACCACCATCAATACTTTCGACTTCTAGTCCTACATGTAAATCAGCCGTTCCAAACCATCTCCTCACCCATTCAGAGTATCATCAGTAAAGAGTGGATGACTTCTTAAAATCATTTCCTGATGGAGAATGTGTTAGCTAGCGTTTACTACAACCCAGCCGATCCTGCAGTTTACAGAGGAGTTCAGAAATAGTATCGCACTGCCAAAAATCCGACGGTTACAAGTTCAAAGCACGTGCTATTTACACAAACATGTTTTGAAGAAATTTTTCCAGAAGTAGCACACAAGAAGAGGGCATCGAGTGTCAATGGCAAGCTGATTTAGCCGATATCTTTCATTTAGCCACCTGTAATGGTGGCAACACATATTATTTTTGTTCTGTCATCAACGATTTTTCCAACTTTGTCTGGGTCGTGCCATTGACTTTAAAATCGAGAACTGAGTTAGTGTGAGCCCTCAGACTGGTGCTGAAACAAAGGGGTTGTCTCCCTCTTAGATGGCAGACCTACAAAGATACAAAATTTCGGAACCAAGGTTTCCAGAAAGAATTAAAGTAACGTGACATTAATTATTTCACCACCCAGAATGCAGAAACGAAATCCATCTTCGTGGAACGGGTTCTCTTCACCTTGAAAAGACGCACGTGGAAATAATTTACGCATCGACACACTATCAAGTACACCGACGTCTTGACGCACTGGTCAACGGGTAAAAACAATCCTATCATCGGAGAATCGGACGTACCCGCCAAGAAGTTACTCCCGAAAACGAAAGACAATCGTTGAGCACATGTTTCCCTGACGGTGAATGTCCCCAAGAAAAATGAAGTGTTGTCAACAGGATATTGAGTGCTCATTGAAAAATGAAACGCATTTTCGACAAAGGTTACATACCCACAAGGGCCACCGAATCTCTTCGTGCCACTGACTGAGTGTGTGGCCGTCATCATGCCGTCTATAAATAGGAAGATATGAACGGAGAAGTGTTAAAATAAACGTTTTACTTGCTCGAGTTACAACACGTGAGCAGAAAAGATGACGAAGTGAACAGCATTTCGTACGAAGTATATGCAGGAGGTTAAACTTTCTGGGTAATGATTTCATTGCAGTCAAAGAGAGCGACGAGGGACATTTCCACGCTATAAAATCTGGTCAGCTTCTTGTGGAACATCAGTTTTCAGAATCTCTCACCAAGATAGTGAATGCCATCTTGTATGGCAAATTCGATATTACAAAAGAAATGAACAGTTTGAAAGACTTCATTCTGGACTATTTGAAGTTATGGAAGACTATAATAAGTCTTCAAATAATGGAGAATCTTTGGAAATGGAATGGGAGGATACCGGAATATCGTGGAAACCGTAGAAATAGAAGAGCACACAGTGATGATGGTTCATATGGCCACAATAAGAACAACATTTAGTGTCATGCTTTGCTAATTATTTGGCAGATAAAATTACGGAATTATGCAAGAAGATTTCAATGGAAGTCAATATGATAATCCCAGTCAAATTTAGCACTATGAGCAAAGAAGAAACGTTTGATGAGTATCTGGAGGACGCTTGGGGTCTATCACAGAAGAAGCAGGAGTAGCAGTGTTGCGTCAGTGGTATGAATACTTTCGTGATCATTCCTCTCCTCCACTGGCTACTCTGGAGATCTATCGCATCGAAGCTCCCTTTGTTCAGAGCGCCGAGACGAGGGAAAAAAACAATCATTGGTCAGAGATTCGCAAGCAAAAACTCAGAATTGAATTGATGACTTATCATTAACTGTTAAAAACAACAAAACAAAAATGGATGCCTGCGACAATTTATTACCTTTTGAACAAAAGTCCATAAACTGCTTCTTGAAATCCTGTCGTGTCTGCTAAAGATTAACTTCCTCATTGCAAACCTCAAGACCATCAAAATTATGTCACCAACACGGACGACAGTCATATCCCAATGAAATTACAAGAGCCCGCAGACAAGTGGAAGAACAACAGCTACTCCAATTACAAATTATGCTTCCACAACATCGACAATAGTTACGTAGATTAATTTGGATGCAGGAGACCAACTTAGTATAACTAAAGTGCTGAGAAACAAGATTGGTGCTGCGTTTCATATAGTAAGATCAGAGCAAAATAAGGAACTTGAAATGGAAAACCCAAACGAACCAGTATCACCTTTCCCTATATCTATTTCACGGGCAGCAAGACCAGGAGGGAAAACAACAACAAACCACACATAAAATAGAGGTATAAACGCAAGTGGCTACACCACAGCCTAGAGTCAGAAGTTATGCAGCGGCAATCAAACATAGGACTGACACATGCTCTTCTGGTGAATCGGAAGAAAGCATAGAGGAAGAAGAAACGGATCCCGACCAACAGACTCATAGAGCTGGGATTAGGAAAAACAACTGAGGATGAAAGAATCCTACCGTTTCATCTTGTGCGGTAAAATACCTAGGATAGAAATTTCTAAAATCAACTAAACCAAGTTATCAACAATGGGAATTCTGGGTCATGATGCGCCGTTAGTAATGCCGTGAGGCATATGAAAAGAGTCCACTAACCAATTTAATATAAGTAGCTTAGAAACTTTCGGATAAACGTTACGAAGAACAACCGCTGCGGTATGTGAAAATCAGAAGCATACCGTGGGATTCTAATTGCCGTAGTATCTAGTTCCACTTATGATAATAACAGTTCCAATTTGGCTTGGAAACCTAATTCGATAACACCACAATCCTGATTTAATCTTTTCTCCACCGTTAATAATTCAAATCATATTCCTAATATTATAATCATAATCTTAATATGTCATATACAAATATTAGTATTAAAAATTTGTTGGGGTCTATTATTATGTACAGTATAGTACTAGACTAATTTTCCATGGTTAAAAGATATGAAAAATTTTATGACTACAGTGTAATTGAGAATTCGGCAAATGCACAAGTGGCTTACAAAATATTAGGCTTTGCACATTATTACAAATTGTCTCAATTTGAAGTAAGTACGGACCGGAGATTTGGCGCGCTCACGACATAAATGGATGCGCCTTGAACCCTTTCCTACTTTTTCTCACTTGACCTACTGTACATGGACGGAATGTGGAACGATCTCCATCCGTCCATACACCAGGTGCCCGAATGAGACGTCATAGTCTTTTACCCATGGCGAAGGACGTCTCATGCAACTTGGTCGACACTTGGTGGTAGTGACAGAGACTGCAGCTGTAACTGTAATTGAGTGCGTGTTGAGTCTATTCCCTTTCAAGCAATAGGTATCACTACTCTAGCCATTCGCCAGCTAGTATAGTAGAAATATCTTTGTGGTTATTAAGTAGCTTTGTTTGCAGGCATAAAAGCTTGCGGGATAAGGTTCTAATTCCATACCCAGGAACAATGAAATAGTCCGTAATGCGGACATACACTTGTGGCCAAAGAATGCATGGGCACAAACCACTTTAATTTAATTACTTACCTTGTCTATTCTGACCATCCGGTTTTGATTCGTGAACCTATAAAGATCCCTTCTAGACTAGCCAAGCTGAACGAAGCTTACGTAAATTTACACCTTGTGAGGCAAACCCTGATACCGAAGGCTGAAGATATAGAGAATGAAACGATGTTGAAGGTGGTCATAAACCTGAAGAAATATAGACTTCAAAAACAGAGCGAGAGCAACAGCAGCAGCAATAACAACAGCAACAGGAGCCAGACGGAAGCTTGTTGACTATCGTGTAGACACGAAAGTGTTCTCCTTCTCTTTCAGAAAAAGAAGACCATATAGTGTATAAAAGCCTACAGCCAGACGGTGACGCAATCTTAGAAGATAAAATTATTGCCTTAACCACCCCCCAAACAAAACATTTCTTTTCAGAGCTACCCTAACTTCAAGAAAAGAGATAATAGTCGAATTGCTAAAAAAAATTATTTTTAGTTAAATAATAGAAATGTGTCGATAAGCACTTTATTTCTCTAGCTTGTCTGATAGTGTGTGTATGTGTGTGTGGGGTGCGTGGGGGGAGGTGTGGGTGTGTTTGTAAGGTAAAATAGCGCTCTTTTAAGTCCGCCGTTCCATGTTTTAAATAGTGGAGTGGTATTATGAGCTTTAATGTAAAAAGAAGACCATATAGTGTATAAAAGCCTACAGCCAGACGGTGACGCGATCTTAGAAGATAAAATTATTGCCTTAATCCTTCCCAAACAAAACATTTCTTTTCAGAGCTACCCTAACTTCAAGAAAAGAGATAATAGTCGAATTGCTAAAAAAATTTATTTTTAGTTAAATAATAGAAGTGTGTCGATAAGCACTTTATTTCTCTAGCTTGTTCTGATACTGTGTATGTGTGTGGAGTGTGTGGGGGAGGTGTGGGTGTGTTTGTAAGGTAAAATAGCGCTCTTTTAAGTCCGCCGTTCCATGTTTTAAATAGTGGAGTGGTATTATGAGCTTTAATGTAAGGGATGTTTTCCTTCACGTTCGTGCTTCATGGACATAAACGGCAGCGTCTGTCAGTCTGGCTACCCATCGTTGATACGTCAAGTACGAAGAATTAGAGACATCAGAAAGCTTATGGAACTTCAGATGCACCTGGAGTATGACAGAGCTTACCTGATCACCTGTCTATGGAGGCAACACAAGAGAAAGCCATGAATGAGGAAATGGAGTAGAGGAATACAAAATAGAATGAATAAAGGATCTGCCTCACCTTATGCTTAATTCTTTGTGTGAGGTGAAGCCTCAGGTGAGGACCCTTCCACAGCCAGTAGAAGCACCACAGCAAAAACATCAGCCACGACGATCTAGAGAGAGAGAGAGAGAGAGAGAGAGAGAGAGAGAGAGAGAGAGAGAGAGAGAGAGAGAGAGAGAGAGAGAGAGAGAGAGAGAGAGAGAGAGAGAGAGAGAGAGAGAGAGACCTAATTATCATTATCATCATCTCCTGGGTATAGAATAGAAGATAGGGAGAAGTTTTCACTTTCCACAAAGTAACAATATGGATGATGAGGTCAAGATTCCTCCCACTCCGCTCCCAATAACAAATGTAAACTGGATTGGAACCGCTGTTGTGTTTGTGCTGTCACGCCTAGACTTATGTGCATTTGAAGGTCTAAAACTCAGGGTTAACCTGAGCTCGAGAAAAGAGACACTATTCAAGTTGCATTTTTATGTAAATGTGGAATAGTGTGATTATAAATACTAACTCCTTTACTGATGTGTGTGTGTTTGTATGCGTTCGCATTCGTTTGTTTGTGTGCGTGTGTGTATTTGTGACCGCATGCTTTCAAGTATATTTGTGTGTTTTTGTGTGTATTTGTGTGCTCGTATGCGTACTCGTATATTTGTATGTTTTCTGGAATGTGTGTTGTGCGCGCGTACGTAAGATGATAGTATATAATGGATTATTTTCGTCCCTTCCCTTCTGTGTGGAACGTAGATTTTGGTGTGTAAAGAATAGAATGAGTTGTTTTCTTCCCCTCTGTGTGGATTATATATATGTATATATATATGTATAGGTTTATTTTGACCTTTTCTTTTTTGTGGATTGTAGATATTGGTGTAGTGTATAATAGGTCATAATCTTCCATTCTTTGTGCACACTATACATGGCTTTTATATGCTGTGCTTCTGTGTGGATAGTAGATCATATTCGTGTATATAGTATATAAATTGGTCATTTTCTTTCCTTCTGTGTGGATAGTATATATGGGTTTTTTCTCCTCTTCTGTGTGGACTGTTTATTTGTTTGTGGATATTAAATACTCTGTTATTTTCATTCATTCTGTGTTGGTAGTTTAATATAAGTTAAGTTATTATAATGGATTTTTCCTCCACGTTTTTGCTTCATGTATTGAAAGTAAAGCCGTCTGGCTACTCAGCCTTTCTCAGCAAGGACTAGTCATTACCTTGAAAAATGAATGTATTCAGAGACTAGAATGACAATTGATGGATCCAGCCTATGTAGTGGAAAGGCTTGCATACGAATGGAGGTATCAAGGTATCATATACTTTGTGACAATACAAGTGACCAGGTTGAAAATACCCAGGAATCTGGTAAATGACAAGATAGAAAAGGAAGTAAAAATGTTAAGAGGCTGTATTAAGCTAAATTTTGTGAGAGCGGAAACATTGAAGCGGCCTATTCGATGTATGATTTATATGATATAGATTTTTGAACAAATAGTGAAATTCCTAACGTGGTCTTTTGCGAAGTGAGAACTAGAACAATTAAAGAAAGCAATAATATTTATTGGAAAAGTGTTGGAAGAGGAAGTGATGAAGATAAAATATACCTGGGCTAAAGAGAGACAGGAAAGAGAAAACAAAAAGAGAAAAGAACTTTGACAGACTGAATCAAAACTGGATCAAAGCGCATGAAACATTTATATCCATGCGACAGCCTGGCTGGATGCCAGAGAATGAAAAGAACAAGAGGAAGGGAATAATAAAGTGAGGAGATGGTGAAAGAAGTATAGAAAATAGAAGAACTCATGTGCCCTTTAAGGGAACACTTCATTGCCTAGAATAGGGTTACTCTCTCTTTCTCTTGCCTAAAAAAAAAAAATTAGTCAATGTTATATTTTATGTATGATATATTTGGGGTCATAAATCTATGTATGTGTCATATGTCTATGACTATGTCTATCGAGTCACACCCCTATTTTTCCTAAACAAAACCGAACCTTTCTTCAACTTTCCCTTGTCGCATTGGTGGCCCATGGTATATTTGGACTCTATAAAAACTCATTGGGTCTTGCAATGCTAATTTGCATTGACGTTATAAATTTTGACGCTATATTGGCCCAGGGGAGATTTGTAAGGACACTCCCATTGACGAAATAGTGACCACATTTACTGCTGACACTCACTCAATCCTAGATCCAAGATCTGCCTGGTGCCATAACAAGGTTATAACACAAAACAGCCTCTTCTTTATTGGTTCATTGTTTAATCTGGCATTATAGTCAATTTCTAAACAAATTAAATGCATACTTGGTCCGTCGGCTTTCAATGGTTGGTCCCTGTGGTTTTCGTTGACGAGTTTAAATGGGTAAACAAAGACAAGACAGTATTAATTCGCTATAGGCCATGAAAGTTTTTAAGTCAATGAATGTGTAAGCTTTTTCTATGGTAAATCAAACTTGATTTTTCAATTTATTAAATGCTGATAAAATACGGGTGTTACGTGGCAACAGGGTATTCGCAAGCAAGAAGATATTATGTTTTCTGTCATTTTAGGGATTTCCTAAACAGGGTGAAGATAAAGTGAACAAACTTTTAATTACATTGATATTTTTAATCTTTTTAACGAACGTTCTTAAATTGAACCTTAGGAAGAATTCAAATAAAAAATCTAGCTGTTGGTGTCTTTTGGTCATTCGGTCACTGTTTCTTGTGTAGGTGAGTTTGTATTTTTGAGTGGGTAAACGTTGGTATCATGGTCTAAAACCAGACAGGTCAAGCAAATAAGTATTTTTCGAAAGCATGTTATCCATTTTATTTGTGTTGAATTGACAGTCCTCGTAATAGACCTATCAAACTATTTGCCCATAATAACATATTTTAGGTAGCAGTTCAACGCTTTATTTTATTTTTTTTGGAAGGTCAAAAACAGTCATGTAACTTTAATTCTAAATCAGCAATAAATAATCTTTGAAGATCTAAAACTCTTAAAAATTCCGAATGAACGAATAATGTTCACGCCTTTGTGCCAGCTACGTACCACAATAATGCTGGCATAAAATTAAAATTAGCCCGTCATTTTTGTTGTAAAATGTTCGTCGTGGTGCAAGAAATTACTGGCACTCTGTTTTTGTTTGGCTGAAGCTTTATAGTTTTGCTGAATCGGTATTTTCGCATTCCTCTTTATTTGAAGTCTATATTCTTTTCATTTGATCAAATTTCTGCAACAAACAACATGTTTTGTTTGTGAAAAGTATTTAGCACTATCCTTTCAGCAACGGATCGTCTGATTTATGTTATTTCGTTTTGTTGACATCAAAGTCGAATTGTTATACTGAATCGTTTTAGAGTTGTACATATTTTGTATACATATAGTGTACACAATATCATTGGTCCGAACTGCATCGTACAAATTATCTGCAAAAACTGCTGCTAATGAATAACACAAATCTTAGTCCGTTGTGCATTTTGTTGGTACGTCCTCCATTTAACTCCATGAATGGAAATATAGCAGCACTCAATAAGAATAGCAAGTTTCATATTCCATCTATCAACTTAAATTGAAGACGGCATTATTTTGGTAATAGGAATTAGAGCGGAAAACATAATTTCAACACAAGATAGGCTATACATGGCGACCAGAATAAATGGTAGCGGAAGAACCCGTGAAAACACCATAATGAACCAACGACCCATGAGAAGCTACTGGCAAGTTTTCTCACATATCCATATTGGCCGAATCGGAGACTGGGACTCACGCAGAGGTATGATGCCAGTGATCAGTATTGGTTTAGAGAACTCAGCCACTCGAGCACCAGAAAAGAGTGAGAAGAAAAAAGTTAAATTTCAGACAGAGAGAAGACGAGAAGCAAACGAACATACAGATATATAAAAAGAGAGAGAGAGAGAGAGAGAGAGAGAGAGAGAGAGAGAGAGAGAGAGAGAGAGAGAGAGAAAATTAAGTACAGATTATGATGTTACCAGACAAATTAGAATAGTACCATACTACATTAATAAAGAGCATATTATTCTCAATGGAACAATTTATAAAAACTTGAATTTGCCAAGAGAGCATTTGGCTTTGAATGTATTTTAAAACGCCATTTCAAGTTTCAGTTTACTGTTGGTTCAACATAGTGTTGACTATGACGTGGTTAAGAAAATATATTGAATTGTTATGAGTATGTAATGGGGGATATAGACAAATGTTTTAGTAGGTTTCAAAATAAATTGGACAAACCCATGTCGAATTGGCAAAGAACAATGAATTACTCTTTTATAGGTTTAACTCATCCAAGAAGACTGATAATATTTATGATAATCTCAAACAGCTCATGGTACTTGAAGAGTTCAAGAAGTACATCCAAAGTGATGAGAAGACAGATCTTAATGAGTACAATGAGGACACTGTGGAATATCAATCAGCTAATGATAATTCCTTGACTAGCAAAATTTAATTTGTAAATAAATCTTCCTCTGAGCATAAGTATAGTATTTAATTCATCGAAAGCATCATGGCATTTGTCAGACCAATGATAGGTGGATTTCTTACTGAACAAAATGGCCAGGGTAACATCAGTTATCGAATGGTTTGAGGAAATATATGCAGCCATACCCAGACATCCGCATCGGTTGCATTTTACTAATTTGACAATGAAAATTCAAAAATAGCAATGGTTTTAATTCATGTTTACTTTGACCGTGGGGGCCCCGAGTGGCCGAGTGGTCTAAAGCGCTGTCCGTTACGGATCACTGCCATCTCACCTCTGTCTGCGTGGGTTCGAGCCTATGATTCGGCGAATGTGGATATGTGAGAAAGCTTGCCAGTAGCTTCTCGTGGGTCGGTGGTTCTTTCCGGTGATTTCCCGGTTTCTTCCTCCACCATTAATACTGGCCGCCATGAATAGCATATCATGTGCTGAAAAATGGCGTTAAGCCCAACAACAACAACAACAACAACCTTGACCGTGTCTCTTGAAATATTGATATTACTCTGGTACATACCCATATATAATACATAGGCAGCAATACTAATGGTTACCTAACTTGCGAATTTTTTATTTATGTCCTAGATCCTATGTTATTTTACAACTATATAAATTGTCAAAAACATTTTGTCCTACATAATTATATGTATGTATGTATGTATGTATGTATGTATGTATGTATGTATGTATGTATGTATGTATGTATGTATGTATGTATGTATGTATGTATGTATGTATGTATGTATGTATGTATGTATGTATGTATGTATGTATGTATGTATGTATGTATGTATGTAAGAAACATTAGATAGCAAAAGGCACCTTGCTTTCACTTCCTTCAGCATCTTGACGAAATTTCCAAACCGCATAGATTCCTAGGCATCGCTAGCACAATTAAACCCTTAAATAATGAATCGTCATTTCCAAGTTCCCATTAAGCAAGCGGTATTAACTATCTAGGATATATTCAATGTAGAGCTCTCATGTCAAAACAATTGAATTCAAGCACGTCAACTAATATGAGGCAGGAACTAGGATGGCAATGCACAGAGGATCAAAAGGCTAGTGATGCTATCGGAACCACATCATAAAGAAGTATAAAGAAGTATGCTTTGACTTAGCAACGTAATGACTGATACTGAAGGTACTACATGCGTGTATCAGTCAAAAACAAAACTAGATCTCATTCACAAGTATTCCTTCTACTCCATTACTATCGTGGAGAAAACGATTCTACCTACTTACAGTGTATCTCAGAAACACTTGGGGAACAGATAATTTAATGACCAGTTAGCAATACAACCCTCAATACTAAAAATCCGGCGACAGTTTTGTTTATGGATTACATAACAGAGGTATATCCACCACAAAAACTCCTCTCATCTTTATTACATCTGAGAGCATCTTTAGACGGAGAGATGTGTATTGCTCCGAATGTATATATTTCTGAATGGGTTTATGTACAAAGGAAGCAGTATTAATAAAAATATAGCTAATCATGAGTTGCGAAATGGCGTTAATTCTCAGACAACAACTGTCTTGCTTAGTTTCTCGGATCACCTCATAAATAATGACAAATATTTAAAACCTTTAATATTGATTTCAATATTTTAGTTGAGTTAAAATATGTTTCTGCTGTATGGTTTCAGGTAAGATATTTCTAGCTCAGTCTAAAGTGGAATGGTTCCTTGCTAATGAGAAGTGCAAACAGTCAAATGGAATACTTTTCAAGCCTGATGAAACATCATTTGATGTGCGCCTGTTTCCACAAGCAACATTTGAAGATTCATGGGTTGCTGCCAGTTACATCTTTATTAATAATCCCGAGAATCGTAAGTATATCAGTAATTTCCCTAAAATAATTCTCCTAAGCACACATCAAATAGTTTATAGTACTTATGGAAATTAAGTTCAAATGCAGTGCATAGGCTTCCTCTTCCATGATATCTCTGATGCGTCCTTTACAAAAATTCCATTGCAACTGAGTTTAAAGAAATTCGACATCTGGGACTGAAGACTAAAAGGCGAGATTTTGTAGTTTTCATCCAAAATTGCATTGAGCCAAAACATCGAGTCCTCCAATGGTGCAAGACAATATATATGCAATGATTTGTAAATGTTATACTCTAAAGTAAACTCAGCGTCAGTAAGTGATCTCTTAACATTGCCTGAAAACATTCAAACAAACATTATGCTTTAATATTACTTCACTGTATTGCTAAGTATATTCATAAGATTTGCTTATATATTCGGGGCGATTCCGAAAACATTTTAATGAAGATGTTTTGTTCCGTTACTTCAAGACATGCACCTTCCCTATAAAAAAATGTTCACTTGAAAACACCAGAGAAAGAGTTTTAGCTAAAATCAGAACAGAGAATGTAATTTGTCGATCACGTGTAAGATCTGCAGCTTTCAATATGTCGGAGAAACTGAAAAGCTGCACAAAACGATCAATCTTAACAAATCTGATTGGATAACAAAGAAGCTATAAAGAAGGCCGATCGCAGAACATTTCTCCTCCTCTGGCTACACTTTCAGTGATATAACACTTATCGCAATTGCTCACAACCCCAACTGGAGTTCCGAAACCCGGAAAGAAAAGCAATCTTGCTAGATACGTCACCTATGAACATTGAAACCATGCGGTTAAAACCAAGAAGACTAGAAAAAGACAGCCGTGCAGAAGTGGAATTTTGCAGCAGTCAAATCTTTTAAAACAGTTCTAAATTTGCTTAGTAGCTTTAATTAATACTATAAAAATGAAATATCCGGGATATACTTTGTGCTTACATAAATGTACACAAAGTAACAGATGTTATGGCTCATAGATTTCTAGTTTAATACAAATATTTTCCAGTATCCGCAACAGTTCGGTATAGGTTGGTTGAGAAGTTATGCATTTGAAGGTTTCATACCTGATGAAACAGCCAAACCATATAAAATTTTGCAAACAACTGTTTTGGTGTTTTATTTGTTTGTTTTGTGTGTTTTGTATAAAAATGCTTTGAAAAATACTCATTATATATATATATATATATATATATATATATATATATATATATATATATATATATATATATATATATATATATATATATATATATATATATATATATATATATATATATTCCTTATTGGAAATGCACACCTGAATATGTAACATCACATCCAACTTTAGTTTATTTAACAGATTTCAGACAATATCCTCTGACTAGCAGGTACAGATGCATAGCTGTTGAAATCCAACAAAACTGTTCCAAACGGTACTGGCACAGGTCATGTCATGAAACATACAGCAGGATATGCGAATCGAACAATCGTAAGATGACTTTTCAACTTTCGTATGATATTTGTTCAATTTGTAATTTTTGATTGAGTGTGCTATCTATACCAATTATGATAATGGACACGGAGTTATCCTGTATGGTGATCGTTAGATGCCAGGGAGATAACTGTTAAAATGATACGAAATAAAAACACTTTTCACCAAACGCATAACTCTGCAGTTACATATAGGGATTGATTCGCGTCAGCACTTGGCTATCACTTATACTAATATGGGCTGTAAGATGTTAAACAGAATAGTTGATTATTGGATTCAAATCTTTTGGATTGTATTAGTTCTTTGGCTGATATATAAATACAGAGTCAACTAAATTGAATTTGCACGTTTGTCTTTTGGTTCTGTGGTAAAGTTACTGACATAGAAGATTTGTAAATTAGATGATTATTCGTATCTAAGAGTTCTTTAAATATTTCCGTAAGAAAAGTGTTTTAGTCTTCATCTACACGCTTGACTTCACAGTGATAAATAATTTCCACATAACCTACATGTTTATTAATTCGTTTGTATATCTTGGAATAATTTGACTGACATAGAAGATTTGTAAATTAGATGATTATTCGTATCTAAAAAGTTCTTTAAATATTTCCGTAAGAAAAGTGTTTTAGTCTTCATCTACACGCTTGACTTCACAGTGATAAATAATATCCACATAACCTACATGTTTATTAATTCGTTTGTATATCTTGGAATAATTTGACTGACATAGTAGATTTGTAAATTAGATGATTATTCGTATCTAAGAGTTCTTTAAATATTTCCGTAAGAAAAGTGTTTTAGTCTTCATCTACACGCTTGACTTCACAGTGATAAATAATATCCACATAACCTACATGTTTATTAATTCGTTTGTATATCTTGGAATAATTTGACTGACATAGAAGATTTGTAAATTAGATGATTATTCGTATCTAAGAGTTCTTTAAATATTTCCGTAAGAAAAGTGTTTTAGTCTTCATCTACACGCTTGACTTCACAGTGATAAATAATATCCACATAACCTACATGTTTATTAATTCGTTTGTATATCTTGGAATAATTTGACTGACATAGAAGATTTGTAAATTAGATGATTATTCGTATCTAAGAGTTCTTTAAATATTTCCGTAAGAAAAGTGTTTTAGTCTTCATCTACACGCTTGACTTCACAGTGATAAACAATTTCCACATAACCTACATGTTTATTAATTCGTTTGTATATCTTGGAATAATTTGACTGACATAGAAGATTTGTAAATTAGATGATTATTCGTATCTAAGAGTTCTTTAAATATTTCCGTAAGAAAAGTGTTTTAGTCTTCATCTACACGCTTGACTTCACAGTGATAAATAATATCCACATAACCTACATGTTTATTAATTCGTTTGTATATCTTGGAATAATTTGACTGACATAGAAGATTTGTAAATTAGATGATTATTCGTATCTAAAAAGTTCTTTAAATATTTCCGTAAGAAAAGTGTTTTAGTCTTCATCTACACGCTTGACTTCACAGTGATAAACAATTTCCACATAACCTACATGTTTATTAATTCGTTTGTATATCTTGGAATAATTTGACTGACATAGAAGATTTGTAAATTAGATGATTATTCGTATCTAAGAGTTCTTTAAATATTTCCGTAAGAAAAGTGTTTTAGTCTTCATCTACACGCTTGACTTCACAGTGATAAATAATTTCCACATAACCTACATGTTTATTAATTCGTTTGTATATCTTGGAATAATTTGACTGTGGTTACAAAATAATGTGTTGTCACTGGGCAATGTTAAATAAAATTAATTATTAACAGTTCGATGGTTCTGGACTCCAGAGACAATGCGTTATCAAAGGATAGTACGTTTTTTATATATTCTAGATGAAGGCTGATAACTTATACGGTTTTTACTGGCGTTAGCGGTATACCATAGTTTATTTTTATATAGGTATATCGCAAAGAAAGATTAGTAAGAAGATAATCAACAAAACTGCACAACAAAGAGTCCATAGTTTTTGTCTCCAAATTGCAAACTGAAATTTACAATGACTGATCAGGTCAAACAACCTAACACAAAAAATGTGGCATGAAAATATGACTGTAATTTAAGGTACACATTCTTTGACAGTGGTTTTGATAATATAAACTCTGTCATGAAAACGTAGCGGGTTTTTGCGGCATGATGGTATCTTCCAGTTTCTTATAGTAGATCATTATAGATCATATAGATTGTTATATATCACTTGTGAACCACAATTGAAGAATCGAAAATGAGTGGATATCTTTCAAGCAACCTTCTTCGAGATGATGTTCTCCCACAGGACTAGCCTTTCGATCGACAATGCTCTTGATTTCGCGAACGGCGTTCATTTTCTTAAGGACTCGTTGTCACTCAGGAATTTGTGTTTTGCCAATTTAAGCAAAATCTCATGTATTTATGGTTTTATTTCCTCATTAATGCCAAAGCAACCTTATCGCTTAGATACATCATATTATTAAGCATATTATCATACACGGTAATTATGACGAAGGCATGGGACTTTATTTTGGTAATTATTGTGTGCATCATCTGTTTTCTAAGAGACCAAGACTGTGGAAAGGGGTTGTGTATTTATATGTAGTCCAAAAATTTATAAACTTAAACAATCCCAATCTACCTTCTAATTTTTACACAAGAACAGATAATTATCTATTTAACACTCCAAGTGTGTCGAATAATTTCCTTTTGCTCAACTCTGTTTAGCGTCTTTAGAACAGTACTACGTCCGTTTCACCGTTTCCAGTCTCAAGCACAAAAGTGTTTTCTCTGTCAATCTGTCATTTGGCATAAAATACAATTCTATTTAAAACAATATCACCACTGTGGTAAAGAAAAACAAAATTAAAATTAAGTAAGAATTAGGAAAAAAAAATTACAAATGAATTTTCAAAAATGAAACTTCCAAAAGTAAATGTGAACATGCAAATTTAATATAAAAAAGTACTAAACTTGAAAATGAAATTCAGACACGATAATAAAAGAATGAAACTGAAGCAAAAAATTTAGATCTAAGAAATAATATTGTAGAAAAATAAATTTAAAAAATAATAAATTATTAAACCAACAAAAATGAAAAGCAAACATTTCGAAATAAAACTTAAAAATTAAATGTTTAAAAAATGCAATTTTAAGCATCAAAACCTGGAAATGAAAATGGAAATTGATAAACTAAATACGAAAATTAAGAAATGGAAATTTAAAGGCTCAAAGATTTGAAAAATAAAATTTTCATTTCAAATTTCTTTTCCCATAGTTTATAATTTTGGTTCGTATGGATTATAGCCCCTTGAAACCACTAAATTAGATACTGAGAAATCGAAAGGAATAAACTACATTTTTGGGGGAAAAGATGTGTGTATGTGTGTGCGTGTGTGTTATATTCATCAAGGAAGAGTTGAATTCCCTTAAAATATTTAGTAAATTGTTTCGATCATGATTAGTCTATAATTGTTATAAAATAGCAAGGTT
This sequence comes from Potamilus streckersoni, assembly GCA_016746295.1. Lineage (NCBI taxonomy): Eukaryota > Metazoa > Mollusca > Bivalvia > Unionida > Unionidae > Potamilus > Potamilus streckersoni. The sequence goes on from JAEAOA010001018.1 coordinate 366,330, forward strand.
AGTTTATGAACGTTATAACTATATGCTTTTACCACACTACCGTGCAATTTCTTGTTATTTTAGTCCCTTTTAGTAACACAATATGTAAAAGATACCTTCATGTAATAACTACAAAAAACATACATACATACATAGATACATACATAGATACATACATAGATACATACATACATACATACATACATACATACATACATACATACATACATACATACATACATACATACAATTTATAACCACCTTCCCGCAACAGATATTCGTGCAAACAATGACATACACTGGGGATTCCTCTTCGTGTTCATATTGTATGTAATATATTACTTGTGCTGGTCGTTATAATGGAAAGTAGAGTTGACTGACATTTATTTCTAGGGGAGATTAAGTCAACTGAAACTGAAATTTATATTTTCTTTAACACCAGAACTTCAGATGATACATCAAGGTCAGATGGACTGGAGGGGATCAAGTGACTCTTGTGAAAGGACCAGCGTCAAGTTGGCCACAATCATCAATACAGAACTGTTATTCAATCTTCATCCATGTCAGTGCGGCTTTTATTGGACAGGGAGAGTCATACAAGCCATTTTTGAAAGTATAAGAGTAGGTATTGATGATAAAATACCAAATTAAAGTGCACATTCTAAATAAGTAAAATCAAATATATAATTGAATATGCATTTTCGTTTTCGCTTAAAAACTATAGTGATAAGTATTGGTATTCTATCATACACAAATTAAATACAAAAAATAAGGTTTGGTAAGACTATTTTCGAGGAAGTTCAAGGAATTTGTTTGCAAGAGATAAACAATGGTTCCAATATTTTTGATACTCTCGCATTCGTCTTCGCAAGATAAATGTTTATGAATTTCCTGTTACTAAAGGTTTGTCACCTTTGGTGAACACATGTTATATCAGTTCAATTTTGTTTGTTTCAGTAATAAATCCCCCCTGAATACATAATAAAATCTGCGTAAATATTATTAATACATTTCTTTTTATGCAGCCAAACCATGATCTGGGATATTGTGGTACACTTCATAACAATGTTTTATCGTTCGAAAATTGCTATAGAAAGCTACGTCCACTGTGCTACAGAGGTAAGAGGATAGCCTTATTTGTTCAATTCAGTAACATTTGATCTCATAACAAAATTTACCATATCTAGCAAACAAATCGTGTCAAAATGTAGTATCCGCTAAGAAAATGTTGTATCACTCTGTATTGTAATTAGAAGAAAAATGCTGATGATAAATCTTCAGCTTTCAGTATATATTGTATAAATACACTTGCTTTCAACAATATTCAAAATAAATGTTTTTTTTCTTCATGGCATGCAATCTGATACTAGTTCATAAGTTGAATAATCGATATCACTGATGCAGATTTTAAATTACGACAGTAAACTATCAACTGACAACCCACTAGGCAACTAAGCACATCCACTGGCGTTTCTAAAATAAATATGTCCAATCAAAATTCACGACTGATGGAAAACTGATTTAGCCAACTGATCGTAAAACACTAACATATTGCGACTATATATGACAAGCTGACTACAGCTAGGCTTATATAGGTTTGATAGTTAAGTAAGGACAGCCAGGTTGAAATGGGTCACTATACAGCATTATGCAAATAAAAAGAATCACTATATCTAAATTTCCGTATTTCTTCAAATCCTAACTTTTTACTGAAATTTCGCTTTGATTTAAATGGGAGCGAATACCGTAACAGATTCTTTGAGTGTTATATCATTTGCTATGCTAATGAGCAGTCTGAACAACATGTATTTCTTGTCTGGCAATCCATCGATAGAACCACACATATTTCGTCTGGGAATTCATGAGTTCTTTATTTTCATGCAACGTCATCAAAGATGTGGACTTACATGTCCACCATTTGTATTTCCTTGCCGTGTAAGCAGGCACCTACCAACTATGTTCTCACAGAAAACTATGAAAGCACGCCTAATGTTAAATATGGATGTCCTAATACATCAATCTTAGGCATATGAACCGCAAGGGACCTTATATGTGACTCTTCCCGTTTTTCCAAAGAAAACAGCATTGCATTCTTCGTCTTTGTTATTGTTTCATAAACAGACAGATTCATCAATGAACTGATGCATAAACAAATGGATAGGTAAACTGATAGTGTCATGGACAGACTTTCAATTTTCGTATACTCAATTAAATGGTTATAGTTCAGATTAAAATCCCAATTATTAATATATGATTTCGCATTTCTAGATGCATTTACAAACTAATCGGTTTTGACATTCTGCATCAAGTCATACTCCATTAGGCATAAATTTCCTTGTAATGCACTAAGATGAAATAACATCAACGAACAGTTCTCGTTTATATAGAATATCATCCTGTACGGCATCCAATATTTGTCCGTGCTAATTAAAACTTGTATGTCAACCATCTTTGGCACAAGCACTTGCTTTCTCGAAAAGTTTATATACACACAAGTTCTGGCATAATGTAAATATTATTTAATTTTAATTCATTAGCTGATATCTTCCGAACAACAAGGTCTGGAAATACTCTATCAAGATGATGACTATTTTGGGGACGCCATACAAAATACATTAATAAAAAAAAAATCACATTGTGTATGTTTGTCAGTAGAAACTTCATTTCTATATGGTATACATGACTGCGGTTCAGATTCTTCTGACCTAAGCCAGGGAACTTCCAGCCCTATTTTGTTTTTCGCAGCACTTATTTTCATGTATAATCAGTGTATCATTTCGATGAAGTATTTACGGTTGTGAAAACAACAGATAGAAACAAACCACATAGTGAACTCTGTGTGTTTTATAAGTAGGTAATACCAAACGAATCTTGCTTAGATGCCTTGTTCTGACATTTTGAAAACATATCTACGATTTCTGAAGTAAAGGGCAAGCATTGTCTAACTTTCCAGTTAAGTTAACATGCAAAGACAAAATAAAAAGTGGGAAAAGGTGCAGATCAATCTAGGTCATATCTAACTGGTTGCACCAAAGGCTTATGGCATGTGTAATGTAAAAGTATGAGCTCATCACATACGAGACATTATTACGTTACGTTTACCTAACCAAAATCTAAAATAAAATCATTAATTTGAAATGCCAAAGGATGGGCACTAAATCGCTAGCCCCAACACATATGACTCATTACACTGTGCAGTAGGCTAAACCTAAATTTGTCACACTCATGCTCTGGCAATATGGCAAATTGCATAAAATATAGTCGAAAATGTGGCATAACTCAAAATGTTTTGTTCAGTAACAAGTAAAATTATGTTTGACCAAGTTATGCATATATATATATATATATATATATATATATATATATATATATATATATATATATATATATATATATATATATATATATATATATGTGTGTGTGTGTGTATATGTGTGTATATATATACACACATATGTATATATATATATATATATATATATATATTATATATATATATATATATATATATATATATATATATATATATATATATATATATATGTGTGTGTGTATATATGTGTGTGTATATATACACACATATGTATATATATATATGTGTGTGTGTATATGTGTGTGTGTATATATACACACATATGTATATATATATATTATCGAGCATGACAAAATAATTAAAAGCATACAATAAAAGGAACAAAACCGGGATTGCTTACTTTTTCCAATAATTCATCAGAATTATTATTTTCTGCTTAACCTTTATAGTCAGAAATCCAGCTAAAAGAAATAAATGTATTGTTACCTAAACTGAACAAATATTGAGAACGATCATGCTTCCGTATCTCATACTTTTTGATCGACCTATATGCCATGTGGAGTATGGTAATAAGAAAAATGATAGTATCATTTTGCAAATGTTTAATATATAGGCTTATACTCTGTATAAGTTGAAGTTTGCATTGCACAACTGTGGACAAGGTCAATGTATGTATGTATGTATGTATGTATGTATGTATGTATGTATGTATGTATGTATGTATGTATGTATGTATGTATGTATGTATGTATGTATGTATGTATGTATGTATGTATGTATGTATGTATGTATGTATGTATGTATGTATGTATGTATGTATGTATGTATAAAATACATCTTTTAAGTTTAAAGAACATTTATATTTGATGATATTGACACGTATTCCTCAAGAAATTAGTCCGGTTCTTTGGGACATTGAAAAATATGTTGTTAGAGTCTAATGAGCAAATGCAGATACAGTCATATTTTTCTCACGACAGCAGAACAAACTATTACAAGATCTCCTTACTATAGTACCAGCACTACTGGGATTGGTGCCTTGGAAAAAAAATTCTACAATGACTTCAAGTACAACACAATGTATGCCCACAATCAGCGTTCCAACAAGCACAACTATCGTACAATTTTCTACAATTGAAATGACATCACAAAGGAGTAAAAGTACTAGCTGGTATCCAGGTACAGTCAAAGAAGAAAATAAGCCTCCATTTTCACAGCCAGGGACAGAAATGGAAAGGGCCATTGGTGCAACTGCCTCTTTTAAAGGGGAATCAAATTCTCCTGGTATATTTAACGAACTTTTATTTTTTTTTCTCAGCAAACATGCATTCATTCTCGTTTTCAATACCTTGCCGTTATATTATCAAATCTAATGAATTGCGGGTTACTCTGATATAGTGGATTCTATAGTATTTTGGTATTCGGAGTTTTTCTGCATGTTTCTGCATAGCGCCAATTATCGTGTATCTATGTTGTATAACTTACATGGCAATATGGTACTAGTTCTTCATCACTAATTGATTTCACAAAAATGTCGAGATTGCTGTCTGGTACATTGTTTTAAAATAGTACCTGATTATCACTGTTTCCAAACATGGCCATATTATATATTCTCAAACAGAATCAAGATCTCTTAAAGTCGTTATCGCTGTAACAAATCGATTAACCAATTTGGTCGTCTGATAATTTCTAAAAATGTTTTTCAAGAATCAGATGACCATATCTATCAAGAATCAAAAGAACGGTTCTATGATAGAAAAATAGGAGTAAAATTTGGACGGTTGCTTTCTGATGGCTTTAGCAATTGACAGGCGTTGACAATAAAACTTTGTTTTACACCATTTATTACTTTCCAAAGAAACACTTGGAGCTTCTTTAAACAGTTTGCGGTAGTCATGTACTTTCATGGACATGTTGGTGGTCTTTTCTTACCTATAATACCGATTTTAATACTTGGTAACAGGTGGTTGCAAATGCCTTAGGTTTCTGTTGTTGGCGAGCATGCATGGTAGAATAAGGATAAGTATAAAACATGGTAAAAAAATGAAGATTTGTGTTGGTATTACCTCAGACAGACAGACAGACAGACATTTACTTACAAACTGGCAGGCATCGTCCCGTTGGTGACATTGAGTCTTATCGATTGATCACATCCAATTAAAAAATCAGATTTCTTTACAAACCAACAAAGTATGCTAATCTCAATAAGTCTTGGTAATATTAGTCATACCTCTCTATAATCACCTATCAGCAAATAGCCATGGATGTTTTATTGCTACAATATCCGATTTAAACCAAAATTATACGTTTATGTAGTGTCATAATCTTAAAACTGTCTTGATGGATGAACTGCATAATACGTATAGGCATATATCTGTTTTTATTTCACACAGTGTCGGGACTCTTGCACTCAATTTTACATAACATGTTAAATATTTGGAATTTACATGTAACAATCTCCAGTAATAAACCAACTATTCAGTACTAAAATTTGCGCTTGTGTTTTATCATTTGCAGATACTGGCCTAATTATCGGTTCTGTAATTGGGGGCATCGTCTTTCTTTTGCTTATGGCTCTCCTTGTAATACTTTTACGGAAAAGACTGCAACATGGGTGAGTCTATAAAGTAGGCAATTGCAACACTTTAAATAAATTTATAAGTATACAAATTATGGCATATTATGACAGAGTTACATCACTTTACATACAATCTTTGTCGATTGATAGCTTTTCTTATATGTCAACATTTTAACGTCACTTAAATATGATTGGTCAAAAAAAAGCCATTTATTTTCTGCACAGTATTTTCATTATGGATCAAGTGCGACCGTGTGGATTTATATTTCCTCTCATTCGGGAACCTTTTAATTTACTCTTGCTGTCAGATTAATGTCTATCGTCTTTCAAATCGGTACACCGAAGGATCGTGGGGGTTGGGGTGGAAAACAGTTGGCATCACAAAAACGCACAACAGGGATTTATTATGTCGGAATATAGTCAATTTACCCTGTGCGTGACAATGTTCCGCATTCTCACCTAAAACCAGGATATGAACGCATTGTAATCTACCCCAGGACAAACGGGGTTAATTTCTTCAATTTAAAAAAGCAAATAAACCCATTTTACTTGCAGAAGTTTATTCAACGACAGCATTCTTACAATTAAGCAAAAGACAACGTTTCTTTGTGTACCACGGCCAAGCTACGTTAAATAGATTTTTGATACAACCACACTGTGATCATTTAAGATTGCTCTTAAACCTCACTTTGTGTGACAAAGAAATCAGACTTAAATCTAAATAATGTTTAAGGCTTAACGTTTACATCCTCGAGTATTGCAAGCACGATCTTTCATTTGTAATTGCTTGCTTCGCAATCTAATATTATCGTCTAGTGTGTTTTTGTGTTTTATAATATTGTAAATCGCTTAGGACTTCTAAACATTAGGCACTCTACAAAGTCTGCATTATTATTATTATTATTATTATTATTATTATTATTATTATTATTATTATTATTATTATTATTATTATTATTATTATTATTATTATTCAATATTTTGGTATATTTTCTACTGGTTTATGTTTGATTAAAATATTTACAAACATATATATCTTCTATAGACAAGACTTGGCTTTTGTAAATGTTTCAGACTGTTTTATTTTTGAGGAAACTCTAATATATATTAATTATATGAGCTATATTAGGCAATGAAAGGATATGATAAATATAATTATATTTTTCTCCTTTGTACATTTGTGATGCTTAAAGTGTCTCTCTGAGTAATAATACTGATTTTATTCAAAGCAGAATCAATGACATTTGTAGGATAATTCATGATTGGATATACGTTTTATATTTCCACAAAGAATTGTGTAGCTGATAGTTTTTTGAAATTATATCTCGGTATATTTCCCTCAGCTAAAAGGTAAACCGTTTTTATATTACCTAATTCGCGAAAACAAATTTTCCACATACTGGTGACAAATTTCTTTTACTTGAACATTTTTGAAATAGTATTTTCACAATTTTCGTCGTATTTGTATCTCTGACTGAATGGACACGTACTGGATGCAGTTAATAATAAGAGTGTTCAATCTTTGTCAATAAAATACTCTTAGGTACAGACTGTTTTTCCCTTACAAATAATACTCGAAAGAACTTTTGAGGACTATCATTCTAATATTTCTTGTGTAATAGCTTAAATGTAAAAATACTACTGAGAGCCACGTCCACAAAGTATTGTAAAACGTGATTTTAATTTATTGAAGCATTCTATATTATTTTGGTCCAAAGAGTTTGAAACATACTAAGAATTGGTGTTTCCGTAACACACACACACATACACACACACACACACAGAGTATTCATTAAAATATTATTTTAACATTATTTAACATTATTAAGGCGAACATTATGCATTATAAATTATGCAAACCTTTCCTCTCCTCTGATCCTTCTGAAGAAATTAAAGCAAAAATAAGCAAATGTATTGATGGAATCTCGATACAGAACTGTTCCATATATGATGAGCTTGATATGTTACCAAATAAAATATGCCTACCCCAGTTTTATATTTTACCCAAAATACATAAAACTGCTGAAAAGTCACTACCTTTAGGATTTCCAGTTAGACCCATTATTTCAACATGTAGCTCAATTACAAATAACATATCGCAATATTTTGATCATATTTTACAATCACTGATGAAATCATTACCTTCATATGTTAAAGATACTTTTGATTTCATTACCAAATTAAAATCTATACCAAAACGACATGAAACTTCATTCCTGGTTACACTTGGTGTGGTTTCTATGCACGAATATACCACACAATGGTATCGAAGCGTGTAAATATTATCTTGAACAAGACGAATATACGTGAAAATATCAAAAGAATATGTTTGTAACTTGTTAAACATTGTGCTTGAAAATAATTTTTTTTCAATTTGTAGTACAAACTATCTCCGAAAACTGGGAACAGCTATGGTTAGTCCTATGGCAATTTCTTATGCATCATTATTTATGGGGAGATTAGAAAATGACTTTCTTGATAAAAGTTCCTTAAAACCAAATGTATGGTTAAGATTTTTATACGACATTTTTATGATTTGGAATTGTCCACTAAAAGACAATTATGACTTTATTGACTGTCTAGACATCCTACAATAAAATTTGCTTTCAATGTATCTAAAACTACAGTTTAATTTTTGGACGTAGAAGTCGTGAAAAATGAAAATAATGACATTGCCACAATGGTTCATGTTAGAAACACGAATATTCATCAATATGCTGAATATTCTTCATGTCATTTTAAATCATGTAAAAACGGGATACCATACAGTCAAACAAAAAGATATATAATAATTATTTTGGATGAGAGTGTTAAAATTGTCCTTGACAGAGTTAGATCAGCATGTTCTAAATAGAAATTACCATATTGACATCATTAATACTGCTTTCCAAAATGTATCATCTCATACGCAACTTGAATCATTACAATGTAAAATCAAAAATAAATATGAAGATACTATTCCTTTTGTTATTGAATATAATCTCAATTTTACCTAATAAAGATAAGATTATCAACACATATTGGAATTTAGTAAAACTATGGTGTAAAGCAAGTGTTAGACCGCTACACGAAAGCAAACCCACACTCAATAAAAGGCCTAAAATCTTAGAAAAAAAAAACATTATATCAAATGGATCATCAACTAAATGTAATAGACCTAGATGTTCGCACTGTTCTTTTATTAATGAAAATACTCCTTTCAATAGTAATAATACAAAATAAATGTTTAATATGCGTTGTGACACTAACTGTACAACATCAAATGCCATTTATTTGATCACATTCAAAAAGTGTAGCATCCAATATATTGGACAAACCAGTCAATAAATATCTATACGTATGAACCAACATAGAGCAGATATAAAAAATATATCGATTATTCCTTTTTTCTCAAAATTAAACTTGACTATTCTGATTCAGGCACAGCTTTTTAGAAAGCTAATAATTTCCGATATATGTAATTGGAAATAAAGACCTAAATAACATAAGGCATACCATTGCTCAAAATATACGTTATATGCAATTCGCTAGTAAGTTCATTTTTTATATTATGATTTTTTATATTTTTATTTATGTTTTATATTTATATTTTGATTATTTTATATTTTTATATTTTGATTATTTTAGAAATGGAATGTCAAGTTCAGCAAAACATGAGAAGATAACATCGACGAGTCTCAATCACACACTTGATGCAGCGTTTACGGTAGATAATCAAGATTATATGCTACAGCATGGAAATAATGATTCTTACACAAATCATCATGAAATGTGCAATTGTGGGATAATGGAAGATATTTCAGAGCCCAGTAATTATATTTATTCAGTGGTGGATTCTGAGGTTAATGTTGCAACTTACGCAACAGTTAAACCAAAGGATGTCCAAAAAGCAAGCAATGGTAGCAAAAGTATTACATCCGAAGTAAATGAGCAACTGAATGATCCGAACAAAATTGGAAGTGAAAATGTGACTGGAAATGTTTATGATAAAGCTAACTTCCATCTCAGAGACGGTCTTAACGATCAGTCTGACACTATTTATGATACAACAAATGAAAGTAGTAAATCTATGTATCAGAGTAACGAAATGTATAACAAGGTTAAGTGTGGAAGAACTGGAGAATATATGACATACGTCACAAGAATGGACACAGATTTCACTTATGATCATGTGTAATGGTCACAAATCAAAATTTAAATATGCATGCGGTCAGAATACGTTTTAAATTCTATAAGAATAACAAAATGTATATTAATATCTGGCCACTTTTAGTAGTATATATGAAAACGGGTAGCAATTATTAAATTTAAATTATAACATTTGTTCCTTTGTATATCAGTGTGTTTTTGTTGTTGATGCTTTTATTGTTATGGGTTTAAAGCCATTCTTCAACAAATTATTTGCAATAAATGACGGACTGTATCACTGTTGGACGGACCCGATGAAACCTCACAAAGGACCAACGACCCATGGAAAGCTAATGGAAAGTTTTCTCCCAAAAACACGTTGGTCGAGCCCAAATTTAAATTCACGCAGACATATATAAGATATCATTCATCTTTGAAGGCGAGCGCCAAAAGCCACTCGGCTATCCATACTTATGAGTGTGTGCATGTGCGTGCGTGCGTCAATGTGTGTGTGTGTGTGTGTGTGAAATACAATACTTGCGTACAATGGAGACAACGAAGTATCATCTTGCTAAATTAAAAATTTTATTTTGCCCAAAACAATAAAACAAAATATTTAATATGCTACTTTGTCTTCCTTTACTATATGTTAGCATTACATTCTCTGAGTTTGGTTTGAACAATAACAAATTATGTATTTATATATTTTCATTCATGTAATTGTGTTTGTAACTGTCATTTACCTATGTCATCTAACTTGAAATTTGGATACTCTTATCAGATTGCGTCTAGCTAATTCTCTATGTATATATGATTGGACGAGAAATTAGCGGCACAGAAGTCAAGTTGCCGCACACTTCTTTTCTCCTGTCCATGTTTCCCGATGGGTATACGCAAAAGTCTTAATATTTTGTTATAACAAAGTTCAATTTGTTAAATATAATGAATTAATAAAAAATTTGTCAAGTATATTTCCCGAGACAAAATTGAAATCATCAAAATTGACAACCGAATATATCATTGAAAAAATCAACTTGCTTTATAAAGGATTCACTGCTTCTTTAGCGCCAGATAATACAAATCACCCGATGAGATCAGATGTCACATTAAGTTATCCTGTAAGGTCCAAATCAGATTTTATCAACGATGACTGCTGGAGGAATTATAATCACGAAGTTCAAGGATTTTACGGTGGAAATGATATTATGATAACCGATCAACAAAGCCTGATATTAAAATTTCACATAATTGCTTTAGTTATTTTATCATGATGTTGAGTAGTAGACTGTATCTTGAATATTTGATTGTTTGGCTATTTGGGACATATAATCATATTATTGATAAATATCCCAATTCGCCATTGATGATAGAGACCTGAGAATCAGTATATAATACTTCTATCCATGACCCATTGATTAATATTTTTATTTCTGATAATATATAACCATCATTCAATAGACTGTTTTATCTCAATCTTAGAGTAATTGCAGAATCGCGCTTTATATATATATATATATATATATATATATATATATATATATATATATATATATATATATATATATATATATATATATATATATATATATATGGAATAATGCTATATATAGAAATAATGCTATTTGGCATCGATGATGGAAGATTCTGTATGAATCCGCAAGTGAATGATTAATTAAAATTGTTTGTAGAATGTATAATATGAAATCAAAAATATAATCATATTTATTTATTTTTTTTAAAAAAAACCCACACATATCAAGATACTGCTTCACAAACATAACTGATCAAATCTGACCCAGAAACAATACAAGCAAGTTCTAAAGCTGCTACTACGCTCGCTGGAGTGATATATCCACACGCAGCTAAAATGATGAGCGAAATATGGTTTGATGATGTGCGTCAAACGCTTGTTTGTGGGTGATGTTATCGAGGATAGCTTAATAGCTCGTCATTGCAGATCTATTTACCTCATTTTGGGTACTAACGAAAACCAAATGAGGCATATCTTTGTGATCCTGATGGGAATGAATTTATTCCTTTTAAATCTTATTTTAATTTGTGGAAGCATCCTATATTATTTTGGTCCAAAGAGTTTGAAACATACTAAAAATTGGTGTTTCCGACACACACACACACACACACACACACACACACACACACACACACTGATGTCAATGAAAACGAAAAACTCGAGTTATGCAATCGAGAATTAGCTAAAAAATAACACCAAAAGCTATGAATATTTTTATGAACAATCCAACCTCGACAGGGTTCGAATCACAAGCAGAGCATTATTGTTCATTAACAGATTGATTACCGGAAAGAGAGCTTGATGTATATTAATTATTTTATATATATATATATATATATATATATATATATATATATATATATATATATATATATATATATATATATATATATAAAATATACTTTATGTTTAGTGATTGCAGAAAGTATCTTAAATAACGTTTGCATCGATGATAGAAATACGAGAGAAATTTAAGTGACTTTATATTTCGATGTCCAAAAAACACAAAAATCTTTTTATTCCACTTCTACCCCTGCCTGAAATGTTATTTTTTTTTAAAATCGTTACCGTGCAAGTTAATCACCTGAAGCAGGTGTAATAGAAGACCATGTACTTTGTCGTTCAGTCATTTTAAATACTTTAATATCACTGTATTTATTTATAATATTTTTTTATTTCTTGAAACGAAAATCTTCATTGTCCTTGACGAATATATTTTTGTCGTCATCAAATATTATTAATTATTCATTAATTAAAAATGATAGAGACCCCAGAATAAGTAATAAAATGTTGTATTTCATATTTTTCGTGATAAATGGATCGCGCTATAATACGAAAATAATGGGAACCTTCATTGATGATAGAGACATCATAATGAATAATGAATTACTCTATCAGACTTTATATTTCACGATGGAAACCACCATTTCTGGATTTGGAAAATCCATTGTAATATATATATGTTAGAGTACATAGCTGTTAGTGGTATATAATGAGCTGGACTTTTGGTTACTGGCTTTAAAAAAATGTTGAGAGTCTTTGCATCATGTGAGATTATGCTAATTCATATCTAGATCATATTCTGTATTTTTTATGATTTTTAAAAAATGTGGTAGATATGTTTGAAAATGTGTCACAATTTTAGGTTTCCAATATCCAGCCATTGACTGTCACCAGTTTAGTTTCTTAACATTTACTTGAGTTGCTACTAAACTTTATTAAGTGTAAATAAAACATGATTTGTCAGCACAAACTGATATTCATAGTACTGTAGTTTACAGATTGTATTGATAAAGAAAGAGTAAATAAAGCAGTGAGAGATAAGATTTATTTATACAAATTGTTTTGGTAAGGAAAGAATAACTTGTGGATATGTCAGAAAGCTTGCTTGTAGCTTTTCATGGGTTGGTGGTTCTTTCTGGTGATTTCCTGGTTTCTTCCTCCACCATTATTACTGGGTACCATGAATAGCCTATCATGTACTGAAAAATGGAGTTAAGCCCCACAAGAAAAACAACTTTAGGGTTCTGTATTAAAAGATTTTTCTTACTGTATTCATAAGTCAAATGTTATTAAAAAATCATCAGGGTTATCACCTTTTTCTCTACAACTCTTGTGAAGAACAAAGAAACTGTTAATGTCTCATAAATTATATCATGATCCTCACTTTAGAAAATTTTGTAAAGATAAAGGAGCTGTTGATGTACGGATAAATGACATGTCATGGATTTTATCGACGAAACTCTAGTTTAATTAAACTTTCATCATTGGCCAATGAAACTTAAGTGTGATGATGAAGCAAACCTGATCATCAGACAGTTATTAATGCATGTATGCAAGAAGAAATCTCTTCTAATTAATGTCAATATTTCAAAAAGAAATAAAAAAATACACATGGAAATGAAAATAATATATATATTCAATTCTGTGTATATGCTCTGTAGTCCTACAAGAATACAATATATTAATTTGATCCCATACTGAGAGAAAAGGGAGCAAACCAAATGCAATGATTTCTTCCGTGTATCATAGTGTAATAGATTGGCTGACTCTTCATGACTATAATGAAAAGTATCCTTTTGTAACAAATTGGCTAACAACATTACAATAGTGAAAAGTATCCTTTTTGTAACAAATTGGCTAACATCATTACAATAATGAAAAGTATCCTTTTGTAACAAATTGGCCAACTCTTTATTACAAAAATAACCTGTACCATAATGTGACAAATTGCTTCATTTAATGTTTATTTTATTTTCAGAATTTTTTAACATATTTTCAGAAATGAAGACTTTATTATTATTGTGGATATACATCATGTTAGGTTTAACTGTACTCAAAACCAGACTTATATTTCTGCAGTCCTGTTTACCATGTTTTTACCTCTGGAATTTATGCTTCCAAATAACAGCAGAGAAGCAAGTGACATAATGGAATGACATAATTTGCACTTGGGAATACCTGTACCTCATTTACATATTCAAATATGAAGAGACAAGCCATTGTGCATTTATTATGCAACAGATGTCATTCAAGTAGTACTTGATATGATCTTAATCTCCCCACAGGTCAGAATTTGATCATAGTGCCCCAGCCTTTAAAAAATTTTTGTAAATATAATAATTCATTGATAGTTCTTTGAATATCATGTACATATATTTTTGAATTTATTTAAAATTTCACAGAAAATCAGTGATTTCCATGTGTATTCAGATATTTTTAATTTCATGCTTGACATTAGTTAGTTTCCAGGACAACCAATTAAAATATAAGACTGGTTCTTTGTACAAAAACAATGTTTATCTCTATGCAGAAGAAATTGGTATAGTTTTTAAAGCATCTAAAGAACATGTTTGCATCTAACACATTAATGCATAACTACAAAACAAAAATGACTACATTAATGTATAAAAAATGACTTTCTGCACTATTTGTTAAAGAAAATTAAATTTATGTTTAACTTTATACACAAATTTACCAATTAATAAACATGGTCATTTGTATTGTTTTGCCAACCAAATTCAGCTAGCAAAAAAAGAAATTCAGTGAAATGTCTGTATAAAGGTGGAGACTGTTGTAAGCAGACATTCTGATTTGTCCATCTGAATCAATACCAGATATCTAGACTCCTACCAGTCTATACACTTCCCGAAAAAATAATCTGTACCAGAACAAAAGTGTACCAGTCTGTACGCTTCCAGTTGTGCCATATTAGAGACATATAAAAATTGTCTTCTCAGAATAAGATAATCTGCTATTAAGTATTAGATGATTATCCTCTCAACAATGTAAATTAATTTAAATCTGTTTTACATAATACTTGTCATTCAGTGATTGTAGGCATCACAAAAAATAAGTATTACCATATCTAGTCATTTCAGACTGATTAATTTTAAATGCAGACATACAATCAATATAGACTGCAAAAATGGCAGATTTTGAAGTCTTAAGAAAATGATATGTACAGACTAAAGCAGTATGACATATTTCCAATTTGTGAATGCAAATATACATAACATGTTAGTCCAGAGAATGTAGACTTTTTTGATTTTCTTATTCTTAATGTATTATTAACATTAAACACCCTTTAATTCCTAAAATTTATGTACATGGAAAGACTTCATATAATTATAACTTGATGATAAATAATGCCAATATACATTCATTATTTCTATTAGGATATTCAGCTTTAAAGTTACATAAACAAAGTGAATATTTGAAAAGACATTGACTTGCATGAACCTTTAGGATTTCCTCCATGTAAAAGAAATAACAAACAAGTATCTTAGGCACTCAAAAGGTAAAATAGAAGGCAATATGTGGCACAAAATTCACTTTATCATCAAATATTCATAGATTATGAAATGAAAAAGTATCTGAAACTCCTCCATTTAAAATCAATTATGAAGAAAAAAGTAAACCAAAAGATATGTACATGTATACAGAATATGAATTGTTGCATTGGATGTGTGGGACTTATATCGATGTTATCAAAGACTACATTTTAAAAAATAACCCTGACTATTTTGATAAATTACTGACATTTTCTTCACTCAGAATGTACTGACACTACTGACAACTATTCTTAACAAAAAATACATTGCCTTATATGATCATCTAATAAGAATTAGCACATCAGCACTTTCAAAGGTCACCTGAACATGACTTTTACTGTCATGTATCCATATTGCCAGAGGTCTCAGATTTCATCATATTGTTAGAGACCGCAACAATGAAATGTTCCTCCATGTTAAAAGTCAGTGTACATAGTGAAAGAATAGTACAAGTTTAAAAGTCAAAGGCTACCTATATATAAATATAGTCATAAAAAATGCATTTTGTTATGTATGCACATCATAAAAATGTTTAATTAGACTTAAAAATCTGCTTTTTAAATACTAAAATTATTTGGCAATCTCAATAAACAATTGGTAGTTTCTCTTTGCCAAACACGGATATGACATACATTTATCCCTTCTATTCAACCTAGCCATTAAAGTGTTAAATTTCCCGATGTAAATGTCTATGTGATTTATCTTACGATCATGCTTTTCTACAGCACATATATGTGCACTGTGTTGCATATGGATGTAACCAAAAGACTGATGCATCATGTATCAAGAGGGTTCTTTTTTTCTCCAAAAGACCCTCCTTACCAAAGAGGATTGAAGCGGTGGGATCGAATAGGGTGAGAGATGGTTAAGTCATTAATTCCTCCTAAATCCTGTAGAAAACTCTATGCTGCATATGAAAAGAGGGAAGCCAACATTGGTTCCTTTGGATTCTTATAATCGTGCTGATTTCTTTTTTTTACAAAGTTGGCAGACATAGGGAAGCCAGCTTTGATTCCTTTTTATCTGTATTAATGGGAATTTTGAAAATAAATTGAAACAATGGAACAGTTTTGAAAGAAACACAATGTAGTGCATTGTTCATGGATATCAATATAAGGCTGATCAGTAAATTAACTTTCAATACTTTCATCTAAATGTTCCCTATCCATAGATTTTAATGTTTTAGTTTTCAACAAGAAGCATGTACCTCATCTTGTGATGATAAATGTATGTCATTTCCAGCTGGCATCCTCTATAAATGGAAAATCATATCTAAGAGGAAGTAACAGCATTGGATTCTCTATTCAAGTAATTAAATTATTTCTTCTTTACATTTGATAATTGTTTTATTCTTTTTGTGTGAGTAAAACTCCTTTAAACATGTAATGCAAATCTTATGTAAAAAGAAAAGAGTTAGAGTAAGACCAGTAACCATTATGGAGTCCTTTAGTGTTGGAAATAAGTAATATAGGTTTAAGGGATTGTTTCTAAACTTCTAATGTTGTAATTAACAGAAACATTTCTCTGAAATTTAGATCTGTCATCACACAATGTTCCAGCATATCTTGGTTTATGTAGGTTAAAAAATGAAATGAAAGATCAGTTGGGCTAGACTTATATATGAGTATATATCTATTTTTATCATGTTGTCATATGATAAAATGTCCTGTTTTTTTTTTTGTAGACAAACATTTTAAATTTATGATTCTACAGACATAGGGTATGTTACAGCTGAATTTGATACTTTATGTTTTTAAACACTATAACATAGAACTGTATGTAAGACTATGACATAGTACTGTATGTAACACTATGACTTAGTACTGTATGTAACACTATGACATAGTATTGTATGTAAAACTATGACATGGTACTGTATGTAAGACTATGACATAGTACTGTATATAACACTATGACATAGTACTGTATGTAACACTATGACATAGTACTGTATGTAACACTATGACATAGTACTGTATGTAACACTATGACTTAGTACTGTATGTAACACTATGACATAGTACTGTATGTATCACTATGACATAGTACTGTATGTAAAACTATGACATAGTACTGCATGTAACACTATGACATAGTACTGTATATAACACTATGACATAGAACTGTATGTAACACTATGACATAGTACTGTATGTAACACTATGACATAGTACTGTATGTATCAGTAAATCATAACAGAAGCTCAAAATGGTCTGAAGCACATTTCCAGTAATCCTGTGAGTATAAATGCAAGGACTGTAAATAAACTAGTCTACATGAGGTCAAAGGTCATGGTTCATTATCATCACCACCATATGAATGGTTCCAATACTTGTCCTTAGTTCTCAGCAACTGATGTCTGAAAGAATAAAAATAATTAAAAATTGAATTAGAACACATATATCATGACTATAGCTATTTTTTGTTAATAAAACTATATCTTGTATTTGGCCATATTACATAATATCTAATTCATTACATAATGTCACATCAGCATAAGGCACAATCTGATATCACAACATCTTAACATGCTTTCATCAGAAAAAGCTATATTCTTGTCATTTTTGTATGATTTGTGTGATTTTGATTTTTCAACAAAACTTTAAAAAATGTTCAATAATATCATGTCTACAGTGTGGCAGTTTACAGTGATGTCTAGCACAGACATGTAGCATGATGTTACACCCAGTTACATTATCTTGACATCGGGCTGACCAGTCCTAATGCTTACCTCTCAATGTTGAGCGCCAAGCAAGGCAGCTGTTAGTATAATTTTTATAAGCTTTTGTCATCACTTCACCAGGGATCGAACCCGTGACCTCCTGAATCCAATGTGGATGCTCTAACAACAATGCCACGGAATGGTCAGTCATTTTATAACAAGCACAATGATTTTATAATCTATAAATACAATCTTATATAGGATTAAATGATCACTGTTGAATCATTATAAAATTCTAAATTATATCTAATCATTCATAACGTAAATAAAAACCAAACAAATGTATGCTAACATTGTGATTATATAGCAATGTGCACTTCAAAAATGATGATAATTAAATCTTTATAATTTCAATTTTTGCCTTCTTATTACCAAAACAACAGATTTCATCAACAAAGCATTTGATAAATAATGTCATAATAATGATGCAGTAATAAAATTATCACATCAGCTTAATCTGGACAGTAATTGTTGAAATTTATTGTTATAATACACCTTAGTGATAAGTGATGCCATAATGATAATGTTGTAATTAATTATCACATTATCTTAAACTGCACAATAAGTGTTGATTGTGCAGCTACGATACACCTTTGTGACAAATATCTTAAATGCACCTCCACAGAAAAAGAACCTGCCTGAAAACCAATATCCTGAGGAGTAACCTAGTTTCTGTAAACTATTCCAAAGAAGCTGCTGAGAAATCACAGCAGTAAACAGCTCTATTGTTGACTCTGTTCTCATAGAAGTCAAAATAAACTAAAAAAAGAGGAGATTTAGCTAATTAAATACATCTACCACAAATCATAGATTTTCATTCGAGTCTGTCTGGTCTAATTGTGGATTACTCTTTGATACTTTGATTTCACACCTGCATTTGTAAACACCTCAATAGAATGCATACCTGGTCCATGACAAGGCCTAACATACATTCATATATAATGTATACCTGCTTTATGACCAGTCCTAACATACACCTATATATAATGCATACCTGCTCCATGACAAGGCCTAACATACACCTATACAGAATCTAGACCTGCTCCAACAAGGCCTAACATACACCTATATAGAATGGAGTTCTGCTCCATGCCAAGGCCTAACATACACCTGTATAGAATGGAGACCTGCTCCATGCCAAGGCCTAACATACACCTATACAGAATCTAGACCTGCTCCATGACAAGGCCTAACATACACCTATATAGAATGGAGACCTGCTCCATGCCAAGGCCTAACATACACCTATATAGAATGGAGACCTGCTCCATGACAAGGCCTAACATACACCTATATAGAATGGAGACCTGCTCCATGACAAGGCCTAACATATAAATATATAGAATACATACCTGCTCCATGCCAAGGCCTAACATACACCTATATAGAATGGAGACCTGCTCCATGCCAAGGCCTAACATACACCTGTATAGAATGGAGACCTGCTCCATGCCAAGGCCTAACATACACCTACATAGAATGGAGACCTGCTTTATGACAAGGCCTAACATACACCTATATAGAATGGAGACCTGCTCCTTGACAAGGCCTAACATACACCTATATAGAATGGAGACCTGCTCCTTTGACAAGGCCTAACATATGCCTCTATAGAATGGAGACCTGCTCTATGACAAGGCCTAACATATAAATATATATATAATACATACCTGCTTCATGACAAGGCCTAACATACACTTCCATATAATGTAGACTTGATCCATCCCAAGGCCTAACATAAACCTATATAGAATGGAGACCTGCTCAATAATGACAATATTTATGAAGTAATTTCCCTGAATTACACAAATACTTCACTGTAATAAAAAGCAACATAAAAATCAAAGCTGTATGGACAACAAGTCTCACTGTTGGTATGGTGAGATCAATTTAACTTATCTGCAGAATGACATAACACAATATGCATGTACCATAGCTCTCCAATGAGAAACACATACATTGCAATATATATATATATATATATATATATATAGTTTAAACGCCTGTCAGCAAAATTAAACACTTTATTTTGATGACACGTTTATTCCAAGCTTTAGCAAAGTTACAGAACAAATATCAACATCAACTTGGCAAATTTTCCTAAAGATTTTAGGAAGAGTTTTATATTTTGCATTTATCATGTCCTTGTTACAACATTTCAAATTAATGAAAAAGCCAAGATTTAGTACAATAAGCATGTAGAATAACAATTTGAAAGGCAGATTTTGATTTTTGATATCAAAATGAAATCTAATGTCTTAGTAAATACAGAATAACATTAGTTACTTACAAAACAATGGTCTATAATGGGATATAGAAGTATGTATTCATAAAAACACATCTAACAACAAAAAAAAAATGTTATTGACTATCTAATGTCAAAAATGTTAATAACTATCTAAAATAAAAAATGTTAATTAGTATCTAAAATCAAAATATAAATTTTAATCATTTTTGAACAATCCATACCATTTCTGCACTGAATGGTTTCTTATTGTTGAAATTTCACTTCTTTTTATTGGCACCTTCCTCCCGGATTAAGGCCAACAGCATTGTTCTGTAGTCCCCAGATGTATCACCCTGGAATTAACAATTACCATAGTTATCAATCAGGATGTCTTCATTTGGTTATATATATGCCATATGATTTAACTTATTCAGTTATACAATTCTGATTCTGAAAAATAACTGCTTTAGTTAAAAGAGGGGAAAAATATTGATAAAATGAACACTAAATTTTTGCAATCAATTAGAACTTCAATGAGTACAGAACACAAAATGAAATTTCATATTTCACTGTTTACTGACATCAAAATGCTTACTGCAATAAACATGCCAAGAGTCTGCTTGTAGTTCCGCTGGAATTCAGCCTTTATCTGAACCATATCAACTTCACATCGGGACACAACGACCCGACAAACTGTGTCATCATCTGTGCCAAGCCCCTTCATGGATGAGTACAACTCGGCAGCAAAGTGGGATGCCTTACCCCTGATGCAACGCACTGCAAAATAAAGAGAAGAATTATTGTAACCTTTCATTCATTTCTTTGAATCAACAGTAAAATAAATTCAAACATGTTGTGTCCTTTCATAAACAATGTGACTTTAAGATGATTCCAATGATGGAGACTTAGATTAACACTAATGATGGAGCCCTCAGTCTGACTTTATTGGAAGAAGCCTCACATTAACACTAATGGTAGAGGCCTTGGATTGCCAGTAATGATGAAGACCCCAAATTGACTCTAGTGATGAAGACCACAGGCTGACACTAATGGTGGAGGCCTCAGGTTGACATTAATGTTGGGAATCTCAGTCTGACTAATGATGGAGACCTCAGTCTGACTTTAATGGAAGAAGCCTCACATTAACACTAATGGTAGAGGCCTTAGGATGCCAGTAATGATGAAGACCCCAAATTGACTCTAGTGATGAAGGCCACAGGCTGACACTAATGGTGGAGGCCTCAGGCTGACATTAATGTTGGGAACCTCAGTCTGACTAATGACTGAGACCTTAGGTTGACTTTAATGGAAGAGGCTTCACACTGCCACTAATGGTGGAAGACACAGGCTTACTCTAATGGTGGAGAAAACTGGAGATTGCTGTGGAACAACCACTTATGGGTAACAAAACAACACTTCCAATACCATACAAATCAGTAAAAGGTATAAACTTGAAAAGAAGAATGCAAGCTGTCTTCATCTTCTAGTAGTAAAATAGAAAATTGTATGCTGGGAAAAAAGCAAAAAACATTATGTATGCCATTCTGAAAATTATTATAGTATTTCTTTCAAAATATGACCAGGCGACAGGTCCAACACAAAACATCTCCAATGATAAGGCCTGGACACAAGCCCAGTACAATACATATCTCACGATAAGGTCTTGAGACAAGCACAATACAATATTTCTCTCATGATAAGAACAGGGTACATCCTTAATACAACATATATCCCATGATGAGGCATGGAGACAAGCCCAATACAATATATCAACCTCAATACAATATATATCCCATGATGAGACATGGAGACAATTCCAATGCGATATATCTCCCTTAATAAGACCTGGAGACATGCCCAATCTCCAATGATAAGAACAGTATACAACTTTATTACAAACTATATTTCCCACAATAAAGCCTGGGGACAAGCCTAATACAATATATCTCACATGATAAGACCAGGTGATATGCCTAATAAATTTGTCCAGAAATAGGGAATGGGTGTATTATCACACAAAATGCACAAAGTGAGAAGCAGGATAATACTATGCCATTCTGGCCTTTCTAAAATATAATTCTAGACCTGGATCCCAAACAGTTAGCTTAGAAATATGTTGATATTACATTGATTTCTTGAAAACACACTGAAATTAGAGAAAGCTTTGCTCAGTATGGACAGGTAAATGTTTAATTAAATCAAACTTGGACCAAACTATGTCAAATTAGGTCTAAAGATATCAATAATCTTTGAAATAAAACCTTGGGCTGTGAGCCATATAGTTCCCAAACTGTTGTTGAATTGAAACAAAATTGCTGACATTTAGATGGGGTTTAGAAATAATATGTGATCAGATTTGACAGAGAGAGATGTGATGGGCTTGGACATAAGTGGATGTGTCTTTCTTGTATGTAAGAGGACATGACAGATTTGGACATGATGGAATGTGTATAAGACTCATACATAAAGAAACATGACAGGCTGGGACATAATTTTGTGACAGATGTGTCTGAATTCAATGGGAAAAATCAACAGCAAAATCAGGTTAAGAAAGATGAAGCAATATACGGTTCATCACCATTCAGGGTCAATGAACAGTGTCTGTACAAATTCATACTGCTAAAATTTTCTCATATGCATTTTCATATATCTTTATCCATTGTAAATTCCCAATATTAAACACTTGCTTGTCTATTTTTTTGAATTACTACAGCAAAAATAATAAACAACATATGCTTTCAGCATGCATATAACGTTTACTTCAGAATTTTGTGAATATCGAAAGAAACGTGAAAACTACTATACTAATCATAGCACAAAGTGCAAAGTCAATCTGGCTGCATGACTGGAATTTCAAATTTTATCATTTCTTAACAAATCTGTCTAGTGGATTCTGCTTGTTTGCCACAAACTATTGGCTTATAGCAAAGTCTAGAATGCTTCTGAGTTGGAGGATTTTGATGCTCTGTACATCTTGAGTTTCCATCCACCTCAAACTGGCTTATAGGTGCTCTACTGCCTCTGGCACTTTTGAAGTTGGGATGCCATCATATCATCGCCATCATTAGCATCACTCGTTTCGGGCTCTGATTGTGCAGCTTTATTCTTCCTGCTGACATTTGCAACAATTTCATCATCTGAGATGTGCTCATATATGGGGTAGATGTTGAATACTAGTTGAGGATATGATGACTGTGCTCATATTGACAGAGTGCTCCTTCGGCTAAACATACGTCACCTTCAGTAAATTCTGTAAATTCAGGCTCTTCTTTGTCACTATCATAGTGTGTAGATTATGAAAAATCTGGTCCAAAACCCTTTTTCCAGCATTGTTCAATACAAAATGCATAGATAGCATCCCAGGCATTGCCGCCACGGTGACATACTTCTTTCAAATTGAGTGATGCCAGTGATGTGTCCATGGAGGAATTGTTATACATTATGATCTGCTTGATCATTTCATGATGACAGTTTTACCGTGGCAATTATCCAGCAGGAGGGGAGCTTTATCCTCCTGCTTGATTTTTCATAAATCAGCCTGAATGGCTGGAACAAACACTTATGGAACCAGTCTTTAAATATGGAGCTATTTATCCATGCATTCTTGCTGTTAGTTTATGCAAAGGGAAGGGTCTCCATATTAACCTGCTGAAAACATTTGGAAACCTTTGACTTTCCAATCATCAGAGGTCTGACTTTGTGGCTGCTGGACTTGTTGATGCAAAACAAGAGAGTAACATTGTCCTTCCTCTTTTTAAAGCTTTCTAATTTGTGAATAACAGTCTTGGTTGTGAGGGTGTGATCAGGTAACATTTGAAAGCCGAAATCAGTCTTGTCACAGTTATAAACTTGATCAGCTGTGTAGCTACCTTCTTGCAGGAACTTTTTAAGCTTAATTTGAAAGGAATTTGCAGCCTCTTTATCAGATGAGTGGATTTCCCTGACACAAGAACTTGACTGATAGCGTGACTTTTTTTCAATCTGTCCACCTTAAATTTGGCATCATCTCCATTGATACTGCGATCAAATGTCTCTCAGAACTGGGCCAGAAATGGGAACTCCTTCATAGTGTGCCTGGACAAACCATTGGTACAAGTTTGAATCTAAGTATTCATCATCAGCAAACTTAACCCTTCTAAGCTGTATTCCATTTTCCTCTTTTAGAATGTTAGGAGGACTACAGAGTTTATCTTCTTCTGGTTTCCACCCTTGCAGAGTGGTTTTGCTAATTCCTGGATCTCTGGCAAGCAGAGTTTGTTGTTCGCCCTTCTTTAGTTGATCCAGGGCATACAACTTCACTTGGGCAGAGAACGACTTGCATTTGTACTAAATTTAAATGTCTTTGACTTCAATCACACTATATTATTATAAAGATTTCTATCACTGAGTTTTGTATAATAACAAAAAGTCTGTCCTTTTTTCTACTCACCTATTGCCAGCATGCTGTCCTTAAGGTCACCAGACATCTCACTTTGTATTGTATTATCAATGTCCTTGTTTGCCAACTTGGCATATTCCTGGAATGTCGCTCTCAGCTGAGCGTAGCTTCTAGACACAAGGATAACATTAAACCTGCAACCCAAAAATGCATGGTTAATGTTTCATTAGAGGGACATAAAATCAGCAACACTAACAGTACAAGGTTAATATTTCCTTAAGTAGTTTGTAAGATCAGCTACACTAACAGTGCAAAGTTATTATTTCTTTGAGAGGTCTGTAAAATCGGCTATACTTAAAATACAAAGGTTCATATTTCTTGGAGAGGTCGGTACAATCATCTATACTTACAGCTATGCATACAGTGCAAGGTTAATATTTCTTTGAGAGATGTCTGTAATATCATCTATGCCTACAATACAAGGTTAGTATTGTTTAAGAGTTCTGTAAAATCTGCTATAATTCCTACAGTACTAAGTTAAAATATCCTTGAACTTGACCAGTCTGTAAAATCAGCCATATTGACACATTGGTTTAAATGTAAATGTAAATTTGATATAAAATGAGACAGTATCACCTGATAATAACATAGTCTTTATCACAATGAACTGATGACAATACACACTATGCTGCAATCAACAGAGTCATTAAATAACTCTCATTATTAACAATGACTCTGCTTAATGTGGCATAGTATGCATGATCATCAATGACTGATGAATAGGGCATAGTATGCACTATTATCAATGACTGTGGCACAGTATGATTATTATCAATGACTGTGGCACAGTATGATTATTATCAATGACTGTGGCACAGTATGATTATTATCAATGACTGTGGCACAGTATGATTATTATCAATGACTGTGGCACAGTATGATTATTATCAATGGCTGTGGCACAGTATGATTATTATCAATGACTGTGGCACAGTATGATTATTATCAATGACTGTGGCACAGTATGATTATTATCAATGACTGTGGCACAGTATGATTATTATCAATGACTGTGGCACAGTATGATTATTATCAATGACTGTGGCACAGTATGATTATTATCAATGGCTGTGGCACAGTATGATTATTATCAATGACTGTGGCACAGTATGATTATTATCAATGACTGTGGCACAGTATGATTATTATCAATGGCTGTGGCACAGTATGATTATTATCAATGACTGTTGAATGTGGTATACTATGCATTATTATCATTCATCTTCAAAACAGCATTTCTCTGTTACATTTCAACAATTAAAATCAGTATGTGCCACCATCAAAAGCTATGTTTCATGTCACCATGTCACATGCAAGACCACAGGAGTCTGGAGAAAATTAGTTTTTCTTTCTGTTTTATGTGCTGATGAATTATTTGTCAGTTTTCATAAACTTTTGTGATATTTCAAACTGCATGAGAATCGCACATTATCTTTCTTTCTTAAAAATATTTCTCATTGGATTCATTTAGTTTTATGTTGTAATGCACAGTAACATGTTGAAGGTCATAACATGTGGCAAATAGCGTACAATATTTTGCCCATGTTAACACTACAGTTACAGCTGATCTTGGCTGATTTGATGGAGAGAATCCAACTTGTACCCTTTTATTTTGTGAGTCCAACTCCTTAAGCACTGAATCGCAGCAGATTTTAAAGATGTAGAAGAATTTACTATATCAAGCAAGTGAGACATTAAATCTGCAGTATACTGGAAGACACAAGTATTACTTTGATTTGTAACCCCCGTATTCTAGCTGTTCAGTGCAATTATGACTAAAGTGTTAGAAAAAAAAAAAATTCAAATTTTTCCTCATGGCATACCTGGATTCATCAGTGCCCCATTTCTTTTCACCTGCATCCAGCAATGCCTGGGCATCTTGCTTGGCTTTGTTGCGGTCAAACTCTTTGCTCTCGTCTCGATTGGCCTGGAGAAGACTGACTAGAAGACGCTTGAAATGGCCAGAAGTGTCGCCTGCCACATCAGCCTCAAGGTCCTTACCATACACTGGTCAAGACAAAAATTAAACATTTTCTTCAGTTTTAAATAAAGCAGTCACTGAAAGTTTTTGTTCATCTAATTCACTATGAATGTAAATTACATTTACTTAAAAAAAATAATTAAGTTTCAACAAGTGGATATACACATAAATTTCAGCCAAAAGTTTGCAAAGAGGTTAGTTGGGTTTATCTTCAAGAAAGTCTATCATTAGATGTATATTGTATTAATATCTAACAAAACTAAACATATATATAAGTTAATTTGAATTTTTACACCTGAATTACTTTATGTTACAAAATATTCTGCCAAATTTCAGACTAATGCTTGGAAAATCTCAAGATTGGTGTTAGCTAACTTACGTGTTTTGTATGCTGCTTTAAAGTCCTTGATCTGTTGGTTGGTGCGTGTGCAGATAATCTCTATAAGTACTTTCTCATCAGTCCCCAGACCCTGCCATTTAAAAACGTAAAAATAAAAAAATATTTTTAAAAAATTTCTTATCATAATAGATAGTAATAAGCATCTTTGCAGATACCCTATTTATCCCAATTTAGAACACCTCAAACATATAAATTCTTGTGGATACCTTATTTATCCCAATTTAGAACACCTCAAATATATCAAGTCTTGTGGATACCCTATTTATCCCAATTTAGAACACCTCAAACATATCAAGTCTGGTGGATACCCTATTTATCCCAATTTAGAACACCTCAAACATATCAAGTCTTGTGGATACCCTATTTATCCCAATTTAGAACACCTCAAACATATCAAGTCTTGTGGATACCCTATTTATCCCAATTTTGAACACCTCAAACATATCAAGTCTGGTGGATACTCTATTTACCCAACTAAGAGAACCTCAAAGTTTGCAGATACTCTATTTACCCCATTTTTAATACCTCAAGTATTTCTGGTATTATATTTCCTACAAAAAGACCTCTCAAACTTTGTAGACACTATCTACCCAATCTAAAACACTTCACAACTTTGCAGACTCTCTATTTACTACATCTGGAACTCTGCACAGCTCTGCAGACACTCTATTTACCCTATTTAGAACATGTCACAAATTTTGCAGACACTCTATTTACCCTATTTAGAACATGTCACAAATTTTGCAGACACTCTATTTACCCTATTTAGAACAAATTTTGCAGACACTCTACATACACCATCTGGAATACTTCAAGTTTTGGAGATACTCTATAATATCTCAAAGCTTTACTGGTATTCTATTTACCCCAATAAAAACATCTTAAACTTTGCAGACTCTCTATTTACCCCATTTAATAGAGTTATATGTACAAGTTTAGTAAATGAAATTTCTTTACAGTATTGACACAACTTCTCAGGCAGTTTGTAATGCCCTTGCTATTTTAAAAATGGAAAGCATCTAAGATATAAATAGGAACAAAACACACTCATTTCATTTGAAGGTGTATAATTTCCAACCTGATTTACCTCTAAGAGTTCACCAACACTGTTATTTTGTTCATGTTTCAAACCAAATGTGATTTTTCAGTGTAAACAATGACTCTGCTCATTTTCTGGTTCCTAGAAGAGTCCATTTTCAGGGAAAGGGTGAGTTTTCTAGGACTATATGTAAATTTCATGTAAAAAAAAATCTGTATTGTCTGTTTCCAATATTTGCAATGTTCAGGTTTAGCATTTTTGCAAAAAATATTAAACAAAATAAAATGTAAAAGCAGTGTAAAATGTTATATTCATAGGTTCAAAGGGATGTAGCTCCCAAAGTTATGGAAATTTACCAAATTATTTTGAGCTTATAAAATGTTATCTGAAAATATGGACTCATCCAATCTACTATGGACAAAATGTTATTAAGGAAACTCCAATAGGCAAACTATATGACAGTGTTAGGAACAATCAAGTGCCAAAATTATAAATTAATGAATAAGCCTTTTGGGATTTGTAATTTCAATAAGACTTTCCAATGTTAAAGTCAGGTGGAAGTGGTGGAATGCCAACGGATCAGGCAAATACAACAACACTTGAAAAAAGAAATGGAATGTTAAGTCAAGAATAACTCATCTTAACTGAGTCTATTTAATGAATGCTATGATGCTATGTGATGCATGCCTGATGTCATTTGGTAAACATGATACATGCATATCTATAGTGGTTATTGCAGAAATTTTGATGTATTTTTCTCGTCATTGGCAGAAAGGCTCAAGTATATTACAAATTGTATTTACTCATGAAACTTTCATTTTTGCTGCCATGTACCATGTGTGTAAATGTAGGACTGTGACCTATTTCTTTTTACTCAATGATGCAGTGACATGTTTTTAATGCTTACATATATACTCAATGATGCAGTGACCCATTTATTGATACTCACATATGCAGGTATTTGTAATTTTGCGTTTTGAAGTATTTGAACTTGGGACAGTCAGGATATTGAATTGTGTAACATTTACTAGATTCCAAATTATTTAATTAAGTATCTCTGCATGGCTGGTGTTCATGCTATACTAAAAGTGATACATTTTTAATTGTTTCTTTATGGTATTTTGTATATTTATTCCAAAGGACAAAAAATATTCTGAATAATTTAGCCTCGACATTTATTCTAATTCTTGAGAACTAATGTCTAAAGGTGAAGCATTTTTCTTAACACACACCAATGATGATGCACACACAAGCATATATACAGATGTGTTTACATATGTGCAAGCAGGATAAAATATGTGAAGTTTTGTCCAAAAACTATGTTTGTACCTTAATAGCCTTGTTGATATTCATTGCATCAAAATCAGCAGGAGACATGCAGAGTCCTCGAGCAATCTTCTTCAACCCACCACTCAACTCCCCATCTAATTCGCTTATCAGATCCTGTATGGGAGATAAGTCATCAAAAAAGCATTACATGGGTTAATTACTGCATGTTTTATATAGGAAAGCAAGATTCTGTTTAAATTATTCAAAGTCTGGCCACTACTGATGCAATATACACAGGGAATATTATTTTCCTATTTTTATACTTGATATAGTTCATCATGAGCTACACAAAAGAAGAAATTTTTAATGAATGTAAATCCATGAGCAAAAACGTACAGATTTTTGTCCCAGAAGATAAAGTATTAACTTCAAAAAGCTTTATTACCAGACATGAAGCTTCAAGTCACTCTTCTATATGCAAACTCCACCAATAGTTTTCAAAGTTCGTCCAAAGTTTGATCATATTTATTGGCCGATGATACAAAATATTAGGTATCTGATAGAATGATACTGATGCTCACATTTAGACTGTGATATGCTCACAATGATATTTTGACAGGTTCATATTGATACTCTGACAGGCTCACACCAATGCTCTGACAGGCTAACACCAGTACTCTGACAGACACACATTGATACTCTGACAAGTTCACATTTATATTGGTACAGGTTCACATAGATACACTGACAGGCATACATTTATATTCTGACAGGCTCAAATGATACTCTGACAGATTCTAATTTTTAAAAGTTGTTGAGAATACTATGTATTACAACTTTTATCAAGCAAGGTTTATAAATAAAATGACCACACTGGGCAAATCTGTCTATATAAATATATATATATATATATATATATATATATATTTATATATATATATATATATATATATATATATATATATATATATATATATATATATATATATAAGTGATGAATGTACCTTGCCAACTATTGTCTTAAAGGTCTTAACAATTTCCAGTCTCTGTGCATTTGACCTGTAAGCCAAGACATTGATGATAGCTTGTTCATCAGTACCTATATAATAATAATAATAATAATAATAATAATAATAATAATAATAATAATAATAATAATAATAATAATAATAATAATAATAATAATAATGCTTTATGAGGGTAACACACTCAATGTACAGTAATCTTTTTCAAGACTATAAATGTAATACAACAAATATAGCAAAATATAAAGATTACTAGTATTAAACAAAAACAATATAAAAAATGACACAAGTAAAGGTAACAATGTTGAAACATATTTTAAGTATTATAAAACTAGCATAAAATTTAAAAAGAAAACAAAATCAAATAAACTGACTGAATATAATTTATATTAATTGTATATAAGCAGAACAACAATCATCTGTACTTATTTTGTCTGTCCAATTAATAACCCCCAAAATGTGTTCAGCTGTCACAAATCACAGATCCACCAAGCATTAATGTGCAATTGTTGAAAACTGAAGTTAACATGCAGTGGAAAAATGTTGGGTCAAACAAGAACTTGTATCTACTTAAATTTTGTCAATCTGGGTCAAACAAGAACTTGTATCAACTCACATTTTGTCAATCTGGGTCAAACAAGAACTTGTATCAACTCAAATTGTGTCAATCTGGGTCAAACAAGAACATGTATCAACTCAAATTTTTTCAGGCAATGGTACAAATCAAACTTTGCTTAGTCATCTCAGTATTGCAATTTAGCTCCAATTGATTATTATTAATATTATTATCTGTTATTAAACAGGAGACATTGAATGTCATTAGGATATGAAAGGTATGTGCTCACATCAATAATAAAATATGGCAGTGGCGTCATGGGATACATTTATCAAATCCCATACCAGGATGACACCATCTTCAGTTGAAAGTTAACAAATCAATTCAAATGTATTAGTTTTAAATATAATTACAGGAGTAGCAAGTGAACACATCAAAATAAGCAGAAAGGTTTACCCACACACCTGATTAGCAAATGAACACCACATCAATTCAGGTCAGAAGGATTACCCCACACACCTGATTAACAGTTAAACACCAAATCAATTCAGGCTAGAAATATTACCCACACACCTGCTTAGCAGTTGAACACCACATCAATTCAGGCCAGAAGGATTACCTACACACCTGATTAGTAGTTGAACACCACATCAATTCAGGCCAGATGGATTACCCACACAAGCAGTAGCTAGACACATTATGCTCAGCCAAGTGGCTGGCAACACAAGTAAATAGCAACTGGATAATACATTAAACTAGACAAGAAGGCTTACCTACACACTTTTTAACACTACTACAAAAACACAGCCTTAGAATACTGGCAACCAGACAACCATTTTGTTTCATCAGAGTTTCATAAACATGACTATATAAACCAATTTTTAATCAACATCCTATTTCTTCTGCTTGCAACAATTCTAGCAAAGAATATGAATAAAATATAAATTGTTTTGATATAGAGATCTGCGTAGCATAAAAGTAATGTGCCAAACCCACTTTCCATGTTTAAATTCTACATACCCCATCCTTTCATAGCCTTCCTGAGGGCTTCTGCATCCTGCTCAGCATTAAAGCTATCAGCTGGTTTAACTGTCGGATCCTCCTGCAAATAAAATTAAAATATCAATCTAAATTAAATTAAAAAATTAAGGTGACTATTACCAACAATTATTATTTTAAAAAACTATACAGCAATTATTATTATTACATATATCATTTGAGAAATTATTTTTCTTTTATTCCTTTGGTAAACTGATACACAGTGTCATGTGATTTAGGAGTGTGTTGTAGTTCACTTGCATGTGACATCATAATCTAATTGCATCCTTTAATGCAAAATAATGTAATTAAATATGGACCAATTTATGTGGAGTTCATTTACTTTCACTGAGGTACAATCCCATGATCCACTGATACAAGTTCAATACTTTTATAAAGAAATGATTGTGCTTCTAAAACTGAAATAATATATGAACTTCTATCCTCTGTTTGCAAACACTGTCATAATCAGGTTAATTAGGTCTTGGATATTGGCACAAAACTCTACATTGCCATGTAAAACCTGGCTCTAAATTAGATGCAGTTTGTTTCAATAATTCATGTCCAAATATTAGTGACCTGATGGAATAGTTGTGTAGCTTAAATGATTCTATAAGTTTTGTAATTAAATGATTCATATACACCTTTACACTAAATTGATTAGTATATCAATAAAATGATGGGTATACACTTTTTTTTATACTTAACAACTCCTATACTTTAAAAACTGGGACACAATTTGTTTATAATGTAATTATCAGAATAACATTTTTATACATAAATGATTGGTACAACTTTATAGTTAAAATGAATGGTATACAAGTTCATACTTTAACAATGATTGGTAAAAAAAATTGTACTCTAATGATTAGTATGCAAAATGTTATACTGAAATGACTTTTGTCAAAATATTATACCAAAAATCATTGGTGTACAATTGTTATACTTGAACAATGATTGGTATATAAATTTTATAACTTGTATGGCATGCAAATTGTTTGAGTTTAAATATCTAAATTTTCACCTTAATATTTTCTGTTTCCATTCTAACATCTTCATCTAACTGTTCATCAGTCTTTGCTTTCACTGCTTCCACAAATGCCTTGCCAGCTGATAATAATAATAATAATAATAATAATAATAATAATAATAATAATAATAATAATAATAATAATAATAATAATAATAATAATAATTAGAAAAAGAATTACAATTGTATCTAAATGTAAGATTATTCTTGCATAAGGCCTTCACTACAAACTACATTCATGTATGTACTATGTAAACACCAAAAATATGTAAAATGATATTAGCATTGTTATGATAATAATTTGACAATTTAAAACAAATGTGGAAATCAAATGTAATATAAACTAAATTGCCCCAAAATAAATTAAATTGTATAAAAGCTGATAAAATAATATATAGTCATAATATTTTAAGATTCTCTTGTGTAAATAAATCCAATTTTAATATTGGAAAAATAACAAGTGACACAGAATAAAATACTCAGAGGAAGAAAAGAATGAAGGCATGCAATTAGGTTGGGACAATTCCAATTAAACAAAGATTAACAATGTGTGTCCTATGTAGTCCTTTTCTTTTAACTATGGAAAACTCATGACTATCCCATTATACAGTCAATAATACACTGATACACATGGATGTGGAAAACTCATGACTATCCCATTATACTGTCAATAACACACTGATACACATGGATGTGGAAAACTCATGACTATCCCATTATACTGTGAATAATACACTGATACACATGGATGTGGAAAACTCATGAGTATCTCATTATACAGTCAATAATACACTGATACACATGGATGTGGAAAACTCATGAGTATCTCATTATACTGTCAATAATACACTGATACACATGGATGTGGAAAACTCATGACTATCCCATTATACTGTCAATAATACAGTGATACACATGGATGTGGAAAACTCATGACTATCCCATTATACTGTCAATAATGCACTAATAGACATGGATGTGGAAAACTCATGACTATCTCATTATACTGTCAATAATACACTGTTACACATGGATATCGCTAACTCATGAGTATCCCAATATACTGTCGATAACCCACTGATACACATGGCTGAGGAAAACTCATGACTATCCCAATATATTGTCAATAATACACTGATAGACATGGATGTGGAAAACTCATGACTATCTCATTATACTGTGAATAATACACTGATACACATGGATGTTGAAAACTTATGAGTATCTCATTATACTGTGAATAATACACTGATACACATGGATGTTGAAAACTCATGAGTATCTCATTATACAGTCAATAATACACTGACACACATGGATGTGGAAAACTCATGAGTATCCCATTATACTGTGAATAACACACTGATACACATGGATGTGGAAAACTCATGAGTATCTCATTATACTGTGAATAATACACTGATACACATGGATGTTGAAAACTCATGAGTATCTCATTATACTGTCAATAATACACTGACACACATGGATGTGGAAAACACATGACTATCTCATTATACTGTGAATAATACACTGATACACATGGATGTTGAAAACTCATGAGTATCTCATTATACTGTCAATAATACACTGATACACATGGATGTTGAAAACTCATGAGTATCTCATTATACAGTCAATAATACACTGACACACATGGATGTGGAAAACTCATGAGTATCCCATTATACTGTGAATAACACACTGATACACATGGATGTGGAAAACTCATGAGTATCCCAGTACACTGTCAATAATACACTAATACACATGGATGTGGAAAACTCATGAGTATCTCATTATACTGTCAATAATACACTGACACACATGGATGTGGAAAACTCATGAGTATCCCATTATACTGTGAATAATACACTGATACACATGGATGTGGAAAACTCATGAGTATCTCATTATACTGTCAATAATACAGTGATACACATGGATGTGGAAAACTCATGAGTATCCCATTATACTGTCAAAAATACATTGATTCGCATGGATATTGATAACTCATGAGTATCCCATCATACTGTCAATAACACACTGATACACATGGATGTGGAAAACTCATGACTATCCCATTATACTGTCAATAATACACTGATACACATGGATATCGATAACTCATGAGTATCCCATTATACTGTCAATAATACACTAATACACATGGATGTAAGTATCCCTTTACACTGCCAAAAATACACTGATACACATGGATGTGGAAAACTCATGACTATCCCATTATACTGTCAATAATACAGTGATAAACATGGATATTGATAACAATACAATTGGTTACACTATCTATATTAATGTTACCATGATGTGGTATTTCATGACAAATCATATAAACAAGATCTCTGTCTCTTGAGTGCGTTTCAAGCTGTGCCACAGAAAAAAACCTGTACAGCTATATAAAATGAAATTGGTTTTCTAATGTAAGCAATCCATGAACTGTTCTACTGAGGTATATGAGCAACAGTTATTTTTTTTAAAAAAAGCAAATGACATGAAATGTAGTAACAGTTCAACAAATTAAATATTCCACAAGGACATAATATGATTCTTTTTTTCTTTTAAAGTTTTTCCTTCTGTGATAATAAAATACAACCCCTTCAATGAAAACTGGATATATCTATATATATATATATATATATATATATATATAAAGTACATGTTATGCACACCAAAATACTGTATATACATGGGTTGCTACGGTGGTCACATGAAGTGTGAAAGGACATAAAACATACAAAAAGAGATGGAGAAGTTTTTTCTAAAGGAAAGTTTAGAGCAGGGCTCTATGAATAAATGGACAGAAAATCTTAGTATAATGATGAATACGTTTTTATAAAATATGAGAGCCATTTTAGACAGGTAATCATTCACTTCTGCAAAATACTTTACATGAAGTGCATATAGATTATTATTCACTCACATTTAGTAGCCATTTCTGGAGGGGGACCTCCCAAGACAAGTGCCAGGATAGAGTTTCTGTAGTCACCAGACAGGTCATCCTGGTGTCAGATAAATAAAACAACATGATTATATACATTGTATACTTCACTAGAATTATTGCTCAATGTTACACCTATACAATGACCAGCATTTTAAACATTATTGCTAATATCTTTGATTGGAATGTTGGTAAAACTAGATTTACAGTCACAGAGGTTTGTTATTGTTCAGAGAAATCAATATAAGTTAAAATGCAGATCTGACTTTAACAAAACTCAGTGCAATGCAAAATGAAATCTCTGCTGATAGGACCACTCTTAGAACTTAAAAAAGTGGTATTTTTAATGTACCTGGATGATCTTATTAAGAAAGTCAACTGTATAATGTAGAAAAATCAGACTTTTTGAAAATTTCCTTTTTACCAGGGCTGTCATAAAAACCAAAGTGCATGTTAAACAGGTTTTACTAAATTTTGTTACTTATAGATATTGTCTGCCATCAGCAAGATTCATATTGAACAAAACACTAAATGTTATATAGTAGAGGTAATGCTGGCAGAAAATAATATATTGTTTTTTTTTTAAATTAAGCAACCCCAAGTGATTTTTGCATTACACGATCGGAAAAAATCTGAGACAAACACTATCCTATTCTTGAACTCTTATCATGATCTTCTCAATGACTTTACACATTAAGCTAGATTTTATACTGATGGATCAAAGGTTGCTGATAAGGCTGCTGCAGCCTTCATCAGTGGCAAACATAACCAAAGAGCGTTTGCCAAATGATGCATCCATATTTTCAGCGGAAATCAGAGCAATAGACCTTACTTTGACATTTATCGAATCTAAACACATTCTAAATAGTATTATTTTTCTGTGACTCATTATCAATGCTTCAGGCGCTACACAATATCAAACTAGATAATCCACTATTGGTGAATGTTCTGGTCAAAAACTCTGAGCTTAGTGCCTCATGCAATATAGTATACTGTAGGCTACCTAGCCATATTGGTATTAGAGGTAACGAAGAAGCAGACCGGGCTGCTAAGATGGCCCTATTTTTAGAACCATCAGATTTTAAATTACCATATTCTGATTTTAAACCTTGCATCAAAAAGTATCTATGTCAAAAGTGGCAGGTATCATGGTATGATGCAATCAATAACAAACTTCATGCCATCAAACCAATCTTGGGAGAATGAACTTCTTCCTACAGAACTATTCGTAGGGAGGAGGTTGTCATTGCAAGAATCAGAATCGGTCATACATACATTACCCACTCACACATACTAAAAGGTGAAGATCCACCAGAGTGCGTTCCTTGCAATGTACCATTTACTGTTAAACACTTTATGACCATTTGTTCCGACCTGCAACCTATGCGTGATAAATACTATAATGTACACGACATGCAGGAACTTTTCAAACCACTAGTATATTAGATTTCCTAAAGGAAGTAAATCTTTATTTTAAACTGTAACTTGCATGACCTTACCCAAACTAATTTTTAACTAATACAAATACCAACTATTATTTACATCTTTTCATCAAGATACATCATTTACATTTCCCGTTGATCGGGAACCAATATCTTTAACTGTTATCAACATTTACCATTTTATATTTAACTACTATGGATTTTTTACTATATCGCTGGTCGATATTGAACCTTTCTTTTTACACATATGACCTACTGTATGGCGCTAAATAGCCTAAAAGTGCTGGTGCACCGTTAAAATTAAATCAATCAATCAATCATTTAAATTTCCATTATTAAACATTGCTGATTTCAAAATAAATTTCAGGAAAAATCAAATATATGCTGTACAGAAAATTATCAAAACAATGTAAAGTTATTTGTATTTGATATGATATGGAAGGAATTAATTGGTCATGTCTTAAAAAGAACATAATTTAAATAAGAACTGAAATAAACTCAATCAGGGTCCATAACTCCTTTCAGTAATAATAAAACTGAAAACAACTCAACCAGAAATCACAACTTATTTCAGTAATAAGAACTTTAATAAAAATCGACCAGTAACCTTAACTTCTCTCAGTAATAAGAAATAAAAAACTCAAGCAGGGACCATATCTCCTTTCAGTATTATCAACTAAAAAAACTCATCCAGGAACCATAACTCTTTGCAGTAACAAGAACTTTAAAAAAATCCTCAACCAGAGGCCACAACACCTTTTAGTAATAAAAACTGTAAATAAAACATCAGCCAGAGACAACAACTCTTTTTAGTAATAAGAATTGAAAAAATCTGAACCAGTAACCATAAATCCTTTTAGTAATAGCACAGAAAAGGGCACTCTTGCAAGGTTTCATCGAAATAAACACTGCACATCATATTGGACTGTAGTTCAATAATGCTTAGTAGAATTATCTTACATAAACCATCAGTGAATAAAGAAATGGACAGCTAGACAGATGGATCATAATGTAATTTTAATTGGACTATGCCAGTTTCATCAAGTGATTCCCAAATAAGGGAAATTATAAACCTTTAACTGTGCATATATGAGGAGTATTGTAGATATAAGAACTTTTATGACTGAAATGTGAAAATATGAATAATGCTGTTTAAGACTCTAAGGGCAACAAGCAATCAAGAAGTATGTACCTAGTTGGATCTAACTAAAATAGAGCCTCAGAAAAGATATATAAATGTTTCTAAGTGTTCATAACATAACTTAAACATTTGATAATTAAATGTGAAAATCAAACTTGTCTTCTGTTACTCTTGTTGTTGTTAGGATTAATAACGAATGTGGTTCAAAGCAATTCCAATGTTAATGTCAGTGTTAAATAAAATTTGTGATAGATGCACATGGTTACCATATAAACCTCTCCACAGAATATGGTAGGGGTACAGAAATGTTAATTGATTTATAATCTTACTGCAATGAACTGTTCCAAGGTCTGGGACGTAAGCTTCTGAAACTCTTCCTTTATCTGTACCATGTCAATTTCACAGCGACTGACAACAACTCTTATTAAAGTATCATCATCTGTTCCCAGACCCTTCATTGTCTTCTGCAGCTGACGAGCAAAGTGGGCAAACTTGTTCCTCACACATCGGACTGAAAAAGGGCAGAGAATTTAACGATTAGCTAAAGTGTCATCATTTATCCTAAAGCTTTTCATTGGTTATACAGCTGCCAAGCAAAGTGGGCAAATGTTATTACCTATGTTTCTCTGTTTTAGCTGATATGGTGAGAATAAATGGACAAAGTATTGCCATAATTATTCATTGAAAAAAAGACAACTTATTACCATAATTATATTTGAGACAAATGGGATGAAGTATTACTATAATTATATGGTGAGACAAATGGGACAAAGTATTATCATAATTATATGGTGAGACACAAAGGACAAAGTATTACAATAATGATATGGTGAGACAAAAGAAACATAGTATTACCATAATTATGTGATGAGATAAAGCAACAAGGTATTACCATAATTACATGGTGAGACAAAAGGGACAACGTATTGCAATACTTAATCAGTGACCAATACCTATAGTCTTCATTCCACTCAGAATGTCTCCAGACAGTTCACTCTTCAAAACCTCCTCCATGTCTTTCTTTGATAAACTACTGTACTCATCGAATGTGGCTCTCAACTGAGGGTAGCTACGTGACACCAATATTTGGTTAAATTTTGACTCGTCAGTGCCCCATTTCTTCTCTCCTGCTTGGTATAATTCCTGGAAAAGATAATCTTTTAATCAGTGTGCATCAATTGCAAGGAAAATACATTATTGTTCTAACAGACACTGACTTTGATTGACAAAACTTTTCATACAGAGTTATAAATAGGTTTTCCTTTGGCCAGATAGATCTACCTTTGAGGTTAAAAAGTTTAAATGTTACCATTGTGACATCAAGTCAATTACAAAATATTACCATGATATGGTAAGTAAGAGAATAAAAAATCTCACCATGTGTGAAGATAAGACAGATATTGAATGCTAATGGAGTAAAGTTTGTACTAGGGATTTGGTATTCTTAATCCCGTGATTAGATTTCCTGTCCTGTCCATATACCAGGTGTTATAAACTAGTATTATTTCCATGACTTTTATAGCAGAAATTTTTTGGCAGGAAGGGGAGGAACTGGAATGCTTTTGAACATTAGATGACTTATATAAAACAGGTTAGTAACTCATATCATAGGTTTGATTGTAGAAAATTTGCTTACTGTAATTACTTAAATTTTGATCATATGACACGTTTTCTGAAACATATTCTGTGTCTCTTCAAAAACCAGTTGTAATTACAAAATGGCAACCAGTCTGTTCTCTATCTGATTAGCGCTTAATAGTACTAAAAGTAAGACAGAAGCACATAAATGTGTTTGATCAAAACAAGTTGTAAATACAAAATGGAGACCAGTCTGCTGTTCATCTGATTAGCGTTTAATAGTACTAAAAGTAAGAAAGAAGCACATGAATGTGTTTGATCAAAACCAGTTGTAAATACAAAATGGTGACCAGTCTGTTCTCCATCTGATTAGCGTTTAATAATACTAAAAGTAAGAAAGAAGCACATAAATGTGTTTGATCAAAACAAATGGAAAACAAATTTCTGCTAGAAAGTACAGACTTTCAATAAAAAAAATTGGCAATATTTTCAATATTCCAATTAGAGGATCCTTTGCATTGAAGATTTATATTATGTGAGCAATAAATTGGCACTAACTCAATCAGGATTGGAAAAATCATCTGATGACCATTTGCTCACTATTTCAAGAAGGGCATGTGAATTGTCAAGCTTGTATTGGTAACACACAAAAGATTGTCTACTATGTTATCTCACCATAGAATTTTCCATTAAATGGACAGTTTTATAAGCATGGCTGCTTTATACTTAGGTAAGTCAAATAGTCATTTATGGAAATATTATAACTACATTCAAAATAAAAATCAAATAAACACAATTGAATCCATGACCAAAACCTTAGTGGTATGATAAAACATGCTGTATAGGTAGAAACCACATTGCAGATTTAATTATGCAGTGGTTTATTGCGAAAGACCACTTTACAGGTAACCTTATAAAGTGATCTGTAGTGACAGACCACTGTACAGGTATCCTTATACTGTGATCTACAGTGACAGACCACTGTACAGGTATCCTTATACTGTGATCTATAGTGACAGACCACTGTACAGGTATCCTTATACTGTGATCTATAGTGACAGACCACTGTACAGGTATCCTTATACTATGATCTATAGTGACAGACCACTGTACAGGTATCCTTATATTGTGATCTATAGTGACAGACCACTGTACAGGTATCATTGTACTGTGATCTATAGTGACAGACCACTGTACAGGTATCCTTATACTGTGATCTACAGTGACAGACCACTGTACAGGTATCATTGTACTGTGATCTACAGTGACAGACCACTGTACAGGTATCCTTATACTGTGATCTATAGTGACAGACCACTGTACAGTTATCATTATACTGTGATCTATAGTGACAGACCACTGTACCTGGTATCATTATACGGTGATCTATAGTGACATACCATTGTACAGATATCTTTATAATATAATCTATATTGACAGACCACTGTACCTGGTATCATTATTCGGTGATCTATAGTGACATACCACTGTACAGATATCTTTATTCCATGATCTACAGTGACATACAACTGTACCTGGTATCATTATACAGTGATCTAGTGACAGACCACTGTACAGGTATCCTTGTTCTGTGATCTATAGTGACAGACCACTGTACCTGGTATCATTATACAGTGATCTATAGTGACATACAACTGTACAGATATCTTTATACCATGACCTATAGTGACAGACCACTGTACAGGTATCATTATATGATGATCTATAGTTACAGACCACTGTACAGGTATACTTTATGTGTTCTGTAGTGAGATGTCACCACTGTACAGGTATCTTTATGCAGCATTCTATAGTGAATGAGCATTGTACAGGTATCCTTATACAGTATTCTAATCAGAGAGCACTGTACCAGTATTCTTATACATTATTTTATAGCAAGAGACCACTGTTCAGTATCATATAGTCAGAGAGCATTGTACAGGTATCCTTATACAGTATTATATAGTGAGAAACCACTGTACAGGTATCCTGATATAGTATTCTATAGTGACAAACTACTGTACATGTATCCTTATACAGTATTCTATAGTGAGAGACCACTACACAGGTTTCATTATACAGTGATCTATTGTGAGAGACCACTGTACAAGTTTTACTATATAGTGATTTGTAATGAGAGGGCAATGTACTGGTGTTCCCTGACTATAATATCCATCTCAATACATAAAACCATATTAAAGTACAAAACCCAAAATGGAAATAAATATTCTTGAATGACTAAAATCTAACTAAAGAAATTGATGTTCCAAATAAAAACTCTCTACCAGCTTCTGCATGGAGTAGCTTTCCGCATGTTACCTATCCTTATCCTGTGTACCATATTAAAGGTTTTCACCAAAAGATTTCTTATCACATCTAGTTAGCCTTAAATGAAACTGTCGATATTTTGGCATCCAATATTGCTGACCTGGCCGCCATCTTGAAAATCAGTCATCAATTTTGAAAATCTCATTAATGCTCAAAAATAGCTGAGATGGTTTTAGGACTTGACTGTTCAAAAGAAGAAATGGTCTTATCTTGGATTCCTGTAAAATTGTTTTGGTATA
Organism: Potamilus streckersoni; assembly: GCA_016746295.1. Taxonomy (NCBI): domain Eukaryota; kingdom Metazoa; phylum Mollusca; class Bivalvia; order Unionida; family Unionidae; genus Potamilus; species Potamilus streckersoni. The sequence goes on from JAEAOA010001018.1 coordinate 409,605, forward strand.
TGGAGTCTCATTCCTTTTTGAATGATTTTTGTTTGCCAAAGTTTTAATGTATATACCAGCCGATGTAGAAGATGAGTGGCTTTCAAAGCTTTTAACAGCGCCTAGTAATATATTTATGATGCTACATCTATACTGACACTGGTGTAGCCACACCCACATTGCTACAGCCCAAAAATTTACTCATTACTACTATTCTGTGGTCAGCCATCATATATTTAAAAAAGTTTCTTATAATATAAGCTGATGTAGCTTTTACAGTCTTTGCTAACCAAATTTTCTATGAACAGGGACAAAATGATGTGTTTATAATTATAAGAGACAAAATCATGTGTTTTAAATTTACAAGATATAAAATGATTTATTTAAAATTTACAAGAGAAAACATTAAGTATTTTAAATTTAAAAAGACAAAATGATGTATTTAATAATTACAAGAGCAGTTGTGAAAAAAACTGCTGTCCTTATTCAATTGTCTTTTAAAAATCCAATACCTTAGCATCCTGTTTAGCTTTATTGCGATCAACCTCTGTGCTGTCGCTACGATTTGCTTGGACAAGAGAGACAAGAAGACGCTTGAAATTTCCAGATGTGTCTGAAACTATGTCTTTCTCAAGATCTCTGTTATATTCTGTAAAAAAAAGGCAAGTGATTAAAAATGCAAGCTAGGTTTCTCTTTTTTCTTTCAGTGCTGATTTGAATTTTTAAATGAAGCTTCTCCAAGTACATGTATTAAACTGTACTGTACAGCAAGATATTGACATGCCCATGTGCATGCATTTGGTTTTAGTGAAAGCAAATGATTATCTCTCTTCTACAAAATAAAAAATTTGATCAAGAAAAAAGTTATCTTAAATGTTTAATATTATACAAAAGAGAAAAAAAAAACTCTTATCATTTCTGGTTAGAGATTTGGAAAATGTAAATGTTGAATTTCCCTTAGTAACAATAATGTATTTCAGCTGTCACTTAAAGCATACATAATAATAAATGGAAACCCTATATAAGGAATATAACAATGCTTTATTAAATTGTATTTCCTTTGAGGAAGCAGTGTTTGAAATTAAATTTGGCCTTCAATTAATAATTCACATGCATCTACAGTTTCACATGGTTTTGGAGAGTGAAAAGTATAAAGTTTTGTTCACATTCTTTGGTTCTAGACCCACTTTGTCAAAATCTTACTTTCTTTGTACATTTTGATGATTTCTTTTATTTGGGCATTAGATCTTGTACACAGAATTTCAATGAGAACATCTTCATCTGTACCAAGGCCCTGCAATGCAGAAGGTTACAAATCATCATTATATGCTCAACACTACTATAAATTCATTTCATGTATTCCCTCATAGTCCAATATTTTAAGGGGTCCCGAGTGGTCTAAAGTGTTCTCATTACGGATCACTGACATCTCACCTCTGTCTGCATGGGTTGGAGTCTAAGATTTGGCGAATGTCGATATGTGAGAAAGCTTGGTTGGTGGTTCTTTCAGCAAATTTCCCGGTTTCTTCCTCCACCATTAATACTGGCTGCCATGAAAAGCCTATTATGTGCTGAAAAATGGCGTTAAGCCCAGAACAAGCTCCAGAACAATAACTATTAATATTTTAAGTCTGTGTTATTATGAACAATGTTTTCCAGGATCTACAAACAATACATACTTTCTTACATGCTTTGCAAAGTGAATGTATCCATTTTTGTTACAGACAGTGACTGGCAGTATTATGCCATAAATAAAGTATATATATGTCACATAGTTCTAAATAAAAACAAGTCTCACTGTCACTCATATGAAATGTTGCTGTATAATGTCTTGATACAATTTTATTGTCACCATGTCAAAAATATTGCAAAAATTAGAAAAAATTTTGAATCATACTAATGACTGTAGTTGTTTCCAACTCATGTCATTTGACATGTATGTTGAGTATTTCCAACTCATGTCATTTGACATGTATGCTGAATGTTCCCAACTCATGTCATTTGACATGTATTTTGAGTGTTTCCAACTCATGTCATTTGACATGTATGCTGAATGTTCCCAACTCATGTCATTTGACATGTATTTTGAGTGTTTCCAACTCATGTCATTTGACATGTATGTTGAGTGTTTCCAACTCATGTCATTTGACATGTATATTGAGTGTTTCCAACTCATGTCATTTAACACATGTGCAAAATATTTCTTGACAATATCTTTGCACATCTCAAAAGATGATTTCACTTTTATTTGTTATCAATTGCGTTTATTTTTAGATTCCAATAAATGACAAATATAATCTTTTTAGGAATATTTTTCAATTGTGAAGACAATAAGACAACCTTCCCATTATGAAGCTTCTCCATGTAGTTATTTTCCAATAAGAAAGCATTGGGGGGGGGAATATTCAGAAAACTTAATCAATGCACAGTAGGAAACAAATATTTTCCACTTGGATACAATGGCAGACCTCCCATATTTTGATAGATATCAAAGTGATCTTACTTTATTGGTAATCAGGTTATTGACTTTATCTTACCTTTTCCTTTTACCATATACACTCTTGACTGTCAATCCCATTTATTCATACTGCAATGTTATGCATGAGTAGTAGATTATGCATGGATAGTAGTGTCATAAATTCAGACAACACAGTAGGACATAATTAGTACTGTGTTATAAATTTGGACAACACAGTATGACATAATTAGTACTGTGTTATAAATTTGGACAACACAGTATGACATAATTAGTACTGTGTTATAAATTCAGACAACACAGTATGACATAATTAGTACTGTGTCATAAATTCAGACAACACAGTAGGACATAATTAGTACTGTGTTATAAATTTAGACAACACAGTAGGTCATGCATGAGTAGGAGTTTGCTATAAATTAAAATGCCACAGTATGTCATGAGTAGTAATGTGTTATAAATTCAGATACCACAGCATGTAATGCATGAGCTGTAATGTTATAAATTCAGACAAGGCAGTATGACATGCATGAGTAGTATAGTGTAATAAATTCTGACAAACACAGTACATCATGCATGAGTACTACGTAGATATAATGCAGACAAGACTGTATATCAGCCAATTAGAATAACATCTATCTTTCAAGATAAAATTGTAAAATTTAAGAGTTAAATTTGACTTTCTTCTTATTCTCTTTTCTTACCCTAAAGTCAAATATTTAAGTAATAACTTTAAGTCATAACTTGTATACTATGCATGATTAATTTTGTATACAACGACATTAAATTATTCTAATGTCTTGCAGCAAATAGATACACTGTTGTACTTCTACACAGGTATGTATGCAGTGCTTCAATTGGACGTCACAAAATTAATGGATATATGGAGCCTGTCAAAGTTCTAAATATGCAGTAAATGATAAAATTCCATAAAGAAGATAAACTTTTCCAAATAAATGTGAATGTGAAATACTAGATGAAAAAGATGGTAACATTTTATAAATATATTTATACAAAATATAGAGAATAAACTATAAAATCTTTCAAATATATGTTAAACCTTTTATAACAAATACTGCATTCTCCACAACTGTCAAACATCATCATAAAATAAAATTCTCTAATCAAATTCACATGAAAAAGAGGCTAGAAATCAATACACTTCACAATACACTAGAAATCAATACACTTCAGGATACACTAGAAATCAATACAATTCACAATACACTAGAAATCAATACACTTCATAATACACTAGAAATCAATACACTTCACAATACACTAGAAATCAATACACTTCACAATACACTAGAAATCAATACACTTCACAATACACTAGAAATCAATACACAATACACTAGAAATCAATACACATCACAAGAATGTGTTCCACTGTCAACAAGTTCAGGTAGGGTATGCACCCTTGTTGAGGTTCACCGAGCAAGACATATGTGTGAGTCAATTGATTTCAGACTGTTAGCTATATCAAGAAAACACTAGCATATTACTGTTATTATTACCTTCATTGCTTTTCTAAGTTGGTATGCATCATATTCTGCTGGGCGCATCAGTAGGGCCTTCAGGGTTTCAAAGAAATTTCCACTCGTTTCACTCTTAATATCTTCAACCAGATCCTGTGGGGACAACAAAAGGTGAACAATTTAGTTCAATATATATATATATATATATATATATATATATATATATATATATATATATATATATATATATATATTGTGTGTTTAATTTTTATGTCCACGATTGTAGAATATAATGTGTTCATTTGTACATAGTTAAATTTTGTATATGAATGTACATTATATTTTAAGAAAATTATCACTACTAGATAAATATGTTTACTTGGCTTATAGTTCAGGACATTGGTTGTCCCCTTCAGCAATTCATAGTCTACTTGATATTTGTCAGACTGAAACATTAACATTAAGTAAACAGACCTGACCATGTTTACAGTTTGGAGTAATTTGCCATTAAGATAAAAAAGTATTTTCAACAAATGGTATTTGTAACATGGGCCAAGCAGGGATATATATATATATATATATATATATATATATATATATATATATATATATATATATATATATATATATATATATATATATATATATATATATATAATTTATATAAAGTTATTTACATCAGAATTACTCATGACCAGTATGATGTGTTTTTAGAATTGTGATTGACTGTATGATTTTGGCATACTGCTGATATTCAAAATCAACACTAGATTTTTAAATTTTAAACAAAATGCATTCCAAAAGTAGGTAAGTAAGATGTGTCATTGCTCTTACATCATTATAGTACTAGCATGGCTATGTGCTTTACTTCAAATGGCATTCATCACTGCATATAGTGTACACAAACTCAAGCTGAGTTTTGTTTGCTTTCCTCTCCATGTTTATTTGTATGTTTGTTTGTTTGGCTCCTTGAAAGACAATATGAGGTATTACAAAACTGATATGAGTGTTAGTGAGTGTTACTCAAGAAAACTCCTATTTGATTGCTTAGGGGAGGTAACTCACCTTTCCAAACATAGTTTTATAGGCAAGGGCTATTTCTTGTCTCTGTGGGTTTGATCTGTAACACAAAACATTTATCAAGGCATTCTCATCTGTTCCTGAAAGAAAATAATAATAATAATAAGAATAAAAACAAAAACAGCTTCAGGTTAGCTTTATCATGATCAAAACAATATTAACACAATAATAATGATAATAACAATACTCCTAGTAATAAACATCAAATATTTGTGATAATAATCAATTAAAGAAAAGAAAAAATTGTATTTAACATGGATAATATTTTTAATTGACAATAATAATATAACAAATTAACATTTTAATAATCATAATATAGTAATAACCATTATTATTATTATTATTATTATTATTATTATTATTATTATTATTATTATTATTATTATTATTTTATTATTATTATTATTATTATTATTATTATTATTATTATTATTATTATTATTATTACTAAGATCTACAAAATAGCAAAAACAAGTTTTTAGTCCATGTTTGAAAAATCAATGTAAAGCTGAATACCAATTCTGGATGAAATTCGGCAATCCTCAATAAAGTTAAACATGGAAAACTAAAAAGATGTGGACAAGTAACATGGGCATAAAAAAAGAAAGAAAGAAAATCAAAGACATTTAAAGTCTTATCTATATCAGTTTGATGCACAACTTTATTGAAATCCAAATATTCACCCAAAAGGTTTCTGGAAATGCTTTTTACAGATGGACTGACTGACAGATAGAGGAATGAATGAATGGATTGAGTGACAGATAGAGGAATGGATGAATTGATTGATTGACAGAGTATGGCTGAATGGATTGACTCACAGAGGAATGAATGAATAGATTGATTGGCTAATAGAGGAACAGATGGAAGATTGATATACATGGATGAAAGCTATGACTGCCCTGTTGACAGATAGATGAATGAAAGAAAGGTTTGACTAACATATAGAGGAATGGATGAATGGTTTGACTAACATATAGAGGAATGGATGAATGTTTTGACTAACATATAGAGGAATGGATGAATGGTTTGACTAACATATAGAGGAATGGATGAATGGTTTGACTAACATATAGAGGAATGGATGAATGGTTTGACTAACATATAGAGGAATGGATAAATGGTTTAACTAACATATAGAGGAATGGATGAATGATTTGACTAACATATAGAGGAATGGATGAATGGTTTGACTGACATATAGAGGAATGGATGAATGGTTTGACTGACAGAAAGAAATATTAATTATTATATGACATCACTGAATTTGTTGAGTTGGGCCTAATAATAATAATTATAATTGAACAATAACAATAATAATAAAAACAAAAACATTAAAACTATGACAACATCATAAAGTGCCTATACTATTTTTGAACAAGAAACAATTAGGTACATCATCAAATATTCTCAATTGAAAAAGACATAACAAGCTAAACTAATAAATGATATATATATATATATATATATATATATATATATATATATATATATATATATATATATATATATATATATATATATATATATATCACATACTTTAAAAAAACAAACATGGTATTTAAAGTGTTAGAATGAAGTAATTTGACATACCAATACTATTGGTATATCAAATTGTGATCTGTCCATGGTACAATAATATGTATATATAAATATTCTAGTGACCGACTGCAGTTGATTATAGATCAATGATGAATTTCCATACATTAATCATTATTGACATATGAAAATAATGATAAAAATATTAATAAGCCTTGTTTTCTAAGTGACTTTAATATAGTACACATTTTTATCACAATCCTTTCTAATTTCTGTTCCTTGTCCCCTCTCATGCATAATGGACAAACTACACAGAAATGTGGAGTGAGAGGAATTTGCGTTGAATGAAAACCTTGCAATAAAAATTACACAAAGTAACCTAGAAGAATATGGTTCATCGTAATGATACATGTGCAATTTCCTTGGGATTTATCTACAGTGTTTATCAATGATACAAAGTTGCAAACCATGTCAACATACAGTAAATTCCTTGGTTATGTGGTACACATTCTGTGATGTATTTAATGTTTTGTTTTTGTTTTTGTTTCTAAATAATACTATAATGGTCAAAAAATTGATTATTAGTATTAATTAAATATAAAAATGTCCAAAGTCCTCTCTGGAGCATCATAGCAAGATACGGGCAAAAATTTATGAAATGACGAACATAGAGGATCCCACAATATCATCCCACAATATCTCTGGACTTGTAATTGATAATAAAAGTTAAATCAAACCATCCAAAAAAAGAGAGAGAGAGAGAGAGAGAGAGAGAGAGAGAGAGAGAGAGAGAGAGAGAGAGAGAGAGTGTGGAGAGAGAGAGAGAGAGAGAGAGAGAGAGAGAGAGAGAGAGAGAGAGAGAGAGAGAGAGAGAGAGAGAGAGAGAGAGCGAGTCTTGATGGTTCATCATTTCACATAGTTTTTTTTCTACATTAATTTCCATGAGCCAAAAGGTGAATGGCTTAGTGTCATCAATGTGTGAAAAACAGAAACTAACTAAAGAAAACAACTTATCAATATGCAAAGGTGATTGTGAATAGCCACAAAAGGCTTAGAACTATATTTTGTTGTTGACACACTGCTGTGATGTGAGGAGTTAATTCACTCGGTCAATACAAAACTGCCTGCAGTAAATTTTAACTCTTGTTCAAAGGGCAAATATATGTATTTATATGTGATATAAATAAAATATATGTACAATATGTATGCTGTATCAATGATATACCACAAGATGTATAAACTATCATTAAAAGTAAACTCGGCAAGCTTCATTTCCTTATAGTGAAAAATGTATACATTTGTGGTATATCACTGATACAGCGTACATACTATGCATTTATTATATATATATATATATATATATATATATATATATATATGAAAAATGAAATGAAATTGTCTAAAAGTTGCCTTTTTGTGAGCTAAAACAACAAAAGTTACCTAAAATATGTATAGTGAAAGAGACCACTGCAGAATGAGGTCTTTCATGGAATTTATTACAGCTTTTTATGCAATCAGTTGATAAATACAAAATAGTTTGAATGAAATGTGAAACACATGATGAGCAACAAATAGTGTCCATTTCAAAGAGACTTCTTACCTAATCCTTTCATGGCATTGCGTAGAACTTCTGCATCTTGCTCAGCATTGAATTTATTGTATGATTTCACTGTGCCTTCTTGCTGTATATGTATATATATATATATATATATATATATATATATATATATATATATATATATATATATATATATATATATATATATATATATATATATATATAGAGAGAGAGAGAGAGAGAGAGAGAGAGAGAGAGAGAGAGACAGACAGACAGACAGACAGACAGACAGAGAGAGACAGAGAGAGAGAGAGACAGACAGAGAGAGAGACAGACAGAGAGAGAGAGACAGAAACAGAGACAGAGAAGGACTTGTATGGTTTATTACATTACTACATTTAGTACATGACAATGTAAACCTTGACTTGTATAGTTTATTAGATTAATTCATTTGGTACATGACAATGTAAACCTTGACTTGTATGGTTTATTATATTACTACATTTGGTACATGATAATGTAAACCTTGACTTGTATGGTTTATTACAATCACTTTTGGTACATAACAATGTAAACCTTGACTTGCATGGTTTATTACATTACTAAACTTACATTCAAGTTTTCTGTTTCCATGGCAAAGAAAGGATCAGACTTTTTCTCTGGAACTGGAACTGGAGATTTCTTTTCTTTAGGTTTCCCATTTCCATTTTCCTGTTTTTTTTTCTCCTCTATTTTTGGGGGAGGTTTTCGTAAGGAACCACCTACAATAGAAAGTGATTCTCTAAAACACATTACTTTTAACAAAAACAAATATGAGATTGATATATATGCAATAAAATACAAATGGCAATACATGAACATTGACCCTTTAATCCCCAAACAGCTTCTTCTTTAAGCCATATGCGAAGATTGGTAAGAACAGATGATGTAGAACTTGAATTTTAGTATAGAAATATACAGAAATTTAGATGATATGACTGAGTCACAAGTCATTGTTTGGTGCAATGTTTTGTTTAACATTGAAAGTATTTGTTTCAATTGATGATGTTTTAATTGAATACAGAGACAGAGTTATGTAATCATCACATGAGATTATTTGAGTCTAATTTACAATTCCAGGAGATTATGTGAATCTCGATTTCATTGACATTACATGAGATTATGTGAATCTTAATTTCATTTTGAATATTTGCATTTCACTTCCATTTATGTTTTTCATTTGTGAATGTGTTAGTAATTGAATGAGACATGTGTTTTGAGCATGAAAGAATAAAAAAATAAAAATATATATAATATTTAATATAAATTTTGATTATCAATTCATTTCATAAACCTACGTCATTCATCGCATTCTGTTTATGTTGTTCATTTAATCCAAGAAGAAAAGCCCACCAGTTTCAATTCTGTTACAGATAAGATATCCTAACTAAAATATCTTAAAAAGTCTATACTGTTTTTATTTTGAAAACTTTGCTATATCCTGACAAAAAAACTGGATCAGAATTATGGCTTCCAGAATGGTAAAACATAGTAAATCAGCTGCAAGATCACCTCAATATTACACACAGATCTTACACATTATCAAACTCATCTCAATTTTGTATAATATAAAACTTTTTTCTACATTTGCTTGAAATCATAGCCAAACTGTAGACTCCAGAGCAGAGCAATCAACTGTTAATAAATTCATGAATAATGGATGATACAGGGCCATACAATAAACTGTTAATAGAAGAATGCATAATGGATGATGCCTAAGTGATACAGGGCCATGCAATTAACTGTTAATAGATGCATGCATAATGGATGATGCATAAGTGATACAGGGCCATACAATAAACTGTTGATAGATGCATGCATAATAGATGATGCACAAGTGATACAGGGCCAAACAAAAAACTGTTAATAGATGCATGCATATTGGATGATGCATAAGTGATACAGGGGCAAATAAAAAACTGTTAATAGATGCATGCATAATGGAGGATGCACATGTGATACAGGGCCAAACAAAAAACTGTTAATAGATGCATGCAAAATTGATGATGCATAAGTGATACAGGGGCATACAATTAACTGTTAATAGATGCATGCATAATGGATGATGCATTAGTGATACAGGGCGAAACAAAAAAACTGTTAATAGATGCATGCATAATGGATGATGCATAAGTGATACAGGGCCAAAAAAAAAACTGTTAATAGATGCATGCATAATGGATGATGCATAGGTAATACAGGGTCAAACAAAAAACTGTTAATAGATGCATGAATAATGGATGATGCACAAGTGATACAGGGGCATACAATCAACTCCTTTAGCTTAAAAAAGGGAGCTAAACATAGATGAAACTAAATCAATGGAGCTCCTAGTATGAAATTTCATGTATTTTTTTGCATGGAGTCTTGATTACCATTTCGAATAATATTACATGCCATTTTTAACAAGGGGTCTTGATTACCATTTCCAATAATGTTACATGCCCTTTTTAACATGGGGTCTTGATTACCATTTCCAATAATGTTACATGCCCTTTTTTGCATGGGGTCTTGATAACCATTTCCAATAATGTTACATGCCCTTTTTAACATGAGGTCTTGATTACCATTTCCAATAATGTTACATGCCCTTTTTAACATGGGGTCTTGATTACCATTTCCAATAATGTTACATGCCCTTTTTTGCATGGGGTCTTGATTACCATTTCCAATAATGTTACATGCCCTTTTTACCATGGGGTCTTGATTACCATTTCCAATAATGTTACATGCCCGTTTTTGCATGGGGTCTTGATTACCATTTCAAAAAAAGTTCCATTCTAACTTCACTTTTGGGTCTAGAATACCATTTCTTCCAAATATCAACTTTGCTAAGATGTGATGAAATATTCAGCTGTTTGACAGCTACATGAGTTTTAATCCACAAATAATTTTTAAACTAAATAACACAAAATAAAGACTTGATTAATATATAATAATTGATACATCTTTAGACAACTTACGTGGTATGCCTGGTTTAGCCAGTACAACTGTTATTTTGTAACCATCGCCTTCATCTTCAAAATTGGCTTCTAACATCTGAAAATATTGTATTTTAGTTGTAAAAATCATTCTTGGATGAAAAGGGCTTGTGAAATGACCAGATTCATAAATGATCGGTGTGAAATAAATATATTTATAAATGACAGGTTGGAAATAAATGATTTGTAAATGGTAGCTGGGAAATAAATGGAGTTTTAACTGATAGGTAGGAAATTAATGGATTCACAGTTGATAGGTGTGAAATAAATGGATTCATAAATGATTGGTGGAAAATATATGAATTTTTAAAAGACAGGTAGGAAATAAATGGATTTGTCAATAATAGGTTAGAAATAAATGGATGCATAAATGATTGGTGGAAAATATATGGTTTTTTTAAAAGACATGTGGGAAATAAATGGACTTGTCAATGATAGGTTAGAAATAAATGGTTGCATACATGGTAGGTAAGAAATAAATGAATTCATAAATGATAGGTGAGATTTTTAAATAATCAGTAGGAAATAAAATGATTCATATATGATAGGTGAGATTTCTGAATAATCGGTAGGAAATAAATGGATTCATAAATGATAGGTGAGATTTTTAAATAATCGGTAGGAAATAAATGGATTCATATATGATAGGTGAGATTTTTAAATAATTGGTAGAAAATAAATGGATTCATATATGATAGGTGGGCAATAAATGGATTTTTAAATGCAGGTTTATCACAAAGGAACTGTTCACTGCCATTTGCTAGACAATACCTTAAATAAATGAATCTGCATTCAGGAACCAAAGTTAGGAGAGCAAGTACTGACAGAAATTTCTCTAAATAATATTATGGACCTCTAGAAATAAAATTTATTTAATGTCTTAGAATTTCATTTCTCCATACCAGCAATCCTTTTCATGCTAATACTTCAAAAACAAAAGTCAGGAAATTGGTCAGTCAGGGACTGTAACTCTGTAAATAATGTTTGATAATGTTGAAAACTGAACTTATTCAAGATCAAAAGAAAGCTACATGACTTATTTACCAAAAAAAAAAAAACAATTTCAGAGTTGATATCTCATGTAGATGCTGAATGATGAAATCATGTAAAGTTTGATCAGCATAACCCTGAATGCCAAATCAGGTTGTTATCTGACAATCCATGGTACAATTCAGCTGGGGAAACACAAGCAAGGAATATATATCATCAGGGCCTACAACTCTTCTAAATAATTTAGAAAACTCAAAGCTGGATATCAATATAAAGTTGCTATACAAATTAAGATATAACCCAGCCATTGTAATCCAACTATCATAATCCAGTGATTATAATCCAATTTATAATCCAACCAACCATTATATTCCAACAATTATAATCAAACCATTATAATCCAAACAGTGTTAAAATTCTAAAATTGTGTATCTATGTAACATGCTATTTTCTATCTCCCCAATAAGCCACATGAATATATACATGAGTAAATATGTACATATATATATATATATAAATGCATATACATGCATTTATATATATATATATATATACCTGAGATATATATATATATATATATATATATATATATATATATATATATATATATATATATATATATATATATATATATATAGCGGCTATATATATATATAGCGGATATATATATATACGGATATATATATATATAGCGGATATATATATACGGATATATATATATATATATATATATATATATATATATATATATATATATATATATATATATATATATATATATATATATATATATATATATATAAATGCATGTATATGCAAACATTTTTCAGAGAAATTGGAATCTCCTTTATTAGAATTTAAAAAATATAATGTCTAACAAAAGTCAATACTTGTTTCAAATGATAAAGTAGTTTATACCATCAAATTCTAGCGACTAACATACATGGCTATTTCAGATATTGTTTTCAAGCAGTTATCTACTATTCTAGAACTATATTAACTGAGAATGTATACATGATGTGAAATAATTTCTCTCCATGATAAGAGATACTGAGGAAAATGTAAACTTCTCCAAACCTGTTTTGCATAGACAAAGAGGACAATTTTGCTTCATAATAAAATGCATTGAGCAGATGGATAAGTAACCCATTAAAGACTTTTACAGGCCTGAAGATTTTATATACCCATGTTTTATCCTGAATATTTCATATGCCACAGTATTAGTCCTGAATATTTCATATGCCACAGTATTAGTCCTGAATATTTCATATGTCCAAATATTAGTCCTGAATATTTCATATGCCACAGTATTAGTCCTGAATATTTCATATGCCCAAGTATTAGTCCTGAATATTTCATATGCCCAAGTATTAGTCCTGAATATTTCTTATACCCAAGTATTAGTCCGGAATATTTAATATGCCACATTATTAGTCCAGAATATTTCTTATGCCCATGTATTAGTCCTGGAAGATTTCATATGCCAAAGTACTGACAATAAAAATGTCTTATACACAAATATTAGTATTGAATATTTCATATGCCAATGGATTGGTCCTCAACACTGCTGATGCCCAAGTATTAGTCCTGAATGTTTTTTTTGCCCAAATAATAGTCCTAAATATTTATTATGCATAAATATTAGTCCTATATATTTCTTATGCCAAGATAGATATTAGCCCTGCATATTTATTATGCCCAAATATCAGCCCAGAATATTTCTTAGGCCTAAATATTAGTCCTGAATATTTCTTATGCCCAAATATTAGTCCCATATTTCTTAGCCCCAAATATTAGTTCCATATATTCCTTGTTCCAAACATTAGCCGAGGATATTTCTGAACCATAATATTTCTTAGGCCTAAATATTCTAGGTTTGCTAAAAGGGCAAATGCAAGATCTTACCTTTCCCATTTTGGGTTCTGCTACTTTGAGTCTAAAATCTTTGTTCCCCTTGGCAAATTCCAGCATATGGGCATATACATGGAGAATGTTTTCCTTGAAGTCACCTGCAAGAAGTGTAAATATCGTCTCTCTACTGCTGTTTATTTAGCTTTATGAACCTCATATTTTAACACATTAAAGCTGCATGTAAGTGACAAAATGTGGATAAATACATGTAAGAAAAGTTAGAAAGAGAAAGGCAGAAAGATTCACAAACATACTGCAATACAGATTGACATTGTTGCATTGACAGCTAGGAGAACAAACTTTTTTTGACAGATAATATAACCTTCCACTTGCAATTAAATTAATTTTTTGTGGGTTTTATTTACAAAAGGCACTCACAAAATGTACAAGAACATAGAACTTTAAAGAAAACACAAGACTCCAGGACTTCACAGAAAACCTATCCATAATACACCCTATGTTGCACCCTACATGGATACGACTTTCAGATACTTTGACACAAAATACTGTATAATGAGAACATTTAACAGCGTTTACTTTTAGCTATTTATCATTATCAGATTTAGATTGTAAATATAATTTCCATACAAATATATGACCATATATTATAACCTTCCTATATGTGTGACCAATAAAATGTAACTGGCCAAATATAAGATAGGACTCTTTGGATAAAATAATAACATGGAATGGCCTTGAAATAAATTTGCAGTAAGTTTTTCACATAATTGGATTTAACAATTAATCACCACTGCCACTGGAAAAGTAATACATATACATGCCTTACTGTTATCAGGTAATATTATAAAACTGTCATAATAAATTGCTGGTTCATCTCAATTGATAAGAAGTTTATCTGTATACATATTTGGATTTATTCAATGAAGACATTTTATATATTTTATATATATTTTGATGATTGCTTTGCAATCTTCTTTACTGTAATAATCTAATGAAAAGCTCAATGCAGTTTATCATAATACTGTTATTGCTTATGTCCTTAACTGTGCAATCTATATATAGTAACTACATGTGATATTGAAGCAAAACAACAACTCATATTTAAGACAAGGTTTTTATTGAAATTTTTTGATTATCCAAGAAAATAATTTACATATCAAAAATAATAATCCTAATAATAAGAGAAATACAATTCAACATCTAATGCATATTCTATTTGTATTACTGTCACCAATTACTTTTTTTTAAAAATACCATACCAATATATTTGTTTTGTCATGGAAATCAACAGTTACATTTATAAACTAACAAATCTGCCCCATTAACCCTAAACTTATTACACAGGTTACTCATATTATGACTTTAAACTATTCTTAAGGCTTAAAAGTTTTATTTTTTTAATAATAAATACACCTACTCTATTAGTGGTATGTATTAATGTATGATGCCTACATTATCATTGTTGTGTATTAAACCTACACTATCAATGGTGTGTATTACACCTACACTGTCAGTGGTATGTAATATCAATGGTACTTAATGCATGTGCCTGTAATTTGTTAATGAATGTAAATTAAGTTGCTCTAATTTGACCTACAAGTATTAACTTTTAAAAAAAATGAATAAAAAAAGGAAGAAGTCACTTCATTGCCCAGATTTGCATTTTTGTTTGCCTTTTCATTTGTTCCATAAAATGCCAGATAGAGACCAAAATCATGTAATGACATTGTGGAAAAACAATTTAGTGGTAGTCATATCAGTTAAATCAGAAGATAAAGTTTACAGTAATGACACTTGCAAATTGAGTGTGCTGTCAGTGAATCTGTATGGGTGAGTCTTCATAGTACTGATCCATAATAATAGAGTCTGCTGTCAGTGACACTGCATGGTTGAGTCTCCATTATAAAGGTCCATAAAAATAAAGTCTGATTTCACTGACATTATCAAGGTTAAGCTTTCATTGTATTGATTCACAACAATAAAGTCTCATGTCACAGAGACAATAAGTTTGTGTTTTCATTGTACTGGTCCACAACAATAAAGTCTAATGTCACAGGGACTGTAAGTTTGTGTTTTCATTGTACTGGTCCACAACAATAAAGTCTCATGTCACAGAGACTGTAAGTTTGTGTTTTCATTGTACTGGTCCACAACAATAATGTCTCATGTCACAGAGACTGTAAATTTGTGTTTTCATTGTACTGGTCCACAACAATAAAGTCTCATGTCACAGAGACTGTAAGTTTGTGTTTTCATTGTACTGGTCCACAACAATAAAGTCTCATGTCACAGGGACTGTAAGTTTGTGTTTTCATTGTACTGGTCTACAACAATAAAGTCTCATGTCACTGAGACTGTAAATTTGTGTTTTCATTGTACTGATCCACAACAATAAAGTCTCATGTCACAGAGTCTGTAAGTTTGTGTTTTCATTGTACTGGTCCACAACAATAAAGTCTCATGTCACAGAAACTGTAAGTTTGTGTTTTCATTGTACTGGTCCACAAGAATAAAGTCTAATGTCACTGAGACTGTAAATTTGTGTTTTCATTGTACTGGTCCACAACAATAAAGTCTCATGTCACAGAGTCTGTAAGTTTGTGTTTTCATTGTACTGCTCCACAACAATAAAGTCTCATGTCACAGATACTGTAAGTTTGTGTTTTCATTGTACTGGTCCACAACAATAAAGTTTAATGTCACAGAGACTGTAAGTTTGTGTTTTCATTGTACTGGTCCACAACAATAAAGTCTTATGTCACATAAACTGTAAGTTTGTGTTTTCATTGTACTGGTCCACAACAATAAAGTCTAATGTCACAGAGACTGTAAGTTTGTGTTTTCATGGTACTGGTCCACAACAATAAAGTCTCATGTCACAGAGACTGTAAGTTTGTGTTTTCATTGTACTGGTCAACAACAATAAAGTCTCATGTCACAGAGACTGTAAGTTTGTGTTTTCATTGTACTGGTCCACAACAATAAAGTCTCATGTCACATAAACTGTAAGTTTGTGTTTTCATTGTACTGGTCCAAAACAATAAAGTCTCATGTCACAGAGACTGTAAGTTTGTGTTTTCATTGTACTGGTCCACAACAATAAAGTCTCATGTCACAGAGACTGTAAATTTGTGTTTTCATTGTACTGGTCCACAACAATAAAGTCTCATGTCACAGGGACTGTAAGTTTGTGTTTTCATTGTACTGGTCCACAACAATAAAGTCCCATGTCACAGAGACTGTAAATTTGTGTTTTCATTGTACTGGTCCACAACAATGAAGTCTCATGTCACAGTGACTGTAAATTTGTGTTTTCATTGTACTGGTCCACAACAATAAAGTCTCATGTCACAGAGACTGTAAGTTTGTGTTTTCATTGTACTGGTCCACAACAATAAAGTCTCATGTCACAGATACTGTAAGTTTGTGTTTTCATTGTACTGGTCCACAACAATAAAGTTTAATGTCACAGAGACTGTAAGTTTGTGTTTTCATTGTACTGGTCCACAACAATAAAGTCTTATGTCACATAAACTGTAAGTTTGTGTTTTCATTGTACTGGTCCACAACAATAAAGTCTCATGTCACAGAGACTGTAAGTTTGTGTTTTCATTGTACTGGTCCACAACAATAAAGTCTCATGTCACAGAGACTGTAAATTTGTGTTTTCATTGTACTGGTCCACAACAATAAAGTCTCATGTCACAGGGACTGTAAGTTTGTGTTTTCATTGTACTGGTCCACAACAATAAAGTCCCATGTCACAGAGACTGTAAATTTGTGTTTTCATTGTACTGGTCCACAACAATAAAGTCTCATGTCACAGTGACTGTAAATTTGTGTTTTCATTGTACTGGTTCACAACAATAAAGTCTCATGTCACAGAGACTGTAAGTTTGTGTTTTCATTGTACTGGTCCACAACAATAAAGTCTCATGTCACAGATACTGTAAGTTTGTGTTTTCATTGTACTGGTCCACAACAATAAAGTTTAATGTCACAGAGACTGTAAGTTTGTGTTTTCATTGTACTGGTCCACAACAATAAAGTCTTATGTCACATAAACTGTAAGTTTGTGTTTTCATTGTACTGGTCCACAACAATAAAGTCTAATGTCACAGAGACTGTAAGTTTGTGTTTTCATGGTACTGGTCCACAACAATAAAGTCTCATGTCACAGAGACTGTAAGTTTGTGTTTTCATTGTACTGGTCAACAACAATAAAGTCTCATGTCACAGAGACTGTAAGTTTGTGTTTTCATTGTACTGGTCCACAACAATAAAGTCTCATGTCACATAAACTGTAAGTTTGTGTTTTCATTGTACTGGTCCACAACAATAAAGTCTCATGTCACAGAGACTGTAAGTTTGTGTTTTCATTGTACTGGTCCACAACAATAAAGTCTCATGTCACAGAGACTGTAAGTTTGTGTTTTCATTGTAATGGTCTACAACAATAAAGTCTAATGTCACTGAGACTGTAAGTTTGTGTTTTCATTGTACTGGTCCACAACAATAAAGTCTCATATCACAGAGACTGTAAATTTGTGTTTTCATTGTACTGGTCAACAACAATAAAGTCTCATGTCACAGATACTGTAAGTTTGTGTTTTCATTGTACTGGTCAACAACAATAAAGTCTCATGTCACAGAGACTGTAAGTTTGTGTTTTCATTGTACTGGTCCACAACAATAAAGTCTCATGTCACATAAACTGTAAGTTTGTGTTTTCATTGTACTGGTCCACAACAATAAAGTCTCATGTCACAGAGACTGTAAGTTTGTGTTTTCATTGTACTGGTCCACAACAATAAAGTCTCATGTCACAGAGACTGTAAGTTTGTGTTTTCATTGTAATGGTCTACAACAATAAAGTCTAATGTCACTGAGACTGTAAGTTTGTGTTTTCATTGTACTGGTCCACAACAATAAAGTCTCATATCACAGAGACTGTAAATTTGTGTTTTCATTGTACTGGTCCACAACAATAAAGTCTCATGTCACAGAGACTGTAAGTTTGTGTTTTCATTGTACTGGTCCACAACAATAAAGTCTCATGTCACAGAGACTGTAAGTTTGTGTTTTCATTGTACTGGTCCACTACAATAAACTCTCATGTCACAGACACTGTAAATTTGTGTTTTCATTGTACTGTTCCACAACAATAAAGTCTCATGTCACAGAGACTGTAAATTTGTGTTTTCATTGTACTGGTCCACAACAATAAAGTCTCATGTCACAGGGACTGTAAGTTTGTGTTTTCATTGTACTGGTCCACAACAATAAAGTCTCATGTCACAGGGACTGTAAGTTTGTGTTTTCATTGTACTGGTCCACAACAATAAAGTCTCATGTCACAGAGACTGTAAGTTTGTGTTTTCATTGTACTGGTTCACAACAATAAAGTCTCATGTCACAGAGACTGTAAGTTTGTGTTTTCATTGTACTGGTCCACAACAATAAAGTCTCATGTCACAGAGACTGTAAATTGGTGTTTTCATTGTACTGGTCCACAACAATAAAGTCTCATGTCACAGAGACTGTAAATTTGTGTTTTCATTGTACTGGTCCACAACAATAAAGTCTTATGTCACAGAGACTGTAAATTTGTGTTTTCATTGTACTGGTCCACAACAATAAAGTCTCATGTCACAGTGACTGTAAATTTGTGTTTTCATTGTACTGGTCCACAACAATAAAGTCTCATGTCACAGAGACTGTAAGTTTGTGTTTTCATTGTACTGGTCCACAGCAATAAAGTCTCATGTCACAGAGACTGTAAATTTGTGTTTTCATTGTACTGGTCCACAACAAAAATGTCTCATGTCACAGAGACTGTAAGTTTGTGTTTTCATTGTACTGGTCCACAACAATAAAGTCTAATGTCATTGACACTATCAAGATTAGTCTTTATCATATTGGTCTATAAATATAAAGTCTGTGTTATACGTCAGAAATGTTACATACATTATCACATATTTGTTATAATTAAAATATTTATTGCATAAAGAAAATATGTTCTGTTTCTCATGGTTGCCAAGGTTATTATTTTTGCCATCCTAACTAAAAAAAACATTCTGGACAAAAGTTTTGTACTGGCCTTGGCTGCCAGCTATTTGTGTGATAATTCCATTCAATGGGAGGGGGTAATCGATATGAGACTTTTGTACCTCCTCCAGGGCTGACAGGATTTAGAGGTGGGTCCTTATAAACCGGCATCTCAATGGCCTTTGGCTTGGGCTTCGGCTCTGGGGGTGGGGAAGGGGGCCTCTCTGACTGGGGCTTTAGCATTTTCCTCAAATCTCCCACAGTAACATGATGACTCTCTGGGTTACATTTCTAAAAACAAAGCAATAGGTGTCAAGGTCACAAAGTGATATATCTGAACATACATAATGGCACAAAGTCACTTGCGAAATTGTACAAGGTCATGCTGTTTACATATTTCTACATACAGAATGTCAGACGGCTAGAAGGATTCATTGTTGGTAAATGTACGAAGTTACAAGGTCATAATATTTATACATGCATACAGTTATAAGGTCACAAGGTCATAATATTTGTACATGTATACAATAGGTCACAAGGTTTAAATGTTTGCACATATATAATGCATCAAATAAATCAAGTTCACAAATAAAAAAATAAAGGTTGTTCCAGGAAAATATACATGGGACCTGGGAAGGTACTTTCAATGTGCAGTAGTCACTGATAGATACAGTTTACAATTCTCTATAGTTTTCATTTAAAATCTTTGAATAATCAGAGTACCCTGGCATATAACATTTAAAAAGTGCCGACACTGGTTATGATGTATGTTAAATGCTACAGCTCTGAGTTAATCAGCCAAGAAATTTTACAAAATTAGATTGGACTCCTATCATGATTTAGCAAAGAACAACATGTCTAGAAATTTTGAATTCATATCTATGGAGACGTCTTCTAGTTTTTTCTTTACCATATTACTATTTTATGCATAATTTATCATATTCTTTGGCCTCTGAAAATTTAAAGTCCAAGCCTATTTCGAAGGAAAATTGGAAATATTACAAGTCCATAAATATTTTGGTGCTCGATTTGAATACCGCAGGTCCAAGCCTATTTTAATACTAATTTTTAAAAACTACAAGTCTAGCTTATCTCAATGCTAAATATTAAAAAGGTAAGATTAGAGTTGTGTTTGTAAAACATATACTTTCCCAATACAGATATGCAGACCAAATGTCCAAGTCCAAAAGTATTCCAAATTATGAAAAATTGGAAATATTCAAAATGTCATTGAATGTCAAGTCTGGTTAGATATTTATGAATAGCTAATTGCATAAAAATTCACCCATTGTGAAATATAGACCAATAAGCATACCAATATACATAGACATTGCAGGCTAAAAATTCTGAATCCAAGATATTCCAAATTTAGCAAGTATTCCTATAATTGCATGAAAATTTGATCTGGTTATATATATATATATATATATATATATATATATATATATATATATATATATATATATATATATATATATATATATATATATATATATATATATATATATATATATATATATATATATATATATATGAATGAATGCCTAATTTTATTTGGTCCATCTGAAGGTATTTTGGCTTCACAGGAATAACAAGGTTTTTTTCCTCACAATGGTTTGTAAAGTTTTTGTAAACTAGATAGAAATATTGCTGTTCTAATCTTAAGAGATTTTAGCTTTATAGGGACAACCAGGTTTTTCCTTAGGAAAATGTTTTAAAATGTTAGAGAAATAGAAATATTACTATCATATCATGAAAATCTGTATATCTGAAGAAATGAGCCTTTACATTTGATTCATCTACAGTCTGTTAACATTGTTTACTATTCCCTTGAGTGATATTAACAGTCAAAAGTGAACAAATCTTAGTAACATGATGAAAGTTTCAGGTTAGCTTTCTATATTTGTTATGCATGAAATTTAAAAGTTGAAACAAAATCAAACATGAATATTATTGCAAAGTCTCATTTTCACTAATATAATGTGGTTTTTTATTACATAAGCTAGCAAAGTTTTGCCCTAAAAAAGGTCTAAAAAGTAAAAGACAATGTGTTAAAACAGGAAAACACTGCTATTGCAATCTGAAAATCTAATCAAACCATCTTTAAATGCATAATAACATTTCAAACATCTTTAAATGCATAATAACATTTCAAACATCTTTAAATACATAATAACATTTCAACCAAATTTTATCATTGATCTCTCTTGATGGCTTTATGCAATGATGCTATCCAACTTTTAAGACAGGC
Organism: Potamilus streckersoni; assembly: GCA_016746295.1. Classification (NCBI taxonomy): domain Eukaryota; kingdom Metazoa; phylum Mollusca; class Bivalvia; order Unionida; family Unionidae; genus Potamilus; species Potamilus streckersoni. The sequence continues at coordinate 431,896 of JAEAOA010001018.1, forward strand.
AGAGCGATATAAAGGCAAATCAAATCAAGATGCCCTGCTACAAGAGGTGAGGCAAAATAAACTTACATTGATCATACTTTCAGTCAGGTAGCCATACTGAGTGGTGTATGGGTTGTTTAATGATGGCTGACCAAAGCTAACAGCCCCTGGGTTCACACTAAGTCCAGGCCATGACCCTGGGGGTGCTCCCCACACATTGATCTGGGTCCCTGAATAGTTTGTAGGGTTAAAGGGGCCATCAGGAATCTGGGTCACAGCTGAATTTAGAAGAAAATAATCATTTTAAGATGGCAAAGTTTCACAGGCAATTAAATAATATTGTAAACAGTCAAGCAAATTTTCTAATGACAGATTCTCTACGATTTAGCAAGAAAATTAAATTTCTCGATAATTTATTTATATTAATTGCATCTTACTGAAATAATTTGGTTATTACCAATAAATTGCACATATTTCACAGAGATAACAAATATTGTATTATTTCTATGGCTTGTGTAAACAAGGACACACACACACATACACACCCATACATACATACATACATACATACATACATACATACATACATACATACATACATACATACATACATACATACATACATACATACATACATACATACATACATACATACATACATACATACATACATACATACATACATACATACAAACATACATACATACATACATACATACATACATACATACATACATACATACATACATACATACATACATACATACATACATACATACATACATACATACATACATACATACATACATACATACATACATACATACATACATACATACATACATATTTATCTTAATTCATGTTTTAATAGAAAGTCATGAATTGGGGAAGGTTGTTTTCACAGAAAGATCAATGTTCAATGAGAACTTATTTCATAGATTCTATGAACCTCAAAACAAAGTTTGACAGAGCAACATTTTGCTATTACAAAACAGTACTAGTTGCTGAACAATTTCATCCAATCTGATAGCTAATAAGCTTGTTAGGTACTTAATTGCCAAAGCTATTGGAGTAAAGTGCCTTGGCAAGCTGCCGACCTGACTAATCTTGGCAAGCTGCCTACCTGACCTAATCTTGGCAAGCTGCCCACCTGACCTAATCTTGGCAAGCTGACCTAATCCTAGCAACAAAATACTGTATGTTACTACATAGATAGTATTTGTTTTAACTTAATATCTCAAAATAATTCAATGAATTTGACTTTTGAGAAATATTTAATTTACAGTATTTGAAATAATCCATGTATGTTTGGATAACTGAATGAAAGAAATAGTTCACAAGAGAGACATAGAGTACTGAAGAAAACATTTATTTAAGAAAGATTCATTATTCTCTTTCATTTCACCTTCTCTTGCTTACTTTCAAAAGCAAATTTCATCTTTCTTTCATTCATAACCAAGTTTGCAGTACATATAAGTGCTTAACAGCACATCAGCACAATAATGGCTATATGGAGGGAACTTTTGAAAAATTAAATTATGAACTGCAAAGAAAAATCAAAAGAAAGATAAAATGATTTTCAAATATTTGTAAAATTACAATAAACAACATTAAAACAAAAATTTGTTGAATAAAATGCAATCATCTAACATTTTTTCCATGGCAAGCCTTCACACAAATTCTTCAAGGAGTTAACATCAAAATACTTCTGCTTGATGATAAGAATGAACTCTACTCTCAGTTGACACTGGCAGGGTACACACTCAGGTCAAGGCTCACCCTTCAAGAGGCATGATGCATGAATCAGGTATGTATGTTACATACATGATCAACACATTACCACCTAATCTCTGTGATTTATCCTATAAAATGGATGCCACTGTTCAATATATTTTAAAGTTTGTGGAGTTATCATTTCAAATATTAAGAAATGAATAGAATATTATATAACATTGTGTTACGACCTCAGCAGTAAAGTTTCCAAAATACATTTATAACACTTAAAAAGATATTAAGTTATATATGGTTTCCTTTTAAAAAGTATTTAGTATTTTGAATATGACATGGCACACAAATGTACAGAAGTGAAATAAGTCAAGCACTCTTATAAGAGTCTATTTAAAGCAATCACTATAATAATGGCTCACACAGGGCGATATAAAACTGCAGTAATCAAAATTCATTGGTAAGTGATGCTAGTTTCAGGATGAGATAATCACAGGTATATTTTCATTTGCTCACCTGGTACAGAATCGTTAAATGCTCCTGATAGGATTTTATCATCCAATGTGCCACTGCTTGCCCATGCTTCTTTAGGTCCTGTGTATGATCTACGTAGGGGAGACTTTGATCTCACTGGAGATTTGGATCTTTTAGATTTGTTCTGAATAATAATAATAATAATAATAATAATAATAATAATAATAATAATAATAATAATAATAATAATAATAATAATAATAATAATAATAATAATAATAAAAATGATAATAATAAAATAAAAAAGTAATAATGTGGATAAGGAGAGAAAGGGGCAATATGATAACAACAATAATAATTCTTGACTGACAACAAAAATAAAATAAAACATCAAATGATGATGATGATGAGAAAAGTTGGCCTCAAGCTCATGAAGATGACAGTTACAAAATTGAGTGAATCAAATAATCTGAAGGAAATTTATTAGCTCCTCTAAAAATGTTATAGTCTGAACTGTTAAAGTTGCAGCTATACAGTAATAATGTATCTGACATGTAACATATAGGGTACAGCACCTCACTAGAGATACAAGCACCCCACTAATGTGTGAGTGACAGCCAGCTGCAAACTTTTCATAACATTGGTGATTTGCCAAGAAACAGAAATGGAATTTCAGGAACAATTATCCTAGGTTATTGCATTTTAAGCTGATCAAAGTCTATACCATTCTTCTCATTGCAATACAAATAAAGCAATGCTTCATCATCAAATGAAAGGTCACATATATAGAGGATCTCAAATGGGCAACAATTTAATATTGCATTTATGAAACAAGTTGAATAATGTCCAGCTTTTCCGAGCCAAGGCTCACAAAAGCTGGACATTATTCAACGAGTTTAATAAATTTAGTATTAAATTGTTACCAATTTTAGATTCTTTTTATCACAGTTTTTATTTCAGTGGAAATTATTTAGACAGATAGAAGAATGAATAATTTTGTTCATTCTGACAGATGGTGTACCTTTCATTTGCTGTTCATAAAATATAGTCCCAAACAAAGCGGAACTGGTAAAAATATATTGTACTGTTTTACAAACTATAAATCAAAGAAAAAGCTTTCATCAGAGTAAACAGAACATTTTATAACCACAAAATCATTTTTTTAAAACAGAATTATAAATGTGATGTGATGCTGCCTCATTGTTTGGTATGGTGCACAGCAGGCCGACAGAATGTATGTGTACTCTAAAAAGTGTGTTTAAAAACGTAAGATTGTTGTGATTTTCATGTGAAGTAGGATTACCATATGCAGAATGTCCCACATTTACTGCAATGCATTTGTGACTTGATATTTGTAGTGTTTGATTTGAAACAAAGACTGTACAGAAGACATCAACAAATTTATTTTTTACATCCCAAATATGCTACGTAAATATGCTGTGGATCGATAAAGATCTCTCAGTTAGGAGACCCATTCATGTCCAGATTATTCTCTGAACTGAAGTGAGTTTGTTTACTTCGTTAATTTAACATTTAAACCACGCTTGTATATACAGTGGATTCTATATCTATGTTACTGATATACACACCACACCCACCCACCCCGCTATCCCTTAGTTTTATTCATTATTGTCGTTCTTGTCTTGTAGTTTTATGTCATATTTCTTAAGATGATATTGTTAAACATGACATAATGAACCCCTGTGGTAGTAGCATATCCATATTGAGTCAGCAGATATGATATTTCCTCAATTTCTATTTGTGAGTTGAGTTAAAAAAATGGCCGCTAAAATATGATGATTCAGATCAAAACATTCCAGAAGGCGGGGTTAAAAAGATTGTCCTTGGTCACAGCCAATCATTAAAGACACTAATGCACAATAATTTCATGATCTCATCTGAAGCAATCAGAATCACATACAGTGATATGTTAACATGTATAATATCAAAAATATGAACCTGCACACACTGTAGGAAAACAATACCGACTATGTGATAATAAGGTATAATACATGAGTAACATTAATGACAAGATTTTACACTACACTACCTGAGTAACATTAATGACAAGATTTTACACTACACTACCTGAATAACATTAATGACAAGATTTTATGCTACACTACATGAATAACATTAATGACAAGATTTTACACTACACTACCTGAGTAACATTAATGACAAGATTTTATGCTACACTACCTGAATAACATTAATGACAAGATTTTACACTACACTACCTGAGTAACATAAATGACAAGATTTTACACTACACTACCTGATTAACATCATTAACAAGATTTTACACTACACTACCTGAGTAACATAAATGACAAGATTTTACACTACACTACCTGAGTAACATTAATGACAATACTTTACACTATACTACCTGATTAACATCATTAACAAGATTTTACACTACACTACCTGAGTAACATTAATGACAAGATTTTATGCTACACTACCTGAGTAACATCATTAACAAGATTTTACACTACACTACCTGAGTAACATTAATGACAAGATTTTATGCTACACTACCTGAGTAACATCATTAACAAGATTTTACACTACACTGCCTAAGTAACATTAATGACAAGATTTTACACTACACAACCTCACATTAAGTACTCACATTGAGTAACATTAATGACAAGACTTTACACTTACAGTAACTGAGTAACATTAATGACAAGATTTTATGCTACACTACCTGAGTAACATTAAAGACAAAATGTTATGCTACACTACGTGAATAACATAAATGACAAGATTTTACACTACACTACCTGAGCAACATTAATGACAAGATTTTACACTACACTACCTGAGTAACATACCTGATTAACATCATTAACAAGATTTTGCACTACACTACCTGAGTAACATAAATGACAAGATTGTACACTACACTACCTGATTAACATCATTAACAAGATTTTACACTACACTACCTGAGTAACATAAATGACAAGATTTTATGCTACACTACCTGAGTAACATTAATGACAATACTTTACACTATACTACCTGATTAACATCATTAACAAGATTTTACACTACACTACCTGAGTAACATTAATGACAAGATTTTATGCTACACTACCTGAGTAACATCATTAACAAGATTTTACACTACACTACCTGAGTAACATTAATGACAAGATTTTATGCTACACTACCTGAGTAACATTAAAGACAAAATGTTATGCTACACTACCGGAATAACATTAATGACAATACTTTACCCTAAAATACCTGAATAACATTAATGACAAGATTTTACACTACACTACCTGAGTAACATTAATGACAAGATTTTATGCTACACTACCAAAAAAACATAATAACAAGATTTTACACTACACTACCTAAGTAACATTAATGACAAGATTTTACACTACACTACTTCACATTAGGTACTCACATTGAGTAACATTAATGACAAGACTTTACACTTACAGTAACTGAGTAACATTAATGACAAGATTTTATGCTACACTACCTGAGTAACATTAATGACAAGATCTTACACTACACTACCTGAGTAACATCATTAACAAGATTTTACACTACACTACCTAAGTAACATTAATGACAAGATTTTACACTACACTACTTCACATTAAGTACTCACATTGAGTAACATTAATGACAAGACTTTACACTTACAGTAACTGAGTAACATTATTGACAAGATTTTATGCTACACTACCTGAATAACATTAATGACAAGATTTTATGCTACACTACCTGAATAACATTAATGACAAGATTTTACACTACACTACCTGAGTAACATTAATGACAAAATTTTATGCTACACTACCTGAATAACATTAATGACAAGATTTTACACTACACTACCTGAGTAACATTAATGACAAGATTTTATGCTACACTACCTGAATAACATTAATGACAAGATTTTACACTGCACTACCTGAATAACATTAATGACAAGATTTTACACTACACTACCTGAGTAACATTAATGACAAGATATTATGCTACACTACCTGAATAACATTAATGACAAGATTTTACACTACACTACCTGAATAACATTAATAACAAAATTTTACACTACACTACCTGAGTAACATTAACAATCTTTATAATCTTTAACCAAGGTAAATTAAGAGACAGGTCAACCTATTGCACTTTATCTATGTGACCTTGACTTTTTATCTTTTTGGTGGCGCTCTACAGTTTCGTATTTAGCATAGGGTTAAAATTTTAAAGAAAAAGAGTTTCCCCGGGTTGCCTCACTAGTTATACTGGTTATTTGAAAGAGACTTTGTATATCTTAGGTGTTGTTCAAAGAACCTTTAATTCCCTTTATTTTGATGTATGATTGATGGGTGTAATATGGGTTAAAGAATATACAGCTTGGCCTTACTCCAGATGTGCATCTTTCAAAAACGTGCTAGCTCTACTTGCTCATTTTCACTTCTCAAACTTCAGAGGTAAATTGTAAAAAAAAAGAGCCGATAACTTTTTTTACATTTTATGTATTTGGTAATTCAGTCATTGCACTTTTAGAAGCTGGTATTATCTAGTTTGGCAAAATTCATTTTCCATATTTTAATAGCTGCCAAGAATAGTGTACTTTAGACAAATTTAGGTTGATTTTTGGAGCACAAGGGAGCAATCATTTTAGTTAGCAGTGTCCCAAAATCATTTAAAATTTCCAAAAGTACAATATCCAAAGAAATTTCATCCACATTACATGAAAGTAGTATATAGGTATGCCAACATTCTCTCCACTGTGCATGTTTAAAATGCAAACAACTTCACCTTACATACATCACTCTCTCAAAAGTACATAATAACTGGTGAGCGCCACCTTTACTCCCCAAAAAATAAGTTTCCTTCTTGCTCCAAATGCAAGGTACTTACAAAGTTTTGGTCTTGTGCAGAAGCGAAATAAAGAAAAGATGGGCAGACAGATGGAAGGATGGTCAACATTATAATGTTAAATGCACTGCCTTTTCACAGTGTATAAAAATAAAACTGTACGGTCTAGATATTAAGTGTCAAACGATCATCAAGAGTTATCCAGCAATTTTCTATTTCACTCCATTGAATTCTTCAAAATTAAAATAAATATTGTCCAACAAATTTCTTAATTAGATAGCAACTCCAACATGAAACTTATAATAAAGCCAAAATTTGATGACCTGAAAAAAAAACTTTAATATTAAACTATTAAAATTAAGTCTTCCTACAACATTATTTTCTTAATTTTAGAAATTATTGAACATATCTTTTTTTGAAAATGTTACATCAATTTAATAGATCCTGTTCTAGACCCAAGGGCTAAGTGGTTTCAACACACAATATTGTAGCTGAGTCCAGCATTGTTAGTGAGCTCCTCTTGCATGCCTTTCAGGACCTTGTAGAATTATTTCTTACTTCTTTTGCCAAACTTGATAAATTATGATATTAAACATGTAATATTTTGACAAACTGTTCATATTGTACCTTTTTCGTCTTTCCTTTTGCAGTTTTGTTGCTTCGACTTTTAAGAGTCGAGTCTGTATCATCAAGGTCATCAGTTTCAAAGAAGCTTGTGTACTCCTCTGTAGTGGACGAGTAATCAGTTGTGCTGGACATCTGACCGATGTCATCTACTACAAATTGCTTAGTGATAACATCACTCTCTTTCAAACCATCTCTACAATACAAAACAGCCATGTACAAAGATAATTTATGTACATTAGTACTTGTACCATGAAATAGCACTACCTGCATCTATTCCAAACTGAATATGCTCAGCATGTTTGTAAGTCTGTGATTTTTTTTCATATGCAGTGCTATCTTTTTAAAACATTTCTCTTCTGGAAAACATTTTAAAGAATGAAAATAATGATATTAATAAGAAATTTTCTTCTCATCTTAGAACATTTAATATGTTGAAATGAGTAAAATAAAGTGACCACTTAATGATGAGAAGAGTATAATACAATGATCTCTTAAAGCTGAGATAAGCAAAACAATGATCACTTATTGCTGAGAAGACTATACTGAGATCATCAAAATACAGTGATCACCTAATGCAGGGAAGACTATAATGCAGTGATCTCTTAATGCTGAGATCATCAAAATACAGTGATCACCTAATGCAGGGAAGACTATAATGCAGTGATCTCCTAATGCTGAGATCATTAAAATACAGTGATCACCTAATGCAGGGAAGACTAAAATGCAGTGATCTCTTAATGCTGATTATCATCAAAATACAGTGATCACCTAATGCAGGGAAGACTATAATACAGTGATCTCCTAATGCTGAGATCATCAAAATACAGTGATTACCTAATGCAGGGAAGACTATAATGCAGTAATCTCCTAATGCTGAGATCATCAAAATACAGTGATTACCTAATGCAGGGAAGACTATAATGCAGTGATCTCTTAATGCTGATTATCATCAAAATACAGTGATCACCTAATGCAGGGAAGACTATAATGCAGTGATCTCTTAATGCTGAGATCATCAAAATAACAGTGATTACCTAATGCAGGGAAGACTATAATGCATTGATCTCCTAATGCTGAGATCATTAAAATACAGTGATCACCTAATGCAGGAAAGACTATAATGCATTGATCTCTTAATGCTGAGATCATTAAAATACAGTGATCACCTAATGCAGGAAAGACTAAAATGCATTGATCTCTTAATGCTGAGATCATCAAAATACAGTGATCACCTAATGCATGGAAGACTATAATGTAGTGATCACTTGATGCTGGGATCATGATGCTCTTTTCCAAAATACAATTGAAAGCTGCTATTAATAACATAATAAGGTATTTGTTAGATTTAAGTGTAGATAAAATATGATCATCCAAGGTAGACCTACAAAGTTTGTCTGCAAGGATGCTTTTTTATATGTCATATATATTTACAAAGTTCACATTATTTTCCACATTAATACAAAACCAAAAACATAACAAATGTGATATAATGTTATTATCAGTCATTTTAAATCTCAAGTTTTTCATCAATGTTTTGTTGTAAAACAGACCAACCTTGTCACAGCAATGGCTTTAAGCACACGCTTCCCTGGTTTTAAAGTAAATGGAGCAGTATAGTGGAATGTTATTTCACGACCTCCAATCTTACGGTTGAATGGACTTGGTTTTGTCCCATCTGATGTGAAGTAGATCTTACAATCTGGTGTTTCTGAAAATGTTCAAAACCAGATTTCCATTGTATGCAACATAAAACTCATCACAGGTCTTGAAAATAAAACAACTTAATAGGAAAATTAATTGTTGATAGAGCATGGAATTAACTGATTTACACAGAACATATTTCTATAAATAAATAAATGAACAGATAAATTAATACATTAAACAATAAAAAGAAAGCCATCAGTCAAATTAATATTCAACAGCCTGAAAATAAATTGTTCCTCTGATACAGAGTCAAACACGATACAGCATTCCCTCACTATAAAGCCACCCATCTTTCCGTTGGAACAATATATCGCATATCACCTTATCTTAAGATATATTCAGTATATGATACATACAACATTTCTATGGAAGCCTTGTAGTATTTTTTCTTATAGTGAGACTACACTATGAAGTATGTTATATAATACTTCCTCATTATAACACAGTCCATGCCATGGAAGCTAGTGTTATAATGAGAAAGTATTATATAACATACCTCATAATGAAGTACATGATATTAAATACACTCATTATAATGCAATCTATGCAAGAAAATGATTAGAGTTATACTAAAGGGTTTATAACAAAGCAATGTATTTGTAAATCTAAAAATTTTAACAATTAGAGACTTGAACAAAACATATTCATTAACAGCAGTAACACTCTGCATATCTACTGTACTTTGTCACTACAATTATTCTTTTGTTTATATTGAAACAAGAGAATATTTTGAAGAAGTACCGGTATATATTACCCACGGCAATGTCCAGGAATAGGTATTAATTTGGAACACAATAGCAATGTCAACTTCTATGAGAGTACTGATATACTGGTGCACATTACCTGTGGCAATTTCTATAAGAGTACTGGTATCAATGCGATTTGTCGCAAGGCCCAGGACATGTTTTCTGATGGGTGTGATCAAAGGAGGATATACAGCACCTGCACTTGGCATTGTGTTCAGCTGACCTTGTGAAAAGAAGAAAATGATGACTCTGTGACTGTGTAGCAAAGCAATATACCATATAGGCATATAAATTAAATAAATTTAACCCATTTTACCACCACACCCCATAAAAACTTTCCCACATGTTACCACCTCTCCCATAATTCTTTCCCAGATCTTACTATCTTTACATCTCTCTTCCGTTTTATTACCCCACCCCAATATTTTTTCCAGAAACAGATATAACCCATATATACGTTTGAACACTTTCTCTTATTAATGCCACAAACCCTGTCAAATTTACACTGTATGGAACACATAACTGTTCAGCATTCATATTTTTCAAATCCTGGACTTTCAAAGTTAAAACTTCGGAAATCCCATGTTATCACAATCAAAATATTTGATAAATTCTATATTATTTTAGTCATTAGTTTTTCAAAATATTTTTATGATTGTTTTAGCAAGATTTTCATAGCTTTTACAAAACATTCAATCATTAATAAAACACTAAATAAAGTATAAATTGTATATTATTTATGAACTGCATACTGTTTCCATGACTAAGGCATGACATCATACATCTCAGCTTTAGCTTTCCTATTGTACTCTACAGATACATATTCTGAATATAAATGCTTTACTAAAAAAAAATTTTTAAAAATTTTAAAAATAAAAATTTAAAAAATAAAAATATAACCTTGTCAAAGATTTTTAGATCTTTTTGGGCGAAAGCTCAATTGACTATTTTCTGGCAAAAGTATTGCTGGAAAACATTGTTCAAAGTATGCATAAAAGATCTGTACACTGATATGCGTGTATCATACGAGTTCACTTACAGTTATATTATCATAATATATGAGATGAGTAGCCTAGTAAGAATTGCAAATTAGAAAAATGGAAGAAAAATTTACGAGATAAAAGTACCATTGAAAGCTAAATCACTAATTTATATAAGTAATTTCTTTCCTGTTTTAAACGAATACAAGTGATACAAGACTAAAAGATACAGGCTGTCATAGAAATTTAAATCAATCAATGAAATAGTAGTCGTGATGGAATGCAAGCCTATGCAAACAGGCTCCTACATATTACATAAATGCACCAGTTGTTTGTTCATTTTTACCAGACTTACTATTTACAAATTCTTCGGGATATGTCTATGTTCTAAATACGCCACTTCATTCATTAATTTATCAATCATTCGTCTCGGTGATATGGTATGAATCTACTGTTTACTTGTGTACATTGTTGTCATGTCGCCATCAACTGCGCGATACCAAATCAACCTTTATCTTGAAGAGCTAAAGAAGATCACCGGAAGTGATGTCAGTATACTTCCTCTACCAGTTATCCAGCGACGGACAAGACGACCAAATAACATGTGAGGAATATCCATATTTGATCTACAGTTTTTCTGCATCATCCTTGCATATCTCAAACTCAGTTGAAAACTTAATGCTTAGTTTTGTCATTTTAATGTCAATAACTCTTCCTTATATTAAAGTTATTCTATAAAACTGATGTCCGATATAGGTTGCGGTCAGGATATCCTAAGTTTGGATAAACTGCAAAACAACGCCACACTATTTACTGTAATGCTTAATTGTGATGTCCAGTAATAGCTAGAGTTTTCATATGAAAAAAAAAAACTGATATGATCGGAACTGGCAATAGTAATGAAAATCCCAAAACGTTAATAAAAATGTTTATAAGCTTTGTTTTATTTAAATTTCGATTGTCCTCTGTCGCTTCGGGACATGTATTATTGTATAGTATTCGCAAACCCTCCAGTTTGTTCGTACCACCTACTGATCTTAAAATCGGAAGGCATCCAGGATATTTTAAAAATAATGGACAAAACAAAAACGATAAAAGGACTGCAGGCGATCAATTTTTTATTTATTTTTTTTTCGCGGGGGGGGACGTCTAGTCCTACAATGTAAGACGTATCGCATGTTTTGATGCTACTTCTTGCTGCCTAAATAATGGCCTTGTATAGCGTGTTCCGAAGTCGACTAAAAGGAGAACGAGAGGTAAAATGTTCAGGAATATTTTGCACACTTGATGGAAAATATCAGTACTCTACAATTTTAAATCTAGTTGATTATACTTCCTTTGCTATCTTTATACTGATGGATTCTGAGTGTGACGGTAGGAAATGGATGCATTTTCTCGTTCGTAAAGCTGGCTGGAATGCAATGGAAGTCTAGAATGCAGAAATTAGATTAGGTTTAAGAAAGTGTCTAGATTAGTTTCATTCAAGATAGTTGTCAGCCTTTATAACTAATTTCAGCATTTTGCTTTTTAATGTTCCCATGGCCTACTTTTCATTTGGCTGGAATTTGATGGAAAACGGGAATGCCAAAATCTGTTGAAAGGGTGATAAGTACCTTGAACAAAATAAAGTTCTTTAACCCTTTCATCACTAAGTGACTTTGTAGGCATAGAGTCCTCAACACTAAGTAACTTTGGAGTTGTAAAGCAAAATGACTTGTGGACTTTGAAACAACATAACTTTGCCAATGTTAAAGATATCTGGCTAGACTAGGTGTCAAAATCAAGGTTAAAAATCAAATTTTATGACTAATTTAATAAAATGTGCATATCTATTACAACTGTTTAAATGCAGGTACAAACAGGTAACAACAGGTAAAATACAATTATTTTATTACCTCTTAGAAAACTTAGAATGTTCTCAAAACTTGTTCAATTGACCCTAGATGTACTAGTGAATAATCACAGTAGCAACACAAGTCTTTCTATCATGGTGTCCATAATATATAAAATTCTATAAAATGAACCAAAATGATCTCCAAGGTGAGATCTGTCCACACACCTAAGTGACCTATATCGCCTCTGCCACGTTTGATTGTCACATTAAAGTTCGTTAAACGGACAATTTTTTCAAAAACTTCATCTGAATAGAATATTTGAAAATAACCCGAAGCTTCCTGGAGCCATATAACTCTCTGGTGTGCCCAATTCTGTCAGAAAACTGAAACAAATCTCTTTAATTTTCCGGCTTCGTCCCAAAAAAAAACCACGTGGAGCGTACAATTCCTCTGGTTCAAAACCTTCAAAGTCATCTTCATCGTCATCACTGTCACCCACAAGTGCATTCCATTGTCTCTCGATACGTCTTCTCTCATTGTCAAACAAATTTATCAGGTCAAAATTATTTAAATCCTCTGAAAACTCTCTAAAAAAATCCTTCAAACGCCGCCATTTTGGATACAAATTTCAGCATTCAGAAAACACGTTAAAAGTTCCTATTTTGTTCGTTGTTTCTAGTTGTATACAAGCTAAACTCATGAGATAATCCAAATATAACATCTACATTACCAGATGGAAGTTATTAGAGGTACCCCGAAAGATATTTAGTCGGGTACTATAACGTTAACAAAGAACACTGCCCCAGACCAAAAACTCGGTCCATAGTGTTGACGGCTTACTTTCCCTGGACCGATTTCAGCATATTCCGTCTGCCTTCATATTCCGGTCAATAGCCGCAGTGTTAGGGATTCCTTGGCAACTTGTGGGTAGAAAATTATAAATCAGTGACTGAAATGAAAGTTTTGTGCATTCATTATACTTTTCATGATTTTCATTCCTAAACGTTGTAGAGCTTGCAAACAAAGAGGTTTTGCAAATACTGTGAAAAAGTATGGTGATTGAAAGATGGGTACTGTAATGCCACTCGGCGTTTCCCTTTACCCTCAGTTGTGCTTCAGGGACCCACAGTTTTTATTTGACCCCGGTTTTGCTATTGAGGTTTTTTTTTTTTAGTCTCCTTCCCCCATTTTTGACATCAAGAGGAGTTTTTACTGTCTTTCACTCTAAGGAGATACACTGGTCACTAATGGTTGACTTGACCGTAAGGGAATTTTGTGTGTTAATAGGTGAGAACCTGGAATAGTATTACAGTATCAAGATTAGGTGTTTTAGGGGATAGGAAAGATGAAAGGAAAAGTTACCAATATTATTTTGCTCGGGATTGGCCTAAATCACTACTGTCTCACCTTTGTGTGGGTTTGGGTCTCGGGCTCGGCCAATGTGGGAAGGCTTATGAACAGCTTCTCCAGGGTCTGTGGTTCTTTCCAGGGTTCCTCCACCATTTATACTGCCCGCCATGTAAAGCCTGTCTTGTGCTGAAAATGGCGTTAAATCCTACAACTGTATTTAAGATTTGCGCAGCAGGAAGCTGCATATGTTTCGTCAAGATAGTAAAAAGGACTTGTTTATAATAAAACTGTCAGTTGACATTTAGCCTTGATTTGTTTTATAAAAATCCGAAAGATGAAATATAGGTTAGTGCAGTTGTGGAAATTTGTGTACTGAAAGCCATAAATTGGGACTAGTGAGTAGTCTATTCACCAGCATTGCCATAAAAAAAAAAAAAAAATTGAATAGTAAATCAGGCCCATATTTAAATGAAATTGCAATATCTACACAAAAAGATAAACAGCTTTTTAAAATCTTTCTTATTTTATTTTATTTTTCCTATTACCAGCGAGCATGTACATTTGTCTTTTTCATAAAATGCATTTAAGACCATGATGAAACCTTCATACCTTTATTGAAACCAAATGTACAGAAAAACAATTTTTCATTTCTGTTTAAATAAAAAATCCTCTTCTTGCAACTAAATGAAAGTGTAAAAGGGAAGACCCCTTAGTGACTTTTTTTTCTTCAGCATGCCAACTGAAGCAGTGGAGAAGCCTGTAGAGGAGACAAGGGCTGAAAACAAGCCAGAAGTAAAGTCAGGCTCTGACACCGAATCAGAAAGTGGGGATTCCATGCCTGAATTGGAGGAACATGATGCCACTCAAGCCAGTCATGTAATTTTTGTATAATTTCAAAGCACTCTTTAGGTCTTCATCTAAAATAACGGGCAACATCTCTTTGTAAATTGTTGTTGTCCACCGTGGAGATTCAAATGTTTGGATCTCAGTTTTGCAGATCTCAACAAGATTTGCAGAGTGCACTATTGTGATAGACTGAGCTTCTGGAACTTCCATTTAAAGGTTTTCAAATTTCCAGTTTACAAATTTGGTTTCCATCTTACTATTATTTGGCATTGTAATGTTTGTTCAGATAGTCTTGTATATCAATTAGAAACTCTTCTCCCTTTTATGATATACTGGCCATTTTATGTACTTGTTCCAAAATTAAATTTGGAATGCACTCCCATCTTCAAGAGAGTTGATCAGAAAGAAAATTATCCTGATCAGGTTTTTAAAAACAAAGTTAAAATGAAACCTGGATCAGACAAAGGTTCTTTGGAGTACAAAGTCACCTTTAGAGAGATAATTGTTTGTATGAGGCTTGAACATCAGTTGAAGAAACATGGTACATAATTGCAATATGATGGGAGAAGTAGTAATGCCGATAAAGTTTAATATATTTGCAGTTTAGATCTGTTTTCCCAAAAACTTTTGCCTTTCGCTTGACCTAATGGCAAGTGCCTTGTGATTTTATATGTCTAGATTGTTTTTTTTTTCTTGTTTTTTTTTTTTTTTTGCTGTTTCAGAGCAATCTCGTATCAGCATCCCAGAGGTATTTTTCTGGTCTGGATCTGAAAATTTATACTGAACCCGTAATCCCACACTGTTATTTAGAGTGTATTAAACAGACTTAAGCTTTTAAATTACTTTATTAAAAACTGCCATATAACATGCAGTAATTGTTCATCTCTTTCTAGAGAGGTTTGACTTTTGAAATACATTTTTGTTGATATTTTTTCTTGAATGTTCAAGTTTGGTCACCATAAGACATGCATGTCCATCTTCTATCTTTCGGCTGGATCTGACATACATCTGTTTCCACTTCATAATATTTCAAAGACATGATGAACTGAAACTGAATTTATTTTAATTCCTTATAATTAAAAGTTATGTTCAGCATGGTTTTAACCATCTTCCAGATAGCTGGTAGAAATCTGACTTTTAATGCAAGAGTTGCTTGTTTAATCCCAGCTGGCATATGTATTCATGCTGTCTATGAAGACGTTTTGAATTTTAATAGGTTTCCACCAAATTAATATCAACAGTATTTAGCAGAAATGATGATAATGATGTAAGAGACAGAAATATAAAGTAAGCAACTTGAGATTGTTTTACCCCACAGGTTGCACAAGCAGCTGGTCTCCAAGAGGAGCTTGTTAGCAAAGCTAAACAGAGCCGCAGTGAGAAGAAAGCTAGAAAAGCCATGTCAAAATTGGGTGAGTTGCATTGTAGAGCATATAGGCATGCATGCATTTTTATGGCACACCCATATTGTGGACAAATCTGCAACACTGGTGTTGAATTTAAATACATTGAGTAGTGTTTTTTTTAAATCCTGCATATTGCCTTATAAAGAATTTTCTTCTGAAAAAACAATAGGATTTTTTTTGTTTCTAATTAATATGTATTAACCCACTTAATTGGTTTGACCCAATTCATTTTTTTTCACATTGAAAAATCCTGATTGGCATTTGTGTGATTGAAATTTTTGCATCATGTTCATGGCCTTTTTATTGATGGGCACATGCTGCCAGCAGCAATAATGGGGAGTGTATTGGATTGTTGACTATGACTTGAAAGTGTGTTTAAAAATATAGATCTGTTGATACATTGTAAAAAGTAGTGATTAGGAAGTTGTAATTTTTTTATTACCATCGCTTTTTGCACAGATAATGGATCCTGTATTTTCTATCATGCGGATTATATGAGCTTTACATAACCTGCCCTACTAAAGCTGGGTATCTTGGTGGACTTCAGAAGTTTTTTGTTTTCGCACAGCCATATGCATCAGCTTATTTTTTGAATTTATACATAATTTTGGAAAATTGAAAGGTTGCATTTTTTTTTTTTTTTTTTGTTAAACTTCAGGAGCAACAACAACATGCCAACAGCAGAATAAACTATTGCAAGTACCATTGGATCTTTGTTTGAAGCCACATTGTTTCAGATAGAAAAACTTCAACTGGTACAGCTTGTTATGATGATAAATTTTCGTCCCCAAAATTATTATTGTGCTGAAAAATGATTAAAGCACACAACCTAAAATAAAAATAAAGCCATGAAAAGTTGTATATGATTTTTATTTTCAATTGTCCAAAAAAATTTGAGAATATTCTTAAAAGAAAGCCTTCTGCATTCTTTTAACAGCGAGTTTGTTGGCAGACATACAAGTGCTTTTAAAAGCCATGGCGCCAGTTTTTTGGGCCCTTAAGTTTAATCCATCCTAAATGTGCCATGACAGTTACCATGTCATGACCACATTATCCAGTAACTGATGCAACTAGCATTAATGGGAACTGTAAATATTTTCTCCACTAAGCACCTATATGTACTGTATATGTAAGTAGGACTTGTTTTGGGGGTTATTTTTATATCTGTAAAATATAATTTTCTGTCAGGGCTGTTCCATTAAAACATACATTGGATCCATGGAAGGCGCTTTTAAAGTGTCATACCCACCCATAGATGCAATTTAGAATTTTCTTGTCGTTTTAATTCTGTGAAATCAAAGTATCTTGGCATTTATATTTAAACACTGTCTTCCATGGGTACCATATATGCTTAAATGGAAGATGTAGCTTCTAGTGGTTAAATACATCATAGATGGTATCAATCTATATATGCAGATAATAAGAGTACGCCCTTTGAATGCTTCTTTTAAATGATGGCCATTTGCCCCACCTCAGTTATAGTGCCAGGATACTGTTAGTACTTGTCGGTGGTATTTCCAATCCATTACAGTAATCATTGGCATTTTCCATTGGCACTGGTGGGAGAATACATTGTACAGATAGAGCTTATAACTGACCTTTACTATAGTCTTCCTAATCAACTAGTGGCTTTTATACAATTTGACGTTGGATATTGAATTCAGTATCGTGCAAATACTTGTCAAGACCTGTATAACACATTTTTTTAAAAAATTCATCTCAATGATCTTTCTTTTTGTATCCTTAGTTATTGTTCAGTACAACTTGTAAAATGATGACTCTTTCCCCAACTTATCGATAAATGACGATAAAGATGCTATAATAAAGCCAATACTTGTCTGATTCAAGTTGTACATGCCTAGATCTTGAAACCAAAGTAAAGTCAATTTAGATTTAAAGGAAACCTTGGTTTAAAGAAAATGCATGTGATCACCTTTTTCCTTGTTGTGAAGGATGTGGTACCCTGCCTTATTTTGCAGCTGGTCTGTCATAAATTTCCAGTCATTCAGTGCCCCACATATGGTATTCTAAATATGAAAATAATTTTAAATGAATCAAACCAAGAGCATAAATGTGCCAGCATGTAGAAGAGTGGACTGTTTCTTTAGTATGCAGACAATTGAGGAAATTGCACTTTTTGGTTTCAACTTTTCAGCTTGGCACATGCTGTTGATTTCAAATATCTGACAGCTATCAATATTTTTAAACTGGCAGCCATGGC
This sequence comes from Potamilus streckersoni, assembly GCA_016746295.1. Classification (NCBI taxonomy): domain Eukaryota; kingdom Metazoa; phylum Mollusca; class Bivalvia; order Unionida; family Unionidae; genus Potamilus; species Potamilus streckersoni. The sequence goes on from JAEAOA010001018.1 coordinate 450,652, forward strand.
CAAATATTGTGGGCAGTTTTTTTTGCTTTTATTTTTTTACTTTTTGCACTTAGAATTTTCTTGACAGTTTTCAGTATGATTAAGCCAACTTTACAATTGTTAGAGAAATGAAATTTGGTAGGTGTTTAATTGTGTTTAAATCAAATAGTTTTAATTTGTTTTTGCATGCTTAAGCAAAGACTTGCTGGAGTCGGTTGAATGAAGCTTGGTAAATATATGTACTGCTTAGATTTTCAGTCCAAAATGCCTTCTTTTTTTTTTCACATTTGTGAACTTTTGTGACTTCGCCAAAACTATTTATGGAAGAAAATTTGTTAGGCATGTTTACATTATACTATAGATAACTAACAATTTTGGTCCTAGATTATATTCATTAACCTCATTGTTGGATCAGTACCACTCTCCTTGCTGGTACTTCTTTTTGATGCTGCTAAACTGATTCAGTAAAGTTGATTTTGTTTTGAGATGGTAGTTTTGATTTCAGATGCATATTTTTTTAAAAACTATTTTCATTGGAATCCTTTGAAACTATTACAGAATCCCAATAAAAAGTCCTTAAAAATAATCTATCTCAGGAAATTGTTTCTTAGCAGAAATTTTCCCAATTGCTCATAAATTTATATAATAATTTCCCTAGAATGCAGTTATTGCTAATCAAAATATGTACAGTGGTGTTCACACTAATCACCACCTGTGTGCTACAATATTTTTGTGGCCTTTACATTATAATTCATCCGCATTGGTTAGTGAATGCAGTGTAATGCAGATATTTGTCAAGATCTGTATAGTAGTTTTTTCCAATCCATCTCAGTGATAAAGTGACCTTTGTATCCATTTACTCTGGTGAGTGCAACTTGTAAAGATGATGACTCTTTCCCCGACTTATCGATAAATGACGATAAAGATGCTATAATAAAGCCAATACTTGTCTGATTCAAGTTGTACATGCCTAGTTCTTGAAATCAATGTACTGTCAATTTAGATTTAATGGTAACCATGATTTTAAGAAAATGCATGCGTCCATCTCTAGCCTTATTATGAAAGATGTGGTACCCTTATTTTGCAGCTAGTCTGTCATAAATTTCCATTCATACATATGGTAATATTCTAAATATGAAGATAATTTTAAATGAATTGGCCAGGTGCATAAATGTGCCTGCAGGTAACAGGACTATATATATATATATATATATATATATATATATATATATATATATATATATATATATATATATATATATATATATATATATATATATATATCCAAGGAATTTAGGAAATTGAGCTTTTAGGTTCCAAGGTTTTACCTTGGGACATGCTAGTTGCTGTTGATTTCAAATATTTGACAGCTACCAACATTTTTAAACTGAGGGCCATTGCCAAATGTTGATGGCAGTTATTTCAGTTTTTATTAATTTTCTTTTTGCAGTCTGAATTTCTTGACAGTTATCAAGATGATTAAGCAAATTTTACAACAGAGAAATATAATTGGTGTTTGATTATGTGTAGATCAAACAAATAGTTTAATTTTTTGCATGATTAGGCATACACTCCCTGGATTTAGTTGAATGTAGTTTGGTAAATATATCTGATGCATGGATTTTCAGTCCAATGTGCTGCTGTTTATCTATTTTTAAATTTGTGGACTTTTTGTGACTTTGCAAAAGCCATTTGCAGAAGAAAATTTGATAAGCCAGTTTGCTTTCTCCTGTAAGCATGTATTAATTTTGGTCTTAGATTATATTCATTAACCCCATTGTTAAATGAACACCACTCTCCTTGCTGGTATCTCTTTGTGATATTGCTACACTGAGGTAGTACAGTTGAGAAATGATTTTATTTTGAAATGGTAGTCTGATTTCAGATGCAATTTTGTAGACTCGATTTCATTGGAGACTGTTCAAACTATTCCATAATTATAATGAAAAGTCCCTAAAGATCGCCAATTTCAACAAATAATTTCTTAATAGAAATTCTTCCAATTGCTCACAAGTTTCATCTAAAAGATGTCCATATTTGCTTTGAGAATAAAGATTCATATAATAGTCCTCCTAGGATGCAGTTTGCACTTATCAAGACAGGTACAGTAGTGTTTACAGTCTATTACAGTGATCTTTTACACTTTTCCCATTTGATATTGGTTGGTTAATATGTTGTGCAACTAGCATTTATAATGACCAGTACTTCACAATCTTATCTATTAGTAATCTTCACATTCACCATTAACATTGGTTAGTGAAAGAAATGTGAAAGCATGTACTTGTCAAGACCTGTTCAGTTTTTTCAATCCGTTACAATGATACAATGACCTCTGTATCCATAGTTATTGTTCAGTACAACTTGTAAAGATGATGACTCTTTCCCCGACTTATCGATAAATGACGATAAAGATGCTATAATAAAGCCAATACTTGTCTGATTCAAGTTGTACATGTCTAGAACTTGAAACCATTGTACTGACAATTTAGATTTAATGGTAATCATGATTTTTAAAAAATGCGCATTTTCGCCTCTTGCCTCATTGTGAAGGATGTGGTACCCTGCCTTATTTTGCAGCTGGTCTGTCATACATTTCCAGTCGTTCAATGCCCCACACATGGTATTATTTTAAATATGGATAATTTTAAATGTATTGAGCCAAGAGGATAAATGTGCCTGCATGTAAAGAGTGGACTCTTTCTTTAATATGCAGATAATCAAGGAAATTGGGCTTTTTAATTTCAACTTTTCAGCTTGGCACATGCTGTTGATTTCAAATATCTGACAGATACCAACATTTTTAAACTGGCAGCCATGGTCAAATATTGTCTGCATTGTTGGATCAATATCTCTGTCCATGCTGGTACCTCTTTTTGATGTTGATACACTGAGATAGTACAGTTGAGAAATGATTTTATTTTGAAATGGTCCGATTTTCACATGCAATTTTGTAGTCTTGCTTTCATTGGAGTCTGTTCAAACTATTACAGAGTCATGAAAAGTCCTTAAAGATCGCCAATTTCAGCAATTTATTTTTTAATAGAAATTCTCCCAATTGCTCACAAGTTTCATCTAAAAGATGGCCATTTTCGCTTCTAGAATACAGATTCATATAATTGTTCTCCAGTTTGTAATCAAGACCTGTACAGTAGTATTTACATGTCTATTACATTGGTTTTTACACTTTTCCTCATTGATATTGGTTGGAGAAAGATGTATTATTAGAATTTATTATGACCTGTACGTCACAATCTTTCTTTATCCATTGGTGATCTTTACCTTATTTGCCATCAACATTAGTTAGGGAAAGCACTGTGATTCATGTATTTGTCAAGACCTGTATAGTACAATGACCTACATATCCATAGACTTGGGTCAGTACAACTTGTAAAGATGATGACTCTTTCCCCGACTTATCGATAAAGGACGATAAAGATGCTATAATAAAGCCAATACTTGTCTGATTCAAGTTGTACATGCCTAGTTCTTGCAAGCAAAGCACTGCCAATTCATATTTAATGGAGACCATCATTGTAAGAAAATACAATAGTGTAGTTATTTTTGCTTTTATTATTTTACTTTTTGCACTTTGAATTTCTTGACAGTTATCAAGCTGATGAAGCACTCTTTATAACTGTTGGAGAAATTTAATATGTTATGTGTTTGGTTATATGCAGGTCAAATAAACCGTTTAAATTTGTGTTTGCCGGATTAAGCAAAGTCTCGCTGGAGTCAGTTGAATGAAGTTTAGTAATATATATCTGCTGTTTGGATTATCAGACCAAAATTCAATTTTTTTTAAAAAAAAATTACTTTTGTGACTAAAATCCATTTAGGGAAGAAATTTTGATAAGCATGTTTGCTTTCTCCTGTAAACAAGTAAAGATTTTGGTCTTAGATTATATTCATTATCAGCATTGTTAGATGAACACCACTCTCCTTGCTGGTATCTCTTTGTGATGTTGCTACACTGAGGTAGTACAGTTGAGAAATGATTTTATTTTGAAATGGTAGTCTGATTTCAGATGCAATTTTGTAGACTCCATTTCATTGGAGACTGTTCAAACTATTCCAGAATTATAATGAAAAGTCCCTAAAGATCGCCAATTTCAACAAATAATTTCTTAATAGAAATTCTTCCAATTGCTCACAAGTTTCATCTAAAAGATGTCCATATTTGCTTTGAGAATAAAGATTCATATAATAGTCCTCCTAGGATGCAGTTTGCACTTATCAAGACAGGTACAGTAGTGTTTACAGTCTATTACAGTGATCTTTTACACTTTTCCCATTTGATATTGGTTGGTTAATATGTTGTGCAACTAGCATTTATAATGACCAGTACTTCACAATCTTATCTATTAGTAATCTTCACATTCACCATTAACATTGGTTAGTGAAAGAAATGTGAAAGCATGTACTTGTCAAGACCTTTTCAGTTTTTTCAATCCGATGCAATGATACAATGACCTCTGTATCCATAGTTATTGTTCAGTACAACTTGTAAAGATGATGACTCTTTCCCCGACTTATCGATAAATGACGATAAAGATGCTATAATAAAGCCAATACTTGTCTGATTCAAGTTGTACATGTCTAGAACTTGAAACCATTGTACTGACAATTTAGATTTAATGGTAACCATGATTTTTTAAAAAATGCGTGTTTTCGCCTCTTGCCTCATTGTGAAGGATGTGGTACCCTGCCTTATTTTGCAGCTGGTCTGTCATAAATTTCCAGTCGTTCAATGCCCCACACATGGTATTATTCTAAATATGGATAATTTTAAATGTATTGAGCCAAGAGGATAAATGTGCCTGCATGTAAAGAGTGGACTCTTTCTTTAATACGCAGATAATCAAGGAAATTGGGCTTTTTAATTTCAACTTTTCAGCTTGGCACATGCTGTTGATTTCAAATATCTGACAAGATACCAACATTTTTAAACTGGCAGCCATGGTCAAATATTGTCTGCATTGTTGGATCAATATCTCTGTCCATGCTGGTACCTCTTTTTGATGTTGATACACTGAGATAGTACAGTTGAGAAATGATTTTATTTTGAAATGGTCCGATTTTCACATGCAATTTTGTAGTCTTGCTTTCATTGGAGTCTGTTCAAACTATTACAGAATCATGAAAAGTCCTTAAAGATCGCCAATTTCAGCAATTTATTTTTTAATAGAAATTCTCCCAATTGCTCACAAGTTTCATCTAAAAGATGGCCATTTTCGCTTCTAGAATACAGATTCATATAATTGTTCTCCCAGTTTGTAATCAAGACATGTACAGTAGTGTTTACATGTCTATTACATTGGTTTTTACACTTTTCCTCATTGATATTGGTTGGAGAAAGATGTATTATTAGAATTTATTATGACCTGTACATCACAATCTTTCTTTATCCATTGGTGATTTTTACATTATTTGCCATCAACATTAGTTAGGGAAAGCACTGTGATTCATGTATTTGTCAAGACCTGTATAGTACAATGACCTACATATCCATAGACTTGGGTCAGTACAACTTGTAAAGATGATGACTCTTTCCCCGACTTATCGATAAATGACGATAAAGATGCTATAATAAAGCCAATACTTGTCTGATTCAAGTTGTACATGCCTAGTTCTTGCAAGCAAAGCACTGCCAATTCATATTTAATGGAGACCATCATTGTAAGAAAATACAATAGTGTAGTTATTTTTGCTTTTATTATTTTACTTTTTGCACTTTAAATTTCTTGACAGTTATCAAGCTGATGAAGCACTCTTTATAACTGTTGGAGAAATTTTATATGTTATGTGTTTGGTTATATGCAGGTCAAATAAACCGTTTAAATTTGTGTTTGCCGGATTAAGCAAAGTCTTGCTGGAGTCAGTTGAATGAAGTTTAGTAATATATATCTGCTGTTTGGATTATCAGACCAAAATTCAATTTTTTTTATAAAAAAAATTTACTTTTGTGACTAAAATCCATTTATGGAAGAAATTTTGATAAATATGTTTGCTTTCTCCTGTAAACAAGTAATGATTTTGGTCTTAGATTATATTCATTATCAGCATTGATAGATGAACACCACTCTCCTTGCTGGTACCTCTTTGTGATGTTGCTACACTGAGGTAGTACAGTTGAGAAATGATTTTATTTTGAAATGGTAGTCTGATTTCAGATGCAATTTTGTAGACTCGATTTCATTGGAGACTGTTCAAACTATTCCAGAATTATAATGAAAAGTCCCTAAAGATCGCCAATTTCAACAAATAATTTCTTAATAGAAATTCTTCCAATTGCTCACAAGTTTCATCTAAAAGATGTCCATATTTGCTTTGAGAATAAAGATTCATATAATAGTCCTCCTAGGATGCAGTTTGCACTTATCAAGACAGGTACAGTAGTGTTTACAGTCTATTACAGTGATCTTTTACACTTTTCCCATTTGATATTGGTTGGTTAATATGTTGTGCAACTAGCATTTATAATGACCAGTACTTCACAATCTTATCTATTAGTAATCTTCACATTCACCATTAACATTGGTTAGTGAAAGAAATGTGAAAGCATGTACTTGTCAAGACCTTTTCAGTTTTTTCAATCCGATGCAATGATACAATGACCTCTGTATCCATAGTTATTGTTCAGTACAACTTGTAAAGATGATGACTCTTTCCCCGACTTATCGATAAATGACGATAAAGATGCTATAATAAAGCCAATACTTGTCTGATTCAAGTTGTACATGTCTAGAACTTGAAACCATTGTACTGACAATTTAGATTTAATGGTAACCATGATTTTTTAAAAAAAATGCGTGTTTTCGCCTCTTGCCTCATTGTGAAGGATGTGGTACCCTGCCTTATTTTGCAGCTGGTCTGTCATAAATTTCCAGTCGTTCAATGCCCCACACATGGTATTATTCTAAATATGGATAATTTTAAATGTATTGAGCCAAGAGGATAAATGTGCCTGCATGTAAAGAGTTGACTCTTTCTTTAATACGCAGATAATCAAGGAAATTGGGCTTTTTAATTTCAACTTTTCAGCTTGGCACATGGTGTTGATTTCAAATATCTGACAGATACCAACATTTTTAAACTGGCAGCCATGGTCAAATATTGTCTGCATTGTTGGATCAATATCTCTGTCCATGCTGGTACCTCTTTTTGATGTTGATACACTGAGATAGTACAGTTGAGAAATGATTTTATTTTGAAATGGTCCGATTTTCACATGCAATTTTGTAGTCTTGCTTTCATTGGAGTCTGTTCAAACTATTACAGAATCATGAAAAGTCCTTAAAGATCGCCAATTTCAGCAATTTATTATTTAATAGAAATTCTCCCAATTGCTCACAAGTTTCATCTAAAAGATGGCCATTTTCGCTTCTAGAATACAGATTCATATAATTGTTCTCCCAGTTTGTAATCAAGACATGTACAGTAGTGTTTACATGTCTATTACATTGGTTTTTACACTTTTCCTCATTGATATTGGTTGGAGAAAGATGTATTATTAGAATTTATTATGACCTGTACATCACAATCTTTCTTTATCCATTGGTGATCTTTACATTATTTGCCATCAACATTAGTTAGGGAAAGCACTGTGATTCATGTATTTGTCAAGACCTGTATAGTACAATGACCTACATATCCATAGACTTGGGTCAGTACAACTTGTAAAGATGATGACTCTTTCCCCGACTTATCGATAAATGACAATAAAGATGCTATAATAAAGCCAATACTTGTCTGATTCAAGTTGTACATGCCTAATTCTTGCAAGCAAAGCACTGCCAATTTATATTTAATGCAGACCATCATTGTAAGAAAATACAATAGTGTAGTTATTTTTGCTTTTATTATTTTACTTTTTGCACTTTGAATTTCTTGACAGTTATCAAGCTGATGAAGCACTCTTTAAGTGTTGGAGAAATTTAATACGTTATGTGTTTGGTTATATGCTGGTCAAATAAACCATTTAAATTTGTGTTTGCCGGATTAAGCAAAGTCTCGCTGGAGTCAGTTAAATGAAGTTTAATAATATATATCTGCTGTTTGGATTATCAGACCAAAATTCAATTATTTTTTTTAAAAAAATTTACTTTTGTGACTAAAATCCATTTATGGAAGAAATTTTGATAAGCATGTTTGCTTTCTCCTGTAAACAAGTAATGATTTTGGTCTTAGATTATATTCATTATCAGCATTGTTGGATGAATGCCACTCTCCTTGCTGGTACCTCTTTAATGTTGCTACACTGAGGTAGTAGAGTTGAGAAATGGTTTTATTTTGAAATAGTAGTCTGATTTCAGATGCAATTTTGTAGACTTGATTTCACTGGAGTCAGTTTATTCTATTACAGAATTGTAATGAAAAGTCTTTAAAATCAACAATTTCAAAAAATTATTTCTTAATAGAAATTCTCCCAATTGCTCACGTTTCATCTTAACCCTTTCATCACGGCAGACCGCATATGCTGTCCAGGGGAAGTAAATCCGTCAACACTATGGACCGAGTTTTCGGTCTAGGGCAGTGTTCTTCTTTAACGTTTTAGTACCCGACTAAATATCTTTCGGGATACCTCTAATAACTTCCATCTGGTAATGTAGATGTTATATTTGGATTATCTCGCGAGTTTAGCTTGTATACAACTAGAAATAACGAACAAAGTAGGAACTTTTAACATGTTTTCCGAATGCTGAAATTTGTATCCAAAATGGCGGCGTTTTGAAGGATTTTTAGTGGAGAGTTTTCGGAGGATTTAAATAATTTTGACCTGATAAATTTGTTTGACAATGAGAGAAGACGTATGGAGAGACAATGGAATGCACTTGTGGGTGACAGTGATGATGATGAAGATGACTTTGAAGGTTTTGAACCAGAGGAATTTACGCTCCACGTGGTTTGTTTTTTTTTTGGACAAAGCCCGAAAACCAAAGAGATTTGTTTCAGTTTTCTGACAAGAGTTGGGCACACCCGAATGTTATATGGCTCCAGGAAAGCTTCGGATTATTTTCAAATATTCTATTCAGATGAAGTATTTGGAAAAATTGTCCGTTTAACGAACTTCAATGTGACAATCAAACGTGGCAGAGGCGATATAGGTCACTTAGGTGTGTGGACAGATCTCACCTTAGAGATCATTTTGGTTCATTTTATAGAATTTTATATATTATGGACACCATGATAGAAAGACTTGTGTTGATACTGTGATTATTCACTAGTACATCTAGGGTCAATTGAACAAATTTTGAGAACTTTCTGATATTTTCTAAGAAGTAATAAAATAATTACTTGTATTTTACCTGTTGTTACCTGTATGTGCCTGCATTTTAACAGTTGTAATAGATATGCACATTTTATTGAATTAGTCATAAAATTTGATTTTTAACCTTGATTTTTTGACACCTAATCCAGCCAGATAACTTTAATATTGACAGAGTTATGTTGTTTCAAAGTCCACGTCATTTTGCTTTACAACTCCAAAGTTACTTAGTGTTGAGGACTCTATGCCTACAAAGTTACTTAGTGATGAAAGGGTTAAAGAACTTTATTTTGTTCAAGGTACTTATTCGCTTCTAGAATAAAGATTCATATAATATTTCTCCTATAATGCAGTTTGTACTTGTCAAGACAAGTACAGTAGTGTTTACAGTCTAGGGCATAACTGACTTTTGATCCAGAAATCGGATTACACCAGATTGTATGAACATCCGATTGTTCGGAGTCAAACAAGGCAGGAATAACCGATTTGGATAATAAAAATAATAGCATTTCTATAACACCGTGTTTAACACTGCAAGTCATTCGATAGTACGTTAATAAATTTAAATAAGAAGTCAGAAAAGTCTAATATGGTCAACACAACGGGTTGAAACAATAATACTCGAGTTAGACCAAAAGATTTAAATTCATTAAAATATTTTGATGCGCATGGGGATGACGCACACAGTTTAATAGATAATAAAGACATTTGATAAATAAAATTTATAACTTCCAAGTTCTTTGCAAGAAACAATAGATTCTCCTTTTTTAGGGGGCATGCTCGAGTACGGTATTGAACAAAAACATTTAGCGACAGCTACCAGAAGCTGGAACGTCTTTTGGTGGTGAAGTCCTCAGCTGATTTTTTTTTCAGTTAGATAGGAATCCAATTTGCTCTGGCATGTGAATTCAGATGACAGGGATGCAGGGGCGAGCTTTTGGTTGAATGTTGCTAGAGGCAAATAACTCCTGGTAGTATGCAGTATGCATTTCTGATTGATCAAAATCTTATCCGGAATCTGAAAAATTTTGTGCCCAAATTCTGGAATCGAAAATTTGTAGAAAAATAATAATCGGTTTTGCCCTACATTTCCCCATTGATATTGGTTGGTGAATATGTTGCACAACTAGAATTTATAATGACCTGTACATCACAATCTTTCTTTATCCACTAGTAATCTTCACATTATTCACCATCAAAATTGGTTAATAAAAGAACTGCTAATGCATGTACTTGTCAAGACCTGGATATTAGTTTTTTCAATCCGTTACAAGGATACAATGTCCTACATATCCATAGACTTAGGGCAGTGCAACTTGTAAAGATGATGACTCTTTCCCCGACTTATCGATAAATGACGATAAAGATGCTATAATAAAGCCAATACTTGTCTGATTCAAGTTGTACATGCCTAGTTCTTGAAACCATTGTAATGTCAATTTAGATTTAATGGAAACCATGATTTTAAGAAAATGCATATCTGACATCTACCAACATTTTTAAACTGGAAGCCATGGCCAAATATTGTCAGCAGTTATTTTTGCTTTTATTATTTTACGTTTTGCACTTTGAATTTCTTGACAGTTTTCAGTATGATTAAGCAAACTTTACAATTGTTAGAGAAATGAAATTTGGTAGGTGTTTAATTTTGTGTAGATCAAATAGTTTTAATTTGTTTTTGCATGTTTAAGCAAAAGACTTGCTAGAGTTAGTTGAATGAAGCTTGGTAAATAATGTGCTGCTTGGATTTTCAGTCCAAAATGCCAATTTTTTTTTATTTATTTATTTTACATTTGTGAACTTTTGTGACTTTGCAAAAACCATTTTTGGAAGAAAATTTATTAGGCATGTTTCCATTCTCCTGTAGATAACTAACAATTTAGGTCTTAGATTATGTTCATTGACCCCATTTTTGGATGAATACCATTCCTTGTTGGAACCTCTTTTTGATGTTGCTACACAGATTTAGTAAAGTTGAGAAATTATTTTGTTTTGAAATGGTAATCTGATTTCAGATGCATGTTTATACACTAATTTCATTTGAGTCCTTTTTAAACTACAGAATCCCAATGAATAGTCCTTAAAATTACCAATCTTGGGAAATTGTTTCTTAGCAATTAATTTCCCAATTGCTCACAGTTTCATCAAAATGATGGCCATGTTCCATTTTAGAATATAAATTCATATAATAATTTTCCTAGATTGCAGCTAGTGCTGATCAAGATAGGTACAGTGGTGTTTACACTTCTCCCCATTGACATTGGGTGCAGAGTATATTGTACAACAAGCATTTATAATGACCTGTACATTACATTCTTAGTAATCTTTTTGTGGTCTTTTCATTATTTGCCATCAACATTGGTTAGTGAATGCAGATATTTGTCAAGATGTCTTTTCCAATCTCATCTTGATGATAAATTGACACTAATCACCACCTGTGTGCTACAATCTTTTTGTGGCCTTTACATTATAATTCATCCGCATTGGTTAGTGAATGCAGTGTAATGCAGATATTTGTCAAGATCTGTATAGTAGTTTTTTCCAATCCATCTCGGTGATAAAGTGACCTTTGTATCCATTGACTCGGGTGAGTGCAACTTGTAAACATGATGACTCTTTCCCCGACTTATCGATAAATGAAGATAAAGATGCTATAATAAAGCCAATACTTGTCTGATTCAAGTTGTACATGCCTAGTTCTTGAAACCAATGTGCTATCCATTTGCCTTCTATTTAGACCATGCTTATTGGATAATTCAGTAGTGTTTGCTTCAAGTCTTTGAAAAAAAAAGTGGCACTTTGCTATACCAATATGGCATCACAAAAAGAATGGAAGTTTGGTTTCTAGGTGCCAGTCTTTCATGGGTATTTTTCCCTCATTGCCCACAACTTTGTAAATATACTTGACCATAGCTGCTGGATTCATAAAGTTATAAATATTTGTATTAGATACAAGAAATTAGTAGACAGCTGCTTTTTTTTTTACGACTTCATATTATAATGTTCCACAATATGGGTTGCCCAAATAGGAAGATTTGACATTGATCAAAAACAGAAAGTATCTTCTTGGGTTTCCAACTTGGTTCATGTAAATATGTTTGAACACGGCAGTACACTGGAAATTACCTCCATAGTTTAATATCAGTTGCAATGTTGATTTTCAGTTTGAACATTAGCTGAATCACTGTAGACTTGGTGCTGTTAACAACTCCTGATGAAAAAGCTTTTGAGGTTATATAATTTAAAAAAATTGATTTCTCAAATTAAAGGACCCCTTCCCCCCCAAAAAAAAAAAATTGGTTATCAGCTTTTTCTAAATCAAAGCCATTGCTTCAACTCCATTACAGAATACAAATTTCAAGAAGAATGTTCCTAATATGCAGGTAGTATTTATCAAGACAGTACAGTGGTCTTTCTAATCCATTGGACATCTTTGCACTACTTGCCCCCGACATTAATTGTTGATTACATTGTATAGCTAAACCTTTGTGTCATTTATTCTAAATCTGTTAGTGATCTTGACATTATTTGAGGAATGCAGTGTGTTGCAAATACTTGTCTAGACCTGTATAGTGCAATTTTTCCAATCCATCAAAATAATTGTTTTTCTTCATAGACATAGGGCAGTACAACTTGTAAAGATGATGACTCTTTCCCCGACTTATCGATAAATGACGATAAAGATACTATAATAAAGCCAATACTTGTCTGATTCAAGTTGTACATGCCTAGATCTTGAAACCAGTGTACTGTCAATTTAATAACAACTAGATTACAAGATAATGCAATAGTATTCGCCTCTAGTATCTTTAAGAAGGGCATGGCACCTTGCAATGCCAGTGTGGCATGACTGTCCAATTAAAATCTCTTAGCTCTCATAGTTGAAATAAACAGTTTGTGATGTTGTTTGGCAGCTGTCATGCCTAAATGGTAATGATATTCCACAAATGGTTACCCTCATAGGGAAATCATAGATTTATCAGAGGCTGGCCTTTTTTATTCAGCTTGGTCATTATGAAATGGCTTAAACACAGCAGCCCACTGAAAAATATAAACACAGGTTAAAATCAGTTTTAATTTTTAATAAGGACAATAACGGGCCGTATAACCAATGTCTTGGCATGCCCATATCACATTTTGGTGATCAACTGTGCTTATAAAGATATTTTTAGTACAGTAGCTTGCTGTACATCTGGATACAACATGGCTACCATCTTTGTTGTAATTACTCATTAGGACATGATACAGGGTATTGTCATTGCTTAATTACAAGGAGAATATGCAATATGCCCAACTATACCAGTGTATGCATACAGCAGCAATTGAAGATGGCATACTATATGCAGTAAATCTTTTGTCCAGATAGCCATTATGCTTTCTCATAGACAGGTTGGCCTTTAAACCCCTCCACTACCATGGTTAAAATTTTGGGGGAGGGCCGCAATTATATTTAGAAACCTTTGGGTCCCAAACTGGTGTCTCACGAAATGTTCTATTATTTTGAATTTTCTAGACTATAATTTCAAAATCCTTGTTTCTCATTTGAGCAGAAACAAATGAAGGTGGATAAATTGATTTTATTTTTGCGAATGCACCTTTGATCTCCTTAGATTTTCTGTCCATAATGCAAGTTGGTACACTTTTCTGTTATTATATCATTTAATTATATTGTCTATTTGGTTGATGATAAGCAAAAGCCACTGAGTTCGGTGGGAGGAAGCTTTGAAACTTTGCTGCAATAAGAGACATGCTGAAAACTTTAAGTAATTAAAGTTATCCAATTTTTGGATATCCGATCTTATCCGATAAGATTTTTGGATAAATATGTTCTAGGAAGAAATTATGTATGTGTGGGATTGGATTTTTAGATAGCTTGAACAATTTTCAGTCATGTTGCTACAAGGTCTGCATTGTGGCAGTTTAAAGTGATGTCTAGCACTGGGGCATCATGCTGCAGACATGTAGCATGATGTCCCACCCAGTCGCATGTTCCTGACACCAGGCTGATCAGTCCTAACACTAGCCTCATAATGATCAGTGCCAAGCAAGACAGCTGCTAGTACCATTTTTATAAATCTTTGGTATGACTAGGCCGGGCTTTGAACCCCTGATCCCTGCATCTGAATTGATACCCTAATCACTTAAGCCAATGGGTGGCTCTAGGAAGAAGTAAAATAAAGCCAATTAATTTACACATTTTAAAACACAGGCAGTAAAATTAGCTATCTTTGGTTTATAAAGTTGTTTTTTTGTATTGGCTTATATATGTTTTTTGTAACATTATATTGCTACCAAAAAAGAGACTTGAAAGTACAATTATAGACTAAAAGAAAAATAAACTAATAAGCTATGAATGAACAATATTTTTATTTGATTATTGTGCATGTTTGTCGATTTGTACGTTTTAGACTACAAAAGATGATATTTAATTCAAGTTGTAATGTCCTGTGTCAAATTTAAAAAAATGGCAAATCGTTGGTACATTCATGACCCCCATTTTTTTTCACTTGATCCAGTGCAGATGCCAATGGTATTGTTTTTTTTGTTGTTTTTACACCCATAGGGGTTACACAGGTGTTAAACCTTCTGGAGAATAGCAATATAGCTACTAGAAACATCAACTATTGTTGATATTGTTGGATCTCTGTGTGTAGCCACATCTTTCAAATAAAAAAAACTGGTACAGCTTGCTATGATGATAAATTGCGTCCCCATCTTAGCAAACCTTGATGACTTGATCTTACCATTGTCTGATGCAAGTTGTACTAGTTATTTATACCTATCATTATCTGAACATTTTAATTTTCGTATTTGTGCACCTGTAATGATGGTAGAAGGGGTATGTTGTTTTGCTGATGTCCTTTGTCATTGTATGTGAAAAAGTTGCCACTATTTTCCTTCACCAGTTGTACTGGCTGACATATATTAACCTATCTTGCACTGAGAAATGTTAAAACCCAAAATATCAACAGCTTTTCTGTTACATTAAAACCTAAAATAAAAAAAATATAGCATTAAAAAGTATTTGTTGTTTTTATTGTAATCTCTTTAATTCCACTTGTGTCAGTTTGAGAATGGTCTAAAAATAAAGACTGCTACATTTTCTTTATACTGCAACTCTATATGACCCATTAGCAAGAAGACTGTGTTTCTTTTCATTTGAAACATTACCATGCAGATTCATTATATTGATAATTCAGTTGGCAGACCAGTGTGTACTTTCAAAGACATGGATGCCAAATGTTTGTTCTTTTTTATTTATCTGTAACGTAAAAAATTTATGTTATAGATTCCATTGTTTCAATACATCATATTTGGTATCAATGCAAATAACATCATGAATGTACCAGTCAAACGCATAATTATACCATCTTAACCCTTTGCTTTGTGCAAGTGTCTTTGGACGCCTCTACTCCATTCCCATGTAAATGTCTTTGGACACTTCTATCCAATAGGACACCTCACCATTCTCATGGAAGCACCTTTTCAATGCTTGTTGTGAACGTCATCCATTGTGACTAGGTTTTCAGGGAAAACCTTTTTAATACTACATTCATTCATGTGAATGACCGTTACATCAGATCATGTCACAGTCTAAGATCTGGTTCTAATCTTTTTAAAGTAATTATGTCATATTCTCCACTCCCCAAAATGGAGGCCGCAGATTTTGTTCAGTATTTGCATCATTGAAAGCATCAATAACTTTCATAAAGGCTAGGATGTGGGCAGCAATTAATTTTTATAAAGCATCAAATTCAGATGGTTTAGGGACGTAGACACAAAGAACTTTTGAGTATGAGACATGGCAGCTAGGGTTGGTCATGTGGTTTAACTGACTTGACACTGAACTAGTTCTCTCAAGAATTTAAAGCACATAAATTCTACTGTGATAAATATACGTCTATAATGATCATATTTTACTTTTAAATCTTATCAGTTAACATCCAGTGCTATGTGTAGGATTCAGATAGGTAATGGGTGTATTATTAATGGCGCACATCACTGGGTAACTATGATTATATGTGTATTGAACTGTTAAAAAAAAACATACACTCTTCGAGGTAGAGTATACCATTGTAAGCTTTCTTCTAGATGACATTATAGAATACAAATTCTCGATAGATTCTCCTAGGATGCTACTAGTATTTAAGACATGTACAGTTGTATTTCCAATCCATTACAGTCATTCTAACATTGCACTCCATTGATATTGGTTGGAAAATACATTGTACAACTAATACTTATAAAGACTTGTACAAGACGATCTTCCTAATTCATTAGTGATCATTGCAGTATTCTCCACTGACATTGGTTAGTGAAAGAAACATGCTACAAATACTTGTCAAGACCTGTATAGTTGTTTTTTTTTATAATTCATCACAGTGGACTTTGTTTAACTCCAAATACATAAGCCAGTACAACTTGTAAAGATGATGACTCTTTCCCCGACTTATCGATAAATGACGATAAAGATGCTATAATAAAGCCATTACTTGTCTGATTCAAGTTGTACATGCTTAGATCTTGAAAACTACTGTCAACTTAGATTTAATGGAATTAGGAAAATACAGTAATGCTAGTCTCTTTAAGAAGGGCATGGCATGTTTTCAAAATCCCAGAAATGGCTGTGTCGAATATTGAATTGTCAGTGGGTTAGTCCTGCCTGAATCATAATGGTATTCCTTTATAGGGAAAATTTTAAATTTCTCAAAACAGTACCTAGCCTTGTGTACTCATCTTGGTTGATGATGAAAAGTCATTAAGATTCCTTATTTTAGCAAACATTTCTTTAAGGTGTTTTGCTCAGGTGGCGCTCACCAGTTATTATGTACTTTTGAGAGAGTGATGTATGTAAGGTGAAGTTGTTTGCATTTTAAACATGCACAGTGGAGAGAATGTTGGCATACCTATATACTACTTTCATGTAATGTGGATGAAATTTCTTTGGATATTGTACTTTTGGAAATTTTAAATGAGCTTAGGACACTGCAAACTAAAATGACTGCTCCCTTGTGCTCCACAAATCAACCAAAATTTGTCTAAAGTACACTATTCTTGGCAGCTATTAAAATATGGAAAATGAATTTTGCCAAACCAGATAATGCCAGCTTCTAAAAGTGCAATGACTGAATTACCAAATACATAAAATGTAAAAAAAGTTATCGGCTCTTTTTTTTACAATTTACCTCTGAAGTTCGAGAAGTGAAAATGAGCAAGTAGAGATAGCACTTTTTTGAAAGGTGCACATCTGCAGTAAGGCCAAGCTGTATACTCTCTAACCCATATTACACCCATCAATCATACATCAAAATAAAGGGAATTAAAGGTTCTTTGAACAATACCTAAGATATACAAAGTCTCTTTTAAAAAACCAGTATAACTAGTGTGGAAACCCGGGGAAACTCTTTTTCTTTAAAATTTTAACCCTATGCTAAATACGAAACTGTAGAGCGCCACCTTAAAAACAAATATAAACATATATGCAATTATTTTTCTTATTTTCATATTATTATGTATGATCTTCTGAGTAAAATGGTACATTAAGAATGATTTTATTCATGAAAATAAGCTAATTATGCTTATTTTTGCTCTAGCATACCTACTTTGCTATGAGGTATGTTTGGGTGAGTAGTGACCTTCATCATGGGGAAATTAGAAGTCTTAAAATATAGAAATAAAGTCAACTTAAATTGAAAAATGTTGCAATAAATAACAGAAATACATAGTGAAAATGTTTCATTTCATTTATTTGCAATAAAATTAAACAATAAATGATAACAAAGCAAATTCGCTTTCCTCCATATAAAAAAATTAGTTAATATTTTACCCTTTGACCTTTGACCTTTATGAACCTCACCTGTTACATCCCTTTTATAACTGTAAAATTTATTGTTGACATCTTAGGAATAAATATGGTTAGTTTCATGTTCCTGTCTATCAGCATAACACTGGTTGCTATGTTGACAAAATGCAATGCACATTTTTAAAATTGTTCACTTTTTATCATAAAAAGGGGGGACTGTACCGGTTTAAGACTCTGACTCTAATAAATGCTGTTCTGAGGGGGAAAATATAGGACAATTATTACAAAGGACTGTTTTGAAGCTTGCGACTTAAATATTTCAGCAATACAATCAAAATTAAATCATACAATAATAATTTCTATATCCTCTTTATGGTGGCGCTCACCAGTTATTATGTACTTTTGAGAGAGTGATGTATGTAAGGTGAAGTTGTTTGCATTTTAAACATGCACAGTGGAGAGAATGTTGGCATACCTATATACTACTTTCATGTAATGTGGATGAAATTTCTTTGGATATTGTACTTTTGGAAATTTTAAATGAGCTTAGGACACTGCAAACTAAAATGACTGCTCCCTTGTGCTCCACAAATCAACCAAAATTTGTCTAAAGTACACTATTCTTGGCAGCTATTAAAATATGGAAAATGAATTTTGCCAAACTAGATAATGCCAGCTTCTAAAAGTGCAATGACTGAATTACCAAATACATAAAATGTAAAAAAAAGTTATCGGCTCTTTTTTTTACAATTTACCTCTGAAGTTCGAGAAGTGAAAATGAGCAAGTAGAGATAGCACTTTTTTGAAAGGTGCACGTCTGCAGTAAGGCCAAGCTGTATACTCTCTAACCCATATTACACCCATCAATCATACATCAAAATAAAGGGAATTAAAGGTTCTTTGAACAATACCTAAGATATACAAAGTCTCTTTTAAAAAACCAGTATAACTAGTGTGGAAACCCGGGGAAACTCTTTTTCTTTAAAATTTTAACCCTATGCTAAATACGAAACTGTAGAGCGCCACCTCAGCTCTTGAAACTAAGTTGTACAAATGCTTAGCTCTTGAAACTAAGTTGTACAAATGCTTAGCTCTTGAAACCAGCATAATATCAATTCAGATGTAATAAAACCTTGATTATGGGAGTATTATGCAGTAGTGTTTGCCTCTTACCTCTTTAAAAAGTGCAAGGTCCCCGTCTTCCTAACATTGCATATGTCCTCTTTTGTGATTGTTCTATCAAAAATCTTACATAAGTTGCATATGGTAACATTTTATAATATGCAGATATCTTTTATCTTCTGGCTGAAAGCAATAATCACTTTTGTAAAGAGTATATATTTGAAAGATCTTTCCCTTTAATGTTCTTATACTCAACCAGCAAGCTGCATCAGCAAGTGATCCGTAAGACAATGACATCTTGTCTTAGATTCAGGCCCTGAATTTTCCTATTCTAACCCAGGAGATAAACTTGTCACAAGTTCATTGAGCCTCCTACTTTTACGAAGAAAATGGAAATTAAAAGTATTCCTCTGCAGTCTCAGAATTGTTTGTGAGCCAGTGCTATTTTATTTATAAATTTGTGTACCTTTGTATATCAAGGTCCCAAGACGTAAAGTCTAATATCATTCAAAAGGGGCTTCACTTTGTTACTTTGAAAGAGATAATTCCAAAGTTGTCTGCTTGATGCCACTTTCAAGTAGACTTGATGCTAATTTAATGGCAGTCTTCAAAATAAAAGATGGGATCGCGCATGACTTAGTCCTTTGCATGTTGGACCTGGCTCCTTCATACGCCAACATGTCCTAGACAAGCCATCCATCAACATTTTATTTTCAAGCCCAGCTTCGGACTTGTCCATGTTTATTTGTAATGCTCTTTGTCTAAAATTAACTTCAACTGACTGATCTTTACAATGTTAAATCTTCAAATGAGGTGGTAATGATGTTCTTTAAATGAAATTGTGTAAACTTTTTTTACTTAAACTGTTGCGTGCGCATCTTTTGCCATTTTTAGATTGCAGCATTTATGTAATGTAGTCTTATCATTTTGTTCTTTCAGGTCTGAAACAGGTCCAGGGTGTGACAAGGGTTACAATTAGGAAATCAAAAAATATTCTTTTTGTCATCAACAGACCAGATGTGTACAAGAGCCCAGCTTCTGACACATATATTGTCTTTGGGGAAGCCAAGGTAGGTAACATAATAACATCTGTACAAGCATACCAACCAGAAACCACACCAATTATGTAATAAGCCAGAGTTGTTGAAAGATTATCCACTAAGACCCTTCTCCTCCCCCTTTTTTCACTTTTTTTTTTCTCCCCACTCTCTGGGATACACGGACAGTGCTAGGGAAACATAGCAAACACCTGGGTGGAATCCTGATAACAGCAAGCCTGTGCTGTAAAGAGACTTTCCATTAAGGCTGTCCTCTCCCTCTTTTTTTACTTTTTTTTTTCCACTCCTCTCTTTCTCTATTTTCCCCAACTCTCTCTGGGATACATGGGTGCAAAAGAGGTGCTAGATAAAACATGCTATCAAACACCTGGGTGAAATCCTGATTCCAGCAAGCCTGTTTTCCACTAAAACATGCCCATGGTATTTTTTTATTATTATTGTTATGAGGTTCTTAGTTTGACTATTGTAAACCTCTTTCGATACTAGCTGTATCCATAAAACCAAACCTGATCCGTTGGATCCACCATCAGAAATAATGACTGTCAAAAACACTGCGACTCGAACATGTACAAGATGACTGACATCCAACAGCTGATTGAAACCAAAAGCACACTAAGTAGTCAAAATTCAAACTACAGTCCTGTGCGCTTATAGGATAGGGTCCTAAGAAATATTGTCAACAGGGGGTGGGTGGGCAGAAAAAAGAAACAAGTTAAACTCACACAGATGTAAGATGGCAGTGATCCGTAACCATTAGTGCTTTAGACCACACTGCCACTGTATATGAAGACGAAACCAATGTGAAAGACACTTTTGGTTACCTTTGTGTAATAAAATTCAAAATAAAATATTGCCTCTGTCACATCCTTATATGAAAAGCATTGCAATATTCAATGTCGGCATTATCACAGTTATTTACATGATTCAAGTACTTGTACTTAAATTGGCTTAGATTTTGGTCAGTCTGTTCTCATCTTATCGAGGCTGCCAAGGGGATGGGGCTATTCACAGGAAAATGAAAACCTGTCAAGTTGATTTAAACAGTACTTGTATTTAGTTCTAAAAGTCACTTTAAAAGTTCATAAAAGTGAACAAGAGATATGCGAAGCGTATGATAAATGAAGAAATAATATTGTATACATTGGCACCTGCTTATGAGGTATTACAATAAAATGATTCTTACGATACAATATTGTAACAATGTCAGATCAATTCATTTTAAAAAATTTCAGACATCTTTGCAAGATGCCCCACCCTCAACACCCTTAACAGCTAGATATTTAGTTTCCACAGACTGTAAATTAAATCTGCCTTTATACACTGCTAATGGTAGTCATCGTAAATAATAAAAAAAGTTAAAAAGGAAACTTTCGCAGCACAATAAACCTGTTTTAAAAATCGCTGCGAGAGGCCAACTTTATATGACTAAACAAAAGCCTGTTTGGGAATGGGGGTTATCTGTTTGCGACATTAAAGCCTGCCAGCAAGATCAACTAATTGTTGGATAAAGTAGGTCAGAACTGGCTGCTTGCCAACATAAATGATAAGGCGGTAAATTTAAAGCCTGGCGGCAAAATCAACTAATTGTAGAACAAAGAATGGGTAGGAACTGGCAGCTTGTTTACATAAATGAAACAAGAAAGGATTAGTTCAAGCTGGAACCAAGGGATTCTGTCGACATGTATGTTCATTTTTTATCTCAATGGCGACATAAGCATGACAATTTTGTTAGTTATAGTAGACCAAGGGGATCGGGACTTAGCTTTTTGTTGAGATATGCGGCTTGTTGACATAAGTGATGTCAACATAAATAGGTAGGCCTGTCCTATAAATAAGAGTAATGAAATTATGACTTGTTGAATAAGATTAATTGCACATGTGGCTTACATATTATTGGGTTTTTATTACATTCCATTAGTACAACTTGACCAAATTTGGCAGAATGTGCTGGCGTTTCAAGGAGTGCACAACATCCATTCTCACTGGACCTAAGTTAGAAGTGCGACATTCACATATAAATGCAAGGTTGCTTAAGACTATTCTAGCAGTTATGACCAATATAAAAGTCTGACTCTCAGGCATAAACTGGTCCCAAAGCACATAGTTTGCAAAGGCGACCTAAATTGTTCAGTTCAGTTCACCAATGGTGTATATCACACAAGAACTGCCTTTAACTGATGATTTTTTGCACTGTATGCGTGCCATTGATAGACCTGAGATCTACATTTCACTGCCACAGGCTTCTATAATTTGTGTAATGTTTTATGGCAAGGGGTATCCTCTCTACATTTTGTACATGGCATTTTAGGTTGTATTAATCCATATATCATACTACACTCTCAGCCCTGCCAACTCTTATGATTTTGCTTCAACTGAATTAGGGAACCAGACTAACATTACAGCAACACCCTAAATGCTTTAAACCACCTATTTGTTCGTGCTATGCATCTGCATAAGATCTGGGCTACATTCACTTTGCTACAATGTGCAACCAAGAGCAATACATGCAGATTTTTTTTAATAAATGTAATTTCTTAGTTACAGGTCAATATTAATTAATATTTAAAAAAAAGCTGTCTTCTGGATATACCTTAATGGAACAAGGATTATAATTTGTATTCGTTACTTCAGGTTCAATGGCAAAGGCTTTGATGAAAGATTCTGCTCTGCATTTACAGCTATTATGGGAAAATGTTAACTTGAACATTTAACCCTATCATCACTAAGTAACTTTGTAGGCATAGAGTCCTCAACACTAAGTAACTTTGGAGTTGTAAAGCAAAATGACTTGTGGACTTTGAAACAACATAACTTTGCCAATGTTAAAGATATCTGGCTGCATTAGGTGTCAAAATCAAGGTTAAAAATCAAATTTTCTGACTAATTTAATAAAATGTGCATATTTATTACAACTGTTAAAATGCAGGTACAAACAGGTAACAACAGGTAAAATACAAGTAATTATTTTATTACATCTTAGAAAACTTGGAATGTTCTCAAAACTTGTTCAATTGACCCTAGATGTACTAGTGAATAATCACAGTAGCAACACAAGTCTTTCTTTCATGGTGTCCATAATATATAAAATTCTATAAAATGAACCAAAATGATCTCCAAGGTGAGATCTGTCCACACACCTAAGTGACCTATATCGCCTCTGCCACGTTTGATAGTCGCATTGAAGTTCATTAAACAGACAATTTTTCCAAACACTTCATCTGAATAGAATATTTGAAAATAATTGTAAGCTTTCTTGGAGCCATATAACTCTCGGGTGTGCCCAATTCTGTCAGAAAACTGAAATAAATCTCTAGTTTTTGGGCTTCGTAAAAAAAAAAAAAAATATGTGGAGCGTACAATTCCTCTGGTTTAAACCTTCAAAGTCATCTTCATTGTTATCACTGTCACCCACAAGTGCATTCCATTGTCTCTCCATACATCTTCTCTCATTGTCAAACAAATTTGTCAGGTCAGAATTATTTAAATCCTCCGAAAACTCTAAAAATCCTTCAAATGCCGCCATTTTGGATACAAATTTCAGCATTCGGAAAACACGTTAAAAGTTCCTACTTTGTTCGTTATTTCTAGTTGTATACAAGCTAAACTCGCGAGATAATCCAAATATAACATCTACATTACCAGATGGAAGTTATTACAGGTACCCCGAAAGATATTTAGTCAGGTACTATAACGTTAAAAAGAAACACTGCCCTAGACCGAAAACTCGGTCCATAGTGTTGATGGAGTAAATTCCCCTGACCGCATATGCGGTCTGCCGTGATAAAAGGGTTAAGAATGTATTTTGGATACCAAATTTGATATTTCTGAAATTGTCTAGAAAATTTGTTTCTATACTTTGGACTTGGTAGGGCAGAAAGAATATACTTGTCATATAATTCTGAAAATTATTTAATCTAGTTGAAAATTGGTGCATAAAAGAGATGCGTTTATTTATTTTGTTTCACAAATTCAAAATTGAAACCTGGGCAACTTGTTAAGAATGGACCCTTGTCTTGAAGTTTGTTCATTTCTTGTAATTAGATGAGTTTTGTTTCCTTTGCAGATTGAGGATCTGAGTCAGCAAGCACAGATGGCGGCTGCTGAGAAATTCAAGGCTCCGGCAGATATTCAGGACTTTGAGCAGCCTAGCACAATATCTCAGCCTATCCAGGAAGAATCTGAGGAAGATGAAGAGGCAAGTTTCTCTTACTTTTAAAAAGTTAAATATGTGATTGGGTGGGGTGGAGATCTAGCAATTGTGAGACCTTTGGTAACTATGAAGTCATGATATCTGGTGATATATATATATATATATATATATATATAGAGAGAGAGAGAGAGGTAAACCAATTATTTTAGAGTCTAGGATATCTTGCTAGAACATTATTACTTGTGTAGAACCGCTCCCGTGGCCTAGTGGTTAAGAGCATCTGCCTCAGATGCGGGAGGTTGTGGGTTCGATCCACGGTCGAGTCATATCAAAGACTTACAAAAATGGTACTAGCAGCTTCCTCGCTTGGCACTCGACATTAAGAAGTTAGTGTTATGACTGGTCAGTCTGGTGTCGGGATAATGTGACTAGGTGGGACATTATTCTACGTTGTCTGCGGCATGATGCCCCAGTGCTAGACATCAATTTTAAATTGCCACACTGCTGACGTCATAACGATATAACTGAAAAATTGTTAAGGCTACATTAAAAATCATAATCACGTCATATTATCTTGAAATAAGTAACACATAAAAAGAGCAATATTTTTTTTCACTTTGAATTTTTCTATCCAATTCCATTGTAGATTTAATAAAGTTATTTCTTTCAGATTGATGATACTGGAGTTGAAGCGAAAGATATTGAGCTGGTTATGTCTCAAGCAAATGTATCCAGATCTAAAGCAGTTAAAGCACTGAAAAATAACAACAATGACATTGTTAATGCTATAATGGTGAGTAAGTTTTCATGCCCTGTAACATTTTTCTTCTCCATCAGGATGTATTGTTTACTCCCACTTTCCATTTAGAGAACCATGGGTTGAATATATAAAACCTGTCTCACTTTCAGAGTCCATGACATAACTTCCCAGGCACATATTGCTTTCTTATTAAATGGCTATATATTTTTCAATTTCTGCATTGCAGTATTAATAGCAGTTTTATACATATTATAGATTATGGAGAAATTGTTTAGATGCTTGTTTAATATAACTTCTGTAGACAAGAGTAGAATTCACAGTATATAAACATAACCTTGTGATTCTATTTGTTGTACATCAGAAAAGACTTGATTTTGATGTTGGTAATTGAAAGCGAACTGGTATGGTTGATATCAACATCAGTGTGATTATTGCAGTTCATCTGCATTCTTTGAACTTGTCAGAGAATTCTCAATGCAAGATTCTAAGACAAGTTGTCATTTTCTATCAATTTCAACTTGCATACCTCCCAAGTAACCAAATGCCAAGCACTGCCAAAAAATAATTTGATGAATTTGGTCTTTTTACTGCATGGCTTTCAAATAATTATGTTCTTCTAAACCCACAATGTTAATGGAGCATATTTCATTTATGTTATATGTATGTTCTTCCATACAACCATCTGGCTGGTTTCAGTTTAATTATCTGTTCTTGGAAAACTTGTTTGATGGTTTGTGCTTTGAGTAGCAAAGACCCATGTCAATTTAGTGCGAAAAGGCTATGGACTAGAAGAAAAAAAGTTTTGTCTTTCTCAAGCATCTCTTGCCACTCACTAATAAACTTGTTGATGGCTTTAACTTGAAATAAAGAAGAACCCTAAATAAGAATTCATAACGGAAGGTAATGTACCAATGTTTTCTATAAAATGTACCTTTTATGCATAGAAAATTTACAAGTTGACAAAAAAAGGATCCGAACATCAAAAAAATGTGTATCATTTGTAATCTTGCGCTCCATGTCGTGATAGTTCTGCACATTTTTGGCTTCAGACAAGTGAATTGTAAAGGATTAAAGAACAGCTTGTTCTATGATGACTGTTTGTCAGTGAAGATAATGGCTGATGGTCCAGTACAGATGCAATGCATTGGAAGAGAATATATTCATCATGAGGTCTCCATATAAAACTGCTAGGTTTAAGTTGACAAAATCAAGCCAAGATTTAATTTGTTTAAAACTAATCCAGTTTAAAACTTTACACTGATCAATGCTGTTTCAGATCTTTACTGCAGAAACTTTCATGTGTATATATTTGCACAAAAATGTGTGAAAATACTACTATTTTAGACTGCAGTAGTTTAAAAGATTATCAGACTTCAAGTTATGGAAAATTAGCAACCCATATGCATGGGTTTGGTCCAGATCTGAATTATTGAGTTTGATCAGGCCGTCTGACTAATTTTCCGTGAGCGTCTCAGACATTTTAATATGCTGTTTTTGAAGCAAAATACTTGCATCTTGAAGCGTTTGCTTTTACATTATGCATTATGTAGTAGAAATGTTCATTAAAGAGAAGCACATTGACAGAAGATGGGTCCATCAGCATTTTACACAGTTCAAACAGTCTTTAAATTTAGATTCAAGGTGATAAATGCAGTGTATAAGAAACACTGTTGACAGTTTTTGTCATGTATTGCTTGTATTTGAAGAGATCATTTCTACTGCAATGGGAAATTAAAATAATTCAAATAAAAAAGATGGACCGAGAAATGTGGCAAGTAGGCATAGACCTGGATGATTTTTTGAAAATGCAGTTTCAAAACAAAATTGATGACATCAAGGCCTAATTGTATGTTACAAACATTTTGCACACTTCTAAATTGATCACATTTCTTTAGCAGTATTTGATGTTTCATTGCACTTGACAGTTATGTTTGATCTGACAGGGCTGGGATTGGAAGCTAAATCTATATTTGGCAGTATTTTGAGCAAGTAACAAGTTCATAGCTATAAAATAATGAAACAATTCCTTAGTTTTTAAAATGGGTCCACTTGGAGTCCTTTTTTCCATTGGTAAGCTGGAGAAGACACCAGTTATTTTTGTCTTTTTGCAATTAGCCTTTGTCAGTGTGTGAAATGATTGGCACTTGACACAAGTGAGAAAAACGAGAATCTTGGAATGTATTAATAAGATACAGCATAAGTTGGCAACAGATAGAGACCATTATATATTGGGTGCCTGTTGAAAACCCATTCGATATAGAAATCTTAAATCTACTTTCAAAAATAAGTCGTAAATGATAGGTCAAAAGTTCTTTCCGCTGACAATTGTTATGTTATAATTTTCTTTAGTTTACTTTCCTGGTTTAATCTTTCTTCCTACATCTTGAAGGTTCAACATAAAATACCTATTCTTTATTGTATTATGCTTTTCAAATCCCAGTCAGCGCTAAAAAAAATGATTCTTTAAAAAGTTTCTTAATTATTATGTTAAATTTCCAATCTCATTTATAATGTTATATTTAAATGTTAATTGCACAAGTTCTTTGATCACTCTGATAAAATGTCAGTCATTGTCCTGATGAAATAATGCCTTGTTTTGTTTTGCCTTTTTCAGGAATTAACGATGTAATGTTTGGAACAACTACCATCTTCACCTGTACATATATTCCTGCCCGTTTGTCCTTGTCTTGTCTGCCTGTTGCTGGATTCTTTGTGATAATTTATGTATCAGATTCCTTCAGAAAATACATGAACAAAAAATCGGAGTTAGTCTTATGTATTTTATCTTTTTAGCTGATTACTGTTCATCCATCTGCTGGCAAAATATTTAATTACTACATCTCATCCAAGTTTTAGAAAATTGAATGATTGCCATCACTTGGTTGATAAAGAGAAAATAATCTTGAGAACCAACTAAAGAAAAACTTAAGTCCTCCCAGTCTCATGATATGTCAGACCTATGAACCCTTTCCATTTTGCATTGTCTTACAAAAATTAACATCAAAATACAGACTTGAAAAATAAAAGGAAAAACTATGGTAATATGATTGTTGTGGTAAAATCCAGGTAATTGACTTCTTCGTGTTTGATTTGAATGCGCTTTTCACATTAGCTTTAGTGGAAGTAGAGAACCTGAGTGTTTTTATAGCAGCATCTCAAACATATTAGATTGGAATATTTTTCCTTGCAAAGGATCATCATGATTGTTGAATATATAAATTTTTTTTGTTAATATGGTATCTACTGCTTCGGTCACCTAGTGGTTAGAACATCCACCTCGGATGTGGGAGGTTGTGGGTTTGATCTCTGGTGGAGTCTTACCAAAGACTTGCAAAAATGGTACTAACGGCTGCCTCGCTTGATGCTGACATGGTCAGCTGAGAAAGAAATTTTCTTGTATTTTAGCTCTACTATTCTAACCATGAAAGCTTATGCAGTGGTCTTGTCTATCATATATTATACCAATTTATACACGAGGAGGAATGCCATGAAACTTACCCCAGATGCTTTTAACAGCACCTATTCATATAAAACGGCTGCATGATCGGGCTGTTGATATCTTTTTTTTAAAAATGGCATCCAGCAAGCAATGCTTGTTTAAGACAAAATGGAAAAAAAACTTCAAAAAAGTGTTGATAATCAACACAAGAATAAAACGAAGTAATCAGATGCTTGTGAATAAAAGCTGGAAAGACAGTTTGTTGGCCAATTTGATAATTCTCGTGGTGGAAGATGTGATTGCCATCGTCATGTGAAATGGAAACAGAATTTTCAAGAATTATGTCCATTTGACAGCATCAAGCCATTGAGTTGCATAGGGTTTGAGACTAAAGTTTGTGCAACTGTACTAGTGGTAAATAAAGTCTGTGTATTATACAAATTTTTAAGTTAAACATAGTGTTTATCGTCACTGTCAAGCTTTTATTTACATTTTCCAGCTTTACAGTAGCAGTTATTGATAGTTTGTTCCACCTTACTGAAAACTGGTCAATCTTGTGGAAACAAATCAACTGTCTTACTGAGATGAGTTCGTTAGGGTTGACAGGTCTGTAGTAAGTCCTCTAGGAGATGGTGTTCTTTGGGTGTCCAATATGATAGCAACAGCAAAACTTGAATAACTCTTTGCTTATTCCTTAGCAGATCATCGTGTGATTAAAAGGTTTGTTACAACATAGCAATGGTTATAAATGAAAACTGCCAATTCCAGCATGTAATGTGGTGGACAATTTTGAAACTTTTGTGTCTTCAAAAACATTAATCTGCATGGGGTTGTCAATAAAAGATCTCTGTAATGTATTTAATAGGCACTAAATTAGAATGGAACTAATCTAGTGTCTAATGTGGCTGCCATGGCATGTATGTAGACAATTTTTACATGCTCTAGAAAAACATAAGTATAATGGTATTTGGTTTTGACACTTTTACATCATGATGGAACTAATGACCAACAGAAATTAATGTGTCTACCATAGTGCCTGACATGCCAATCTGTACACTTTTTCCCACCAAATTGTCTTGCACTCGCCTGTATATGCATTAAGCTTTTAAAGTACATTAAAAAAATGACCAAATCAATGGAAGTTGTTAACATCTACATGTCATGTAAGTATATTTTACTAAATTATTAGGCACACACTTCTAATATACCTAGCACATAGTCAAAATTGGTAACAACTCTTCTAAATATTGTATTATATATTAATTCAATATTGTAACCTATGCAGTTGCCAATAATTGATGCTGTTTACAAGTCCAATTCATGACTGCTTAAATACATCCATCTGACCAGCCAAGGAGAACTAGCATGGAGTGACCTTTGGCCAGGCTTTAAATAAAGGCGGAAAATTGCAATATACTCCAATTGCCAGGGTTCCCGCGGGTCATGGAATCCTGGAAAAGTTTTGGAATTTAGAAAATAAATTTCAAGGGCCTTGAAAAGTTATGGAATTTGTCAAAACCTTGCTAAGTTTTGGAAAAGTCATGGAATTTCTGACAATGGAGTTAAAAAAATGATTACTCCAAATTTCAACGAGTACCGATTAAATAAAACACGATAAAATTACGATCGATAAAATTTCAGGGTTCCCGCGGGTCATGGAATCCTGGAAAAGTTTTGGAATTTAGAAAATAAATTTCAAGGGCCTTGAAAAGTTATGGAATTTGTCAAAACCTTGCTAAGTTTTGGAAAAGTCATGGAATTTCTGACAATGGAGTTAAAAAATTGATTACTCCAAATTTCAACGAGTACCGATTTAATAAAACACGATAAAATTACGATCAATAAATGGTTTCATTAAATATAACAAGAGTAAGTTCCCATAACAAGAGTATCACGTGATTTCCGGTGTAGTTCGATTGGAAAATTCAAATGAACAGCCGCGCCGCTTTGAGCAATAACCGCTTGAAGGTCTATCAAGAGGAAGCCAATTTCTTCCCAAAAAGTCTGTTATTTCTTCAACCTAAGGTACAAGGTAAGTACTAATTTGGTTTCATTTATATTTTTCTCTTAATTTTGTATAGCAAGAGTAAGTTCCCTAACAGTATATCTCACATGATTTCCTTTGTAGTTCCATAGGGAAATTAATGTTGTTTGCTGCACCATTTTTAGCAATTAGCACTTCACGATATATCAAAACGAAGTTAATTTCTTCCGAGAAAGTCACTTATTTTCTCGATCTAATGCACATGGTAAACACTAATTTTGGTTTCATTTATATTTCTCTTCTTTTTTTTTCGGGTCTGTCGTAACATCCCATACGGCATAGTCATTCTTTTATTATGGCAGATGGTACGGTACGACCTGATTATAATTGTTATTGTAAATTTCATATTCTTATTTTGGGCAGTTACTTTACATTCATTTCAGAATATTAAAAAAAAAAACTATAGTTTTCGTTCGGAAGCGGTTTTTAGATGACCAGCCAACCGTACTGAAAAAAAATTAAGAGAACTGTTTTAATATTAGACCCGTCTTGGTCTCCCAATTAAATTCACCCGATTTTCCAAAACCCCAATAAAAATAAATATTTATAGTAAATAAATACTAGAATAGATCGTGTATTGAAGAAAGAAAAATATAGATCGTGTATTGAAGAAAAATATTTGAATTCAAAATTTAAAAAAAAAAATTGCAAGAAGACCAGTCAAAATTCCAGTAATATTACAGTGTGGGAAATTTGACTTCCATTTTTCAAGAGGGTTGCCATGTTAGGATAAAACAATTATTGCCTATGCAATTTACTGGTATTGATGTGTCATAAAGCAACAAGCATACGAGTCTGATTATTTGATTTTACACGTTTTCTGCAAGTCTGAGCTTAGATTTTCACATTTATAAGGTTATTAGGATATTATTAACGTGTATAAAAGGATTTAAGTATAAGTTACCATAATTTGATACTTTAGACAAAAAGAGGAGTTCGGTTTTGTTCCTATCAAAAAGATATTTAAAACTACTTTACAAAATGTTTTCAAATGCACCAGAGACTGAAATACAATTCCAGTAAAGAATATTTGACAGGAGGTTACAACTAAAATAATTCAACATGATGGGTGAGTTTTAAATATTTATTTCTCAAACGAAGTAGGAACCATTCAGCATTTATTGGGATGAGTTTGGTTACACCTCTGAAAATAAATGATGCAAAGAACTAGAATTCAATTAAATTTTAAATTGTGACGTGACATTCTTGGTAACAAAAAAATATTAGTACACAATGATTTATATTTATATATATATATATATATATATATATATATATATATATATATATATATATACACATACATACATACGTGGTTCTGAATAAAACCTTTGAAATGTAGTCTGCACGAGTTCTGTATTGCAAGAAAGAAGAATTTTCACGATTTATACATGTAGTGAATAAAATCCTTCCATATGATATAAGCACTTATCTGCATTAATAATACTAAAGCTTCACATCCGTGTTGTTGTCTTTAAACCACAGACAATAGTGAATGTAAATTTGATGAACCGAATTTTAGTTTTACTGGTCAGAGACGAGAAAGAGTTTATGGGATGATCAATTGATTATCTTCTACTACCAAAAGTTTGTTATTGCCACACCTCAGCGATTTAGAAAATTGCCTTGAAAACTATATACACTATGGATGCCTCTCGAGTGTATCGTCACATCATTGACTTCTAGTCAATGTTAATTGAAAAAAGTATCGATGTGATATCCAATATGGCCTCCTGAATGTATTTTCATAACATCGAGTTTCGCTGAAAGGTTTCTGATGTATTGCGGTTGTTAAATGAATCTTGCCAATCATATGCAGACATTGTGCACCCTCCATATTTTTCCGTATTTAATAGGGGAAAAAATACGGAAATACGACTTCAAGAGCTAAATCCGATTTTGTGAGGTAAAATGTAGACAATTTGTATTTGGCAAGTAGGAAAAACAGAAAGGAAAGAGGTACGAAAAAAAAGCAGTACGATCAAACCTGGTTATCTAAATTACGTTGTGGGTGTCGAAAAATCGTTGACATAAGCGGGTCCCGAGATAACGGGTTTTAGTTGATAAATCTACTTGAAGAACAATGATTATACATCTGAAGTACCAACTGAAATTTTGTTTGTTTGTTTGGGGGGAGGTTGTTTCTAAAAGCAAATGGCATTTCTAATGCACAATAAAAGTGATTATTCAGCCATGTCTGGTTGCAGAAAAATATTGGCTGTCTTTTAAATGAGATTAAGTAACAAGTAAGTTTTTTCTTTCGTTACAGCTGACTTGTGACTACCGGCAACATTTAACTGAAATATTCGTGAAAATTAATGGGGTTGGGAGGGGTCTTTTTAAGCGTCCTTGGTTCGTTTACACCGATATCGATAAAATTTACCCTAAAATAAACTTTTATGATTAAAATACTTTTATTTTGTATTTATGTTGTAATTTAGATGGATACGCAATGCAATAAGAAATAAAACTATCTTAATCGATAAATTCCTCGGCATTTATCGAAACGAAAAATCATATTTATAGGTTACTGCATTTGTATGGAAAAATATGAACGAGTTTTTCGGATGGTAAAACTGCACGACCTTGGTAGTGCAGTATATCCATCCGAAAAAAATAAGTTCATATTTTCCCATACAAATGCAGTAACCTTTTAATTATATGCTCATTTTCTAATTCTTCCCAATGCTTAAATATGTAAACAAAATTACACTACAATAAACAAAGTACCCGATTATATGCTATTTTCCAGACTAAATATACAAAGCGTAGCTGCATCAATACACAGCTGTTTAAAAATATGAAGATGGTTGGTAGCCTTCTCATTAATTGCTTAGGCATTTCATCTACTTGTCAAACCTTATAGGTTGCAATTACTCAGTTCTTATTGTTTGGACTAGGTTATGCGTTAAGTAATTCTATGTGGCAGTGGATGCCATGGAATTGTATTGGCTTCTTAATCCACACGCAATATCTGCAATTTAAACTCGCTAAAGTACTCACTAATTATGCTAATTATGTATAATTCCACTACTGGCCAAGGTTTAACTTTATAACCCTTATTCAGGTCGGGGGGGGAACAATATATATATATATATATATATATATATATATATATATATATATATATATATATATATATATATATAGCGAGAGAGAGAGAGCTCTTAAGAAACTGATTAAAATCAGTGACGTTTCGGTGGTGTGTTTAGCGCATTTTTTCAAACATTCTAACAATCTCAGTTATAATAATATTTTGAATTGTGGGTAAGCATAAAAACTTTTTGCTGAAATAAAGTTATTACTTAAATGTAAAAGCAAAACATTATATAAATAATAATTGGGAAACAGTGGGTAGTATCGCAAACTTCACTTTGAAAAGGGAGTTACATTATTTGATCTAATTTAATTCATTTTCACCTTATTTAAAATTACAAAGTCCCTAAGAAGTGGTCAATTTTGTAATTTTAAAATTATTTTTAAATATATGGACAATGGAAGTACATCTAGTATATGCGACATCCTTATGTTTATTCATTCATGTTTCTATATTTATTCATTGAATAGATATTTGTATGTGAATTAGATTTTTAAAATTTTATGCTCATACCGACTGCAGGTGTTAGAATAATTTTGGCACCAACAAGAGTCTGATTCTTACGAACTGCCTTGCATTTTGTATCTTGAAACGTTGCACGATAAAATATTCGAATATCAGACAATAAGGGATATTCGCGCTGTTTTTTAACTTTAAGTTTCATTAGTAAGTTTTAAATAAAGTTTTGTGCGTAATTGTAAACATAATGTGTAAATCAATGCGAAATAATAATTATCGTAATAAAATTAAAATAATTACTAGCTTGCTAGGCAGCTAGCTATCTGCCGGTCTAGTTGGATTGCAAGCTGGCTTTCTCTGTGTAAACGAGTCCGCTTAAAAAGGAGTCGTGTTCGGATAAATCCCGGGAGTTATTCAGGGGCAATAACTCTATAAAACTTATTCTGTTTGCTGTAGACCTTCAGAAGAGAAAGTAGGCGACAAGAAACGGAAAAGGAAGAAAGAAAAGCCGCAAGAAGCGAAAGTAAATGGTCTAACAGCATATAATTTTATCATCGGAATTACTATTTTTACTTTGCTATTTGTTTGTTTTTGTGTTTATTGCTCATATTGATGGTGTTGATACAAGAGGAGTTGATCCGGTCTTACAGGTATTATAAGATCTTGCTTTGATATGGCCAGGCAGTGAGCATGGAGATATCGACCGCTGTCTGTCTGTTGGTCTCTCTGGCTCTGGCTGTTCTATGACTATTGAAAACTTCTTGTAAGTTTGTGCTTTGATGTGTACATGTATTAATTGCATGAAAACGAAAGGGTCTTGTAGCTAAGGACCTGCTCCTTTATAAAGTGATGCTTGTGATATAACTATGTAAGGACGGATGAATGTGGTAGGCAACCTAGATTAATTTCAACATGCGCACCCCACCCACCCAACTACGGAATGTTTTGGCTATATATCGTAATAGTAATATGGTTCTTGGTATTTGTTTATCTGCGTACGTCTAGGAATTCCGTCCCTGCACGTATTTCAATTAAAAACAAGCATAAGATATGAGCCAGATGAAAGTTGCACAGATTCTGAATTCATATTAATAAAAAAAAACCTGATTACATATTAAATTGTATTATTATTATTATTATTATTATTATTATTATTATTATTATTATTATTATCATTTGATATTAAAATATCCTATTAGGAATACTGAGCTGTTTGCAAAAAAGATAACTTTATTTGAGTCCGAGATTATTTGTGGGTCTTTTTCTGAGGTAAAAACATAGTAATTAGCCAGAATTGCGGACAAGATAGGTATATAAATGTATGCCCATTTGTTTGTGCATATTACCATTATAAAGGATTCAATTTTCGTTTTTAGCCTGCCTGTTACGGCGTCCCTCTGTTTAAACTTCCTTGTCTCAGTCAGACAGGGATCAAGGTAAATATGTTTCCTTTGTCAAACCCTTTTCAGCAGGAATTGAACAAACGCCAATTTAGTCATAACACAAGCATGTCTATGTGAGCATGTCTTGCACAGATATGCAGTTGAAAAAAGGGGTTACACAGTTCTAATTCCGCGAATCAATCAATACTGAACGAATTTTATGTTAGCCTTACGTCAACACTGTAGATCTTCTATATATGCCATATTATAGTTATTCAATAGTTTGGATGCCTTCATTTTCTACATGAAGGATTTAAGGTACTAAAATTATATGCAGTCATTTGGACAATGATAACCTATGTTGTTGGAGCATCCGCCTCGGCTAAGGAAGGTCGGGGGTTCGATCCACGGCTAAGTCTTACCAAAGACTTATAAAAATTGTAATAGCAGCTGCATGACTTGGCCTTCTGCATTAAGAGGTTAGTGTTATGACTGGACGGCCTGGTGTCATGATAATGTGACTGAGTGGGACATCATGCTACATGTCTGTGGCATGATACCTCAATTCTAGACAATACTACAAACAGGGGTGAAATTGACGGAAAATAGTGTCACATGCAATGACAGAAATTCAAGACGGGCAAGATTATAATGCAAATATATGATACGAAAATCAGGACATCACATCTAAATCAGAACAGGATTATACAAATGTCTCCCTCTCTTATATATAATAACTTCTATTTTAACAGAGAAGAAAACGCGCATTATACTAAATTATACCAAAGTCTCATATCAATGTAAATTTTAGTCTATATATATATATATATATATATATATATATATATATATATATATATATATATATATATATGTGTGTGTGTGTGTGTGTGTGTGTGTGTGTGTGTGTCTTTTAAATCGATTTAGAAGTAGAGATGTATGTAAATCATACAGGTAGGTATGTGTATGTAAACGTCGATAGGTATGTACATATAATTTAGGTTGTTAGATGAATTATTAGGCAAATATAACAGTATTTTGTTAGATAGTTCCTCTAGTATAGTTTTCTATTTGTTTGACAAAAAAAGGGAATAGTCACAGACCATGGAAGTTTTTCTCTAAGTCAAAGCAAGACAAGTAAATAATTTTAGCAACATGGCTATGGCAGTTAAATGCCTTGCCCAGGGACACACCACCGTAGCTGACCCAAACTATCCCGAATGTAAGATTCAATTCAACACCCTTTTGTTTGAGAGTCGAGCACGATACCATTGAGTCACCGCAGCCCCTGACCCTGTAAACAATAATTACTCTGTTTTTAAACTGATGCTTTAAAGGAACACTATTTCATAATATGACAAAAAATACAAATTTCAGAAAACATTAGGAAAATATAGTCCTTGTATAAAAACGTTTTCTGACCAATAAAGTACTGTCAAACATTTCGGTTTACATAGTCGAAGAAAATCTTTCAGAGTTACAAAAGCGTCGGAGACGTTTTCGAGTTTATAAATAGCGAACATGAACTATATATATATATATATATATATATATATATATATATATATATATATATATATATATATATATATATATATAACTGCGGCTTAAGAGATACATATTCGAACAACTACGACTTAAAGCACACATATTAAAACAACTGCTGCTTGAAGCATACACATTTGAGCAACTGCGACTTAAAGCAGAACAGCTGCGGTTTAAAGCATACACATTCGAAAAACTACCACTTAAAGCATACATATTTCGAACAACTGCGACTTAAAGCATACATATTTCGAACAACAGGCTTAAGGTATACATTTTCGAACAAGTGCGGCTTAAAACAAATGTATCCGAATAAATGCGACTTTTAGCACACATATTCGAGCAACAGCGATTTAAGCATACATATTAGAAAAACTGTGCCTTACGACATACATATTCGAACAAGTGTTGTTTTAAACTTACATATTAGAACAACTGATGCTGTTAGCTAGAAGATGATTACATGTAAACATCGTGCTACATACCAGCAGAAGAAATGTTTTGAGAAACAAATTATATACAGACGGGATTAATTTCATGAAAGGAGACAAAGATAAAATAAATAGCAGAATCTACAACAAATACAATGGAGTGACGCTCTATGCTTCTGACGTATGAAAATGTTTCGAGGTAAGTTGATACAAGAGAATTAAAGGAGTCTAAATACAATTAATGACAAACATAATTAATAGTTTCAAATAAATTAGTAATGAATTTTAAATAATGGATACTGCTAACGTAAATGGGTCATTAATTTAGATCTTTATGAAAAACTGATACTTTTATTATTGTTCCTTCTTCATAAAGCTATTTTCAACAAGTCCTTATACGTGCAAAATACCCCTCCACTACCCACGCATAACGTTATCATACAAATATATTTATTTAGTACTATATTTTATTTACATTTGTTAGTATGCATTTGGCTACTTTTTTACGGCATTCATTCAGCCTCGGTCGTTCACCGTGATGTGTCTTTGGGCAAGGCATGATATTCGAATTACTTCGCAACTAAATGGTATGCATATGGTGGAAATAATCATTTTCGTATTTTGCGTAGCTTAGAACTTTAAAGACTTTAAAGAACAATAATTTCACCGGGTGTACTCACTTTTTAAGAAGACCATATATATTTTAGGTATTGTTCAAATGACCTTAACTTTCCTTTGTTTTGATTGAGGTGTAAAATATAGGTCAAAGAGTATACAGCTTGACCTTACTTCAGATGTGCATCTCTCAAATACCCGCTGGCTTTGCTTGGTTATTTTCACTTCCTGGACTAAAGAAGTAAATTGTAAAAGAAAGAAGCCGATAACTTTGCTTTCCATTTTATACATTTTGTAATTCATTGAATTCATTTTCAGAAGCTGGTATTGTCTAGTCTGCCAATTTTCATTTTCCCGATATTAATATCTGCTAAATATAACATACTTTTGAATGATTCAGGTTGATTTGTTTTAGCAAATGGATCAGCTGTTTTAGTTTGCTGTCTGTTTAGATCATGTATAATTTCCACAAGTACAATATCCAAAGAAATGTTATTCACAGTACATGGACGTAACATAGAGATATAACAACAATTTCTCCAATGTGCATGTTGCAATATAAACAACTTCATCTTACACCCACCAGCCTCTCAGAAATTGATAATATATGTAGTGCGCCCCCTGTGTTGCTGTGACATACTACATTAAACCATGTTCAGTCAATGATTTAATTGGGATCCACCTGGACTCCACAATAATATGATCGATTGTTCCTTTTTAATCCCTTATTATATTTAGCATATAGTCTCTACTATTTATGAAGCAAAAAGAACGAAGGAAAATAATTGTTTAAATGAGTCAGTATGCATCACAGTTATGCTACTATAACGACACATACTTTATATGTGTTATTTGTTTCTTATATGGCATGATTCTAAAAATGATTGGTTCGGCAACTTTGAGAGAGTGGAGTCCTTTTGTTTTTATTTACACCTTTTTTTCCAATACAAGTCTGGCAAAGTTGTTTCTTTTGCAGAGTGAGCACATGAGTCAGCAAGAAAAAATGGCAGACACAGAGAAAGTAAGCTCCACGATAGATATCGAACACATTGATGAATATTCCATTACAATGTCACAACCCATCCAAGAGGAAACAAGTGATGATAAAAAGGTTGGTTCATCGTTTGTCTTTATGAACCATTTTTGTGGGTTGAGGGATCGGATTGGCAATCATAAGTGTTTGTGGAGGTACATATAACTCATTTAGTATATGGGAAATACAGACCATTCATGATAATAGAGTTAAATCAAACATTTCAGATTTTGAGTAACTGTTTCAAGTGTACATAAAGAATTCAAGTTAAGAGAACGTTTTGCGTATTAAATATCTGTAGGGGATTTGTATTCGTGAACAGAGGTAATGAGAAGAGCACATTCAAACCTTTTTTAAGCAGGCAATTTTGATTGTCTGTGTTTATTTATCAAAGAATTCCGGTTGAGAATGCCCGCTTTTACATAATCAATGCCTGATTAGAGATGCACAAATATTTTGTTTCACCTACGCGAGCATGACATATGAATTTGGAAAGTAACTTAACTGAACAGTGATGTTTATTGTTCCATTTCTGTGGCAGACAAGATAATAATACGACTGGCTAGCTATACTACCATTTCAAGCAAATATCTATTGGAAATCTTACAAACCCAAGTGCAATCATGAATGTGTTACTGAAGTTAATAAGAACCGTAAGAAGGATTTTTCAAAAGCAATTTTACTCTAATAATTGCTTCAATTCGATTTACATCTCAGTGACCCAGGCGGATGTCTAGAAAATCATTCTTCGCATGTTCCCAAATAAATGGTTGTGTCATCATGGAGTTTTCAATATAATAGTTCTGTATATATGCCTAGTTCATTAAATAATGCCATCAACGATATGACATCTGATATTGGTTGTCCCTGACTTTGAAATTGATTTAAGCAAATCTTGCTAAAGAATTATCCTTAAACGGACGGTCGTTCCGATAAGTTTATTATTATGTTTATAGTTTATATTTTAGGACACTCCCTTTCCTGTGACAGTTGCAGGTCCAAATAATAACTGATGCTAATTCGAACGCAGAGATGACTGCCTTTATTGCCATCTTGGAAAGCTTATATTGTTTATGCGACTGGTTTGATATGAAATTCACTTATCTGATCGTGAAGCTTACACCTTAATGACAATCTTGGAAACTGACAACTACGTCTCTTGAGCGAACTGTGCCATTTTCCTGGTGTTTGAATTAAAACGTATTTTGGTTTGACTTTGTATCTAGCTGCATA
The DNA here is from genome assembly GCA_016746295.1 of Potamilus streckersoni. Lineage (NCBI taxonomy): Eukaryota > Metazoa > Mollusca > Bivalvia > Unionida > Unionidae > Potamilus > Potamilus streckersoni. The sequence goes on from JAEAOA010001018.1 coordinate 491,067, forward strand.
CCAATACCGATGCTGATAGTCAAATAATCTGCCATGTACTTGATGTACATAATCTCGACTTTATGGCTGCATGTGATTGTGATAATAATAATAATAATAATAATAGGAATAAGTCAAAGAGATTTTTGTTAAATCTAATTTATGGATATATCCGAAGAATTGTCTTAAGGAAGCCTATTTAATCACTTGCTTTTTAATTCATTATTATAATGAAACGAATTTTTGGATAACTATATCGTTAGGAAAACAAAAAATATCAAACATCTCGTGTGTTATTGGGATTTTTGATCGGCCAGTAGAGCTCGAACCGGACGAGAGATTATTGAACAGATTGTTTCTTGTGTAGTTTGAAGCTGATACAGAAGTCTGAGCTAAGTGGATTCTTTTATTTTCGTCAAACATGTCTTGCTCTTGCAATAGGACTAGAGTTGTGTCTTTTACAGATGAAGGATTTATGTCAGCAAGGGCAGATAAAATCCACAGATAAATTGAAGACTTCGGCAGACATCGATGACTTTGCCGAACAGCCTAACACATGTTATGATTTTGTCGAGAAGGATTCAGGTGAAACTGGAGAGGTTTGTTCCAATTTGACATTTTGAGAATCTACTACCACTTTACATTGGAAGTTCCATATTAGGATTTGAGTTATGGTGAGAAAGAATTTGCAGAACATAGATGATGAGAAAAGTTCTCTCCAAGCTGTGAAACGCAGCAACTGTAGGACAAAAAAGTTTTGTATTCTAAGACAATCATCTGGTTAATAAGAGTTTATTTGTCACATAATTACGCTCTTGATCAATATCAAAATATTGCATATGTAATGTTTTACGCATCTGAAAACATTTGCTCTGAATATTTTGTACTCTGTGGTAGCATTCCAATAAACAAGTTGATTGTCAGAACTCTTTCACTGATTTTAAAGCACGAAATACAGACTCATATTTTGAATACTTCTTGAGGACGATAATATAAATATATCAAAACGTTGTTATTTTAATGAAGGAACTTGATATATCTCCAGAATACACCGAATATTATCATTTCAGTAGCTTGTCTTTTCGTCCCCAAAATCCGTTATCTATACATGTAATAAACCTAGCTTATGTGTATATTTTGATATGCTTTGCGACAAGACATTATGTTCAAACAAAGACCATAAACAAAATATAGTACTATACATAAGATATATTATGAACGTTTTATCTCAAACAAGTACGATCATATTTGCTTAGTTTTGTTATCTAAACTTCAGAGATAGTTGCAATACTATAATGCTGAAATGACCGAAGAGACGCACTAATCGTGTTTTTTTTTTTTTTGTTTGGCACATAGAGGAATATCTTTGCGAGGAATTCTTGGAAAAATTTGGTTTTAAAATGAAAAGGGGACAGCATACAGGAAGCTGAATCTTGTTTTGTTTTTAGGAAAGTTCTTCTCCTATTAATTAGGTGAGATGTTGTTCCTTTTCAGATCGAAGATGTCAGTTAGGAATCACATATGTAAGATCCATATAAACTCAAGACTGCAGAAAACACATTACTTCGGCGGGCTACCTAGCACAATCGCACATCCAATGCAAGAGGTTAACTCATTTATCTCCTATTATGAGCCATGATCAGTTGATGAAGGTGGTGGTTGTTGAACAAACGTAATTTCAATTCTCCTGAGTTTATAATAATAAAAACACTGAAAAAAGAGACTTTTCTTGGATGACTTTATTGCTTTCTTAGCCTTCATGAAGGCGAAATTTGATCATAGAAGTTAATAAATTAAAACAAAAATAATTTATAAGCTAAAGACTTTGTCAAACACAATTTGTTGTCATATTTATCCTCACCAGCCACACAACAACACATAGCATCTCTAACTAGTTTTGTTTACGTTCTCTTGTGTCTTGCTTGAAAATCTTGCTATTTCTACGTACTTTTCACTAAATTTATCTTGCCATGATACGCATCAGTCCTTAACGAAAATGGTTTCTTTCAGCCTTCCAACTTTTTGACCATGGCGGCTATCTTGACAAGTTTTTTATTTCACTAATATACTTCTGAATACATTTCTTCTAGGTCATAAAATAAAGCAATCGATGGTGAAAAATCTGACATTAGCTGTCACTAAAGCCATGGTAGAAACAAAATTTAGCTATAGCGATCGTTCTTAAAATGAAATTCATTGCTACAGTTTCTTTAATTTTTGTTTTAAAACACTTTGTTTTGCAATAGTTGCAATTTCCTATATTGATTGATGCTGATCAGACCTCCAAGATGACTGATTTTATGGACATCTTCGAAAATCTTTGTCGTATTTCAATGAAGTGCTAAAGCATTATGCATATGTTTCCATATAAAATTTGTGCTCATCTGATCCTCACTTAATATAGTGACCATTTTGAAAGATTATCATCACATATCTTGAACACATTATTGGCACTGGCATAGTGTTCAGCATATATGCACCTTTGTGAAGGAGTTAGCAAATCAGATCTCATTGATACAGAGATCAAGCCAAAGGTCGTTGCTAGCCTTTTTGTGAACGATTTAGGTTGCGGAGACGATGTTATTTAATTTACAACATAGTTTGTCCAGAGTTTGTATCTAGCTGTATTCAAATAAGGAAGCTGATAGTCAGTACTCAGGCATTGCATTTTAAGCCAATCGTAATAACTTTACATAAATATGGAATTGTGAGCATGATAATATAACTAGGTGGAATATACATTTGTTTTAAATGAAGTTTATGGATGTATCTGAACAATATTTTAAGTGATGTTAGTTTAATCAATCAGAGATTGATTCAGAAGCATGCATGTAACAACATGAGAATCGGTAAATATGTGGGTAGGAGAACAGGATTCGGACTGCTTGAAAATTCCTCAAATTTCTGATCTGCTGGTAGAACACCAACGTCTATGATGGATTCTTATACATTTTGTTCAAGACGACTTTTGATACTGATAACTAGGCAACTTGTTCGAAGTGGATTATTTTATCTTCGAACTAGTGTTACCCTTGCAGTCTGTCGAAATGTTTCTTTTTTCTATCAACGAGTTAAATCAGCAAGCGCCGATGGCAGTTACACAGATGTTTAAGTCTCCGACAGACATCCACAACAATGGCAATCATCCCAGCACAGTTTCTCAGCCTGTCCAGGAGGATTCAGGTGGAATTAAAGAGGTTTGTCCCTCCTTTAGTTTTATTACAAGGTGGTATGAAAAATAGAGTGATGGGGAGGTGGGTCTGACATAATTGTTTTGAGGAGTTATCTAAATACATTATTAAGTGCGTACTTTATATTTGTTCAAGTAGTGTGGAGGATCGTAATACAATCATGTCAGATTTTGATTAATATTACAGTTTATATGGAGCATTCCATATTGTGAAAAAATATTTTATGGATTTGAATTTTGCTGAGAAACCTTTTACGAAAAAACGGATGATAATAGCACTTTCAAGCCTGTCATAAACAGCCACTGTGTGAAAAGTTACAATTATGGCCTTCTAAGACAGATATCTTTACAATACAAGTTTGTTTCTCACATTATTGTGCTTAAAAGTGCCTTGGTTTGCAAAATCAAAGCATTTAGATGGTTGCGGTGATTCCAATTTTACCTATATCTAAAGAAAACAGCAGTTTAGAAAAGTCGCTTCATCTGAACAATTTTGTTCCTTTCTCAAGTTGAATTCAAATAAACAAGTTAATAGTCAACACTCTTGGATTGATCTTGAGGCAATAAAATCTAAACTTAGGTTTGCAGGGGGAATGTTGTGTTAGAACAATAATTGAAATATGTCAAATAAGTTATTCATACATATAGATCATGGGTATGCCTGCGGAATATATTGAGTGTTTCCATTTCAGTCGCCTTTTCGTTTTTTCCAGTATTGTGTAGTCATGTAGCACATTGACCTTCTGGATGTGTCGTGACAGGCTCGGAGACAATTGCTATAACCTGATATCATTTTCAGACGCAAAACCAAGTTATTTAAAGCAAGTACAAACATATTTTGGCTAGTTTTTGTGCTAAGGAAACTCAGAGATTGTTAAAATAGTACAGAGTTGTAGAGGCTAATCGTAAATTCCTGGAGATGTTTACGGCATGATGTGCATTAGTCTTTGCAAAGTATCTTGCAAAGTTTTCATCCTTGAATTATTTTAAAATGAAAACTTGGCAGCTCGCATAGAGTGTCATTTTGTATCTGTAGATAGTTCTTCTCCCTTTAATTTTTGTTCTTGCAGATTGTGGATATCCGTCAGGGCCAACATATATCAGACGCAGACAAATCTGACGCACCAGCATACTTTGATGATCAGTCCGTAATAATATCACATCCAATCCAGGAGGAATCAGGGGAAAATATAAAGGTTTGTCCCATTATTTCCTTGTATGAACCGAGATGAGTTATTGGATGTGGAGGTGGTGGTTGAGGCAGATCTGGTTTGATGACTCCTGAAATTATATTAACAGAGATAATGGATACTGATGCTTGGAACGTTTGTTATTGGTCATTAAGGGGTTGGTTTCTACCAGAAATTCTTGTATAGTTTCACTCCTAATGGTTTGAATCCTGCAAACATTCTATCTTACTAAACGTTTACTATTTTGTCTTTTAAAAAGAGTTCTTAACGATAAAGTTACGAAAGAGCTGCTTCCTTTGCAGAACGAGGGTCCGAGTCAAAAGACGCAGATGGCTGCTGCAGAGAAATTCAAAGCTCCAATAGACGTTCAGGACTTTACCGAAAAGATCATCACAGTCTTACAACCCATCCAAGAGGATTCTGGGGGAAATACAAAGGTGAGTTCTTCCTGAACAATTGATATAGTGTAGTAATAGTGGCCGGAAATGGTGAGTCTAATATACATAGATATAAACCATTTCAGATTTTTGGGGAATGAATATTGATTTATCTGCCATGTATAATCATGTATTGTCGGCACTAATTTCGTTTCCTCTCAACAAAGTTTGAAAGATAAAGTGAATTAAAATGACATTTGATAAGAAGTTTTATATTGGAAAGATCAAAGTCAGGTTCGAGTTTCAACTTGTTACACAGAGCTGATGACGCATAAAGGTTCTAAGTTGTAATCAAAGATCTCAGGCTTGACACGATATCATGTTAGCCTGGGTTGGCTGACTCTGTTTGTTTCCCTTGGAAAGTGTATATGTGTGTGTGTGTGTGTGTCCTAAATGAAAAATGGCTTCAACCGTATCTCAATATAATGTGTATCGTTACATTCTTGTCGCTCCTTACCCCTGGCAAAGTGGTCATTTTGTTGTGTTGATTTGGTAAATATGTATTAGCTGATATATGTCTATAGATGAAAATGATATCGATTTTACATTTAGCTTGATCTCAGTGGTGGTCAGTTTGAAAGGCATACAAATACTCTTCCTGTATATGGTTATATCGACACAAGCATGCACTAAAGTTAGTCACGAAACTTTATTAGTCGTCCGTGACAACAGTAGCGATTCGATTTCCTAATTGGTCACATGCTGTTGAACTTGCAAATCTTCTTATCAATCATTTTAAAACAAGTGTCATATCTACATGAGATTATCATATCTGCCTGAGATTGTCTACATGGGAGTATCATATGTGCTTGAGATTGTCTCTATCAGATTATGATATCTGCTTGAGATTGTAACTAAAGGTCTGCTGAATATTTACATAACAGGTCATTGATATAAGTAATGAACGTACAATAGTAGTAATTGGCTGCCACCGTGGCTATTGTAAAAACAAAGCGAACTAGAGAATTGTTCCTAAACGGATGTTTATTCTGATATCCATGTTTTGAAAATACACTTTTTCTTGCCATTTGCTTGCGCTTGCTCTTGTGAATAAGACCTTTATCATAAATTATGGTTGGGCATTCGTGTTGTATTGATACCTTTCTTGTTTTACGAAATTCAATTATCAAAATACTAGCCATCTCTTCTAAACAGCCTAAAAAAATATTTTATAGTATTTGATTGAAATGGAGCTCTTGATGTTACATGGTAAGACAATACCGAAATGTATATAATTTATGAGACAACATTTTGAGATTGTTTTACCCTGCAGGTGGGACAAGCAGCTGATCTCCAAGAGGAGCTTGTTAGCAAAGTTAAACAGAGTCGTAGTGAAAAGAAAGCTAGAAAGGCTTTGTTAAAATTGGGTGAGTTGTTTGATAAATTATGTAAATACACATGTTTATATATGCACATTCATTTGTGAAGGTGCACACACGCGCACATACACACAGCTACTTGTTTGGAAACATTGCGCCAAAAATTCAAAACAGTCTAAAGCGGAGATTGATAAATATGGATCACAAACATTTGTTACGATATATTTCAGCTCACATTTATCGTGTTATAAATTATATTGACACGTATTGCAAAACACAAATTACTTGTAAAGTTTGCATCAGGTCGTCTTGAAAATTAATTGCTGCATTTAACAGCTTGCCTAAGCGGTTGAAATAGATACAAGATCACAAAATACATCCCAGTTAACAAATATAACATTTTTGTATGCATTTCGCACTCCATGCATTGTCATCAATTTGTTTTTATTTTATACAATTTACCTATTTGGTTTGTTATGTCATGCCTATAGTTACGTTTAGTTTTTCGCTTTTTCTTAATACAGCCAAGAACATGGACACACTTATTAACCGAGTAAACATATACGTGTTTGTGATGATATTTGTTTTACGCCACTTTGATGAGTGTCGCAGATGCGTTTCTTCTGCAGTATATACATATTATAATTAGACAGCATGCAAAAATGTTTTGATTTTAAACAATGATCGGAGTCCCACTACTGCATTCATTTGATTCTTCCATTGAAACCATGTGGCACTTTTTATGTCCACCACTCATTGCAAATAAGTGAGAAATATTAGATTTCTGATTTCCCGCCATTGTCTGTCCCTCTGGTTATTACACTTCCCTGTAAGAAAGAGGGGTACAAAAAGACTATTGAGACTAACCGGGACAAAATTGATATATTGATACGTCTGGTGTGTCCCAATTAGATTCTTGTGATGTGTCTTACTGTTAATATTGTCTACAATTTCAGGTCTTCTTTTTATTTCCTTGTTTAGCCATTGTGATATATTTTATTTGATATTCATTGCAGTTATAACCGCAATACCATTTTTGTGATAAGACTTTACACCCTACTCCCTCTTTTAGACAAATAATGAGCATATCCTATTTAATCAAAGCATTACTTTTATCCACATCTAAAAAGGTTATTGATTATCACATAGGGAAAAGGGGGAGAATAACATAAATGTATGCCTTTGTTCTCAGCGAGGAAATTGCTTCCAGTTTCGCAGTTGTCGAAGGGAAAATTACTATGCACTAGTATCAGTCTGATACAAGTTGCTTCATTGTCTTCCTACACTGATGTTTGAGACTTGAAGATGGATTCAATTGTTAAGTAATGATGGTGTTAATTGAGGCAATTATGCAACCGAACACGATGATCAATTAACGATATGCAGGAGCTGATAATAACCCGTTTAACATTTCTTGAATGATTCTTTACTTACTAGGCAAGCTTCTTCTTTAAGAAGATGTTCTTAGTGGTATTTTGTTGCTCTTAAAAGATGACCATGTACCACACCCCCTTTACTCAACAAATCCCAATAATATTTATCGTCGAGTGCAGCGAATATGTAGTAACAACTGTAAAGTACAATCCCTAATTCACTACTGTAAGTTTCAGTGTACCCTTCATTGACATTAATTGGAGAATACTGTGTAAACTATTGTTTGTCAAGACATGCACAGTTTCACTAATTCATTACATCGATATTTACATTATTATTCATAGGAATGAAGTAAACACATTGTATGATGATGACTTTTTCCCCAATTTGTCGATAAATGAAGAAAAATTTGCTTTAACCAGACCCGTATAGTACATATATGCATACTGGAAACAGAGTGCTAAGAATTGATATGTAATACATATATTGATTATAGGAGAATGCCCAATTGTTGCTCATAACATCATTTAGGATAACGCTACGTTCTATCATATAACGGTGGCCTTATTCCGTATAGCTGGCTGTTTTGCCTTGAATTTGCAGCAATTCACCACATTGAACATGTAAACATCTATATATGTAGATAATATCTTAAATGCAATAGTGAGTCTAGACATGTCCTCGTTTGTTAACATAGTGCCTTCAGTTCGAAATTTACATCGCGTAATATGCATTGACAAGCACACTGTACACGATAAGGCCAAGTGCTTATGGTCATCTATGTTTCTGTGAATTTCTTCTTTGCTTTAGTAATATACGCAATACATCAACCTCAATGGGTTATGAATGATGTCTACTAATATGTAATTTCTGGTTTTGCTTTGAAAAATGGTAATAACATATTCACGTTATTACTTGACTTAAAGCATCACACATCAGCTATTTTTGAAAATTGCTTTTTCGATTTATGTTTTTTGATCATTTATGTAACATGTTGTGATTTGCCCTTTCAGGTTTGAAACAGGTTCAGGGAGTGACAAGGGTCACGATTAAGAGAGCAAAAAATATTATATTCGTCATCAGCAGACCCGATGTGTACAAAAATCCGGCTTCTGACACATATATTGTCTTTGGTGAAGCGAAGGTTTGGAAAACTCTAACACCAGTTGAAATATACATGAACTTAAATACATACATATACATTAAGAGAACTAAGATAAAGTCATTCGATATTGAATTACGTTTTATAAATTACATTGCCTTTCTGCTCACCACTGTGATTGAGAGGTGAGATATTCTGCTAAATATTTCCTTAAAGTCCGCATATAATAAAGTATTTACATTTGAGCAATATCACTGCATCTCAGCCATTCTTTCTGTTCATGTCAAATATAATAGTTTGGAGCTCGTTTGATTGAAACTATTTCCAGTGAAGGCGACTTACTCGGTTATTTTTGTACATGAACATGCTCTAGCATTTAGGACATATTTTATGTAGTCAGCATTCATACTGTTAAGCTTGACTTTGTGAGACAATAGATGACTATTAGCGATATGTATTTAGTATGAAACGAAAATTTCTTCCATACAGCAACAATCTCAAAAACCTTGTAGTAGTTCTGACGAACTAGTGTTTATAGTGACATAAGGTTTTCAAAAAGACCTCCTGTTATGTGCATATATCCCTAGACCTCCTATTATGTGCATATATCCCTAGACCTCCTATTATGTGCACATATCCCTAGACTTCCTATTATGTGCATATATCCCTAGACCTCCTATTATGTGCACATATCCCTAGACTTCCTATTATGTGCATATATCCCTAGACTTCCTATTATGTGCATATATCCCTAGACCTCCTATTATGTGCACATATCCCTAGACTTCCTATTATGTGCATATATCCCTAGACTTCCTATTATGTGCATATATCCCTAGACTTCCTATTATGTGCATATATCCCTAGACCTCCTATTATGTGCACATATCCCTAGACTTCCTATTATGTGCATATATCCCTAGACTTCCTATTATGTGCATATATCCCTAGACTTCCTATTATGTGCATATATCCCTAGACTTCCTATTATGTGCATATATTCCTAGACTTCTTATTATCTGCATATATCCATAATTGAAAATGTGCTGACTCTTTACCTTGATGGAGATTGTGTTGTCCATTTTCCTGATCTCGTATATAATACTCATTTAGTAGCTGAATATATATCATCGTTCATTTCATTAAAGGCCTTCATACGATATAGAGTGGTCTTAGATACAAATTACCCTAATCGGCACACTGAAAGACCGTAGAGGAAATCTTGAAAATTTTCTTACCGATGCTCTTGAAGCAAATTGTCATATTAAGATGATTTGCTTGTAAAACAAATAAAATACATCCAGCTATATATTATAGGTAATAAATGACAACAATACCGATACAATCCGAAACATGACTACCATGTTTACCTAGTTGCGAATCTAGTTATAGGGAAGTTTCTGAATGTGCAGCTATTATGACATGCTTATTAATTAAAAAAATATAAAACAATTTTTCTTCCAGAACGTGCTTGTGCATTTGATATTTCATTATGTGGTATTTAGTTATGCTCAACGCTCTTGTCCATCTTGAAAAGCTTTTTTAGCTTTATCATTAAACAGTTGAAGAATATTCAAAATCGTACTCTTGTGACATCTAATATGATACCATAGGGGGTATCACAAGACTCTTATTATCACTGCTTCTATTGAGCGAATGTTGAAACCGAGATGGTGTTTATATTAAAACGTTTTTTACAATGTATTATAGTGTTCACATGAAATTGTTACAGATATGGCTTACATGACATTGTATCAAGTCAAACGTGCTATCATTTGTGCTTTCCAGAAAATAGAAGCTATGGGTTTAACGAACCTTAGCTTGTGTAAGTATCTTCTGAGTTTCTTAAATAATTAAAAATGATCTTATATCCATAATATTAGGTTCAAGGACAATGTCTCTGACACAAATGTTGCAAAGCATTTACACGTATTTTACGAACTGTTAACTCCAACATATAATGAAATATTTGTTTTACTATATTTTAGTAGAGTTGTTCTCTTTGCAGTCGCCTAAGAATTGTGTCATTTGCAGGTCGAGGATCTGAATCAGAAAGCACAGATGGCAGCCGCAGAGAAATTAATGGATTCAGCTGACACTCATTTCCTTGGTGAGCTGCCTAAAGCAAAGACACAGCCCATCCAGGAGGAATCCGAGGAGGATGAGGAGGTTAGCTCCTTCATTTGCTTTCATGACTCACAGAAGCTGTGGCTAGTGTAGGCTATCATCATTGTTTTATGGGTACATGGTGAGACTTTAAGTAGACGAGAATTCTAAACCACAATGTAGAGAGTAGTTACGAAACTTTTTCAGATCGTGAGAAGTTAATAAAAATTGTCATTGGACATTGCACATTGTAAATAAAAGATTGAGAGTGGGTGAATAAAGTGTTGCAGGACATAGTTTACCTCGATAATGATAAAACTTAATATAGTTAATCCTGTCTTAAGCAGTCATATATATATATATATATATATATATATATATATATATATATATATATATATATAGATATATATATTTATATATATATATATATATATATATATATATATATATAAATATATATATATATACATACGTTTTGCTAATGGAGCAAGGAGCAACACAGCACATATTATATTCTGAAATATTTTAAAGTTAAACAGTGTATACTGTTAGGGTTAAGCTGAAGATGCCTGTATTGCATAGCAGATGTATGCATATTGATATTATATAGTTGATATTTTTAGATGATATAGAGTTACATAACATATAATTTACTGGTGCTGCATACCATATATTGGATGATAACTGAGTACGATAAGCAATAATGTATGATAATGGGTCTACGTATGAACTATTGTATGCTTATAACAGATATTATACTGCATAACATATAATGTGTGATGATTAGTGCACATGACATGTATCTCAGAGCCGATGTTGCATGCTGATGCATCTACATCATTCATACCGTGTGCTGATGGGTCTGCATGATATATTGTAGAGCATAGCAGAGTGTGGGCTAATGGGTGTAGATAGCAGATAATGTATGCTAATGGGGATTAGATACTTGGTATTATATGCTGATGGGTGTAGATAGCAGATACTGTATGCTAATGGAGTTTAGATACTTGATATTATATGCTGATGGGTGTAGATAGCAAATATGTTATGATGACTGGTCCAGGTAGAAAATATTGTATACTAATGGGTTCATATAGTCGATATTATTATGCTGATGGGTCTATATAGCGGATATTGTATGCTGACTGGTCCAGATATAATATATTGTATGCTAATGTGCCTAAATAGTCGATATTGAATGCTAATGGTTGATGATAGTAAGTAGTGTATGCTGACCAGACCAGATTCTCGATATTGTATGCTAGCGGGTCTATACAGTAGATAGTGTAGGTCTATGGCACTCTTTAGCACATAGTGTATTATAACGTAGATAGTATATGTTGTTGAATCGATATTGAAAATATTCTATGTCATTGGGTCTATTTAGGGTAGTACTAGATGCTTGTGGGATTAATTAGCAAACTGTATGTTGGCTACGTTGCATAGCAGGAAATCTATTTGCTTACATTGTATTACATGGTAAATATTGTGCTGTCATGTTAATATAGTAGATAGAGTGCTTAAAAATAAGGTGATTAGACGTGCTGGAGACAATATAAAAATAAAATTAATTTGTAATGAGATATTTCAAATTTGTTTATCTATACATGTATCACTCTGATTTTTTTTTTATCCAGTTCAATTTTACATAAGATGAAAACCGTATATTTTTCTCAGGTTGATGAGACAGGGTTGGAAGCCAAAGATATTGAATTGGTTATGTCCCAAGCGAATGTGTCCAGATGTAAAGCAGTCAAAGCACTCAAAAAGAACAACAATGACATTGTCAATGCTATAATGGTAAGTACGCAAGTGGTGTCAAGCCTTTTAATGGAAAAATGCAGGTAACAGTTTTCGTCCCTGTCAAGACGCATTTTAACATTTTGTTGTACAATTAGCGGGTCAACATTAAAGAACCATTCCGGCTTCAGTGGAGCCATTTTATTATCGTATTACCTGTGAACGTAACACGTGCTTATCTTTTCACCTTAAAAATAATTTTCATTCATGAAATACACACACACACACACACATATATATATATATATATATATATATATATATATATATATATATATATATATATATATAGTTGCGTGTAGGCTCATACAATAAACAACAAGAGAAAAGAGTAAAGTCAACACATTTTGTACATTTTAACAAAATAATTTATTTCCCTAGAAAACAATGAAAAAGTCGAATATATATATATATATATATATATATATATATATATATATATATATATATATATATATATATATGACTTACTATTTGCGAATATAATCCAAACTTAATCCTATGATTGAAAAATACAAGTCCTATCAATAAACAGTTCTAATAGAATCAGGGTTTGAATCTCGCCGACGTTCCAATATAGAAGACGATGATGTCAGATGTGGTCCTTGTACAAATGGCAACAATTCCTCAATTGGAACACATTTTATATTTCCTTATTACTACAGAATATATTTCCACTGAATTTCTATCTCTCAGACATTTTTGATAAAACGTGAACACGTTTGGTTTTCTTGAGAATAAATTATTACATTTCAAAAACAAACGAACTTCATAAACAATTTGGTTTCAATAATTTAAACTTCTAGAGCCTCAATGTTTTAAAATTGCAACTGACTGGAAAGCTCTCAGAAAGGGTAATAACCAGACTCTCACTATGAAATAAATTTTAAAGTAAAACATTGTTTATTCAGACTAAAACGTAGAAAGGAAATGACCTTTGCTATAGCAAATGAAATGACCTTTGCAATATCCAATCGTTTTCGCGTAGTGATTATCAAAACGGTTTACATAGTGAGCTAACAATAATGCTAATGAAAAACCTATTACGTTTCAGAAAAACAGAATTACTGAAACAGAATATCGTATCCCGTGAAAATAATCACTACAAGAAAATCTAATGAAACAAAAATAAAACAAAAATGAATTTCAAAGAACACAAGCAATTTAATTGCATACACATAACAGTATATATATATATATATATATATATATATATATATATATATATATATATATATATATATATAGTACGTTAAGAAAATCTCGTCATGTGTTTTCTTATTATTTACTGTACAGAAGGAAAATGGAAGTCTTATTTTCATTGTGGTAAATTATTTACACCTGATAAGGTGAGATATATTTCGCAGGTTAACATTTGATGCAGAGGAAATGTTCATTGTTTTCATTTGCCATCATTTTCAGTTCGCTTAGTTCAAGTTTGGCGTATAAATGACTGGATTTATAGTGCAAATGAATGACTGAAAGAAAAATGTTTACAAACAAAAGGTATAAATCTCTACTGTGCAATGTTGCAAACTTGTGAATAGCTCGCACTTTATCAGAGCAACCTTATTGAAGTATGCCTCAAAATACCACACTGTCAATATTTGAAAGATGGAAACGTATTATTGAGCATACATTTCAGCTGTCTAAGTAGGAGAACTAAAAATGTGGAAGGAGAAAGTTTTTTTGTTGTTTTTCTTCACTAACAGATACTTGTATATGTGGCAGCGGTAGTGTTTTGCATATGCAGGAAATAAAATGTATTCAAGCTTATTGTTTGGATGAAAATTTCTTTGCAAAAAGAAATTGCATTATTTCAGCTCTATTAAAGATAGCATCCTAATGCCTTCCATGTGCCACACGAAATTGTGAAAATGTTTTCAAATCATTCACGTTGTACAAAACAAAGAGAGTTAAGTGGATCCAGCATTAAATGGCCTTAAACGTTGGATAAAACTCCCTGCAACTAACAGTTTGTTTGGACGTACTGTTCATATATTATCGTCAATGAGAATTGCATATAGACATATAATAACTATGTGTCTGCCTGTTGTCTGCATACTGGAAATATGACCAGAATATCTACATGAAAATGCACCACTTACCTTCCAAAGATGGAAAGACCATCAAGTGCATATATGTATCGATATTTATCGATATGTATCGTATCGCAAACTCCACATCGGTTTGAGGCACAGGAGTATCGTTTCACCCCTACCCTTGACACTTACAGCCTGATTATAACTATTACTGAATGTCCCTAAAATTGAGGAAATGTAAAGTAATAGCAGTTAATATGAAATTACGACCCGTCATATCTGGATATCAACATGATTGGATTTCGTCCAGATCTGAATTTTCATATTAGATTCAGTGAGGAACCTGATCTACTTTACACCGATATTTTAGTCACTTTAAACTTCTCATAATTATGATGCAAAATACATGGGTGATCAGCAACACGCTTTTACATTCCGAATTATATGTGTGTCAAAATGATCACAACCTTTGAATATGTTTACAAAGGAAAAACCTTTTACAAGGAATAGTCAGATTCGTGGCCATGCTTGGAAAGTGGGCAAGGCAATATAACATGTATTTAATAATAATAATAATAATAATAATACAAATTTGTATTCTTCTTTTTATTATTATTATTATTATTATTATTATTATTATTATTATTATTTAGTATTATTATTATTATTATTATTATTATTATTTTTTAACACAAGTATTTTTATCATTCATTTAATTGTCAATTTCATTGCTATTTAAATAGAAGTAGAATTAATAAGGCAAGTTATTTGATTGTTTTATTAAAATACCAGTCTAGGATGTGATAAAATAGTAGTTTGTATTTTTTTCCAGGACTTAACAATGTAACTTTCGGAGCAGCCATCATCGTAACCTGTATATATTGTTCCTGTCATGCCTGCGTATTGTTTGCTTCCTTGTGGTAGTTTAGGTTGCTGACCCTTGAAAAAAAAATTAAAAAGCAAAGAAAAATACAACAAAGTGAACGAATCGTGTCTCTCTTTTATTTAGTTACAATGATAATACACTAGAGAAGTTTATAGAAAGACCTATCGTCCAATCATGTGTTAGAACATATATTCAATGCAACACTACTCCAAGGATTTCCGGAAAAAAGTTCTCCAGCTCATCCAAAAAAAAAATAACAATCATTATTCGATTGATAACATCGATAGATCTCGAGAAAAATAGAGGTTGCTCATATAAATTATGTTCAAAGTGGAGTTTACACTCCCTGGTCCTTTTTCCCTCTGCCGCTCATCTATCTATCTATCTATCTATCTGTCTGTCTGTCTATCTATCTATGTAGCTAGCTAGCTAGCTTCATACCTACCTACTCCCATATAGCTGCCAGTTAAAGATTTTTTTGTACTGGTCCTAAATTTACAAGTTTTACAAGCTGGCATCAAACGTGGTTGCCATTGCATCAATGTCTTCAGGAAAATGTCTTATGATATTGAGTAACATTTTGATGCATTGGTTGCCGGCCAGACAGCAAGATTAGCTATTGTTACCCATTTTGAGTGTATGTTGAAATCTACACGGGGTTCTATATTAAAGTCGTGTCGCTTAGACATTCATTATGGCTGACACGGTATGCATCCTACAAATCATATCACTAAACTTCCAGAATGTACGTTTAGTTTTACGTGGGGTGTTTATTAGAAGACGTGTAATGTTTGCTTGCTCCTAAATGAGAAGGTGCCGATCATACCTCCAACATGACCATCAAAAGCTTTGTAGCTACGTCTCCTAAACGGATATGATGAACTCCATGGGGTTTCTGTCAAAAGATATATCATGTCTGTTTTATACTATTGGTATCTCTGAGTCCATTTGCAGTTTATACTCAAAACTGCACGATATAAAAATAAGAGTACAGTAATGCTAACATTTAATTTGGCTATATTTAAAAGATGATTTTCTTTTAAATATAGTCAAAGGTACTCCGTACAATTTCTATTCATCTTCGAAGGTAGATATTTAAAATGATCCAATCAAACAATAAAAATACCAACAAACATTTGTGTGTGGATTTTATATATTTTTTCAAGTCACCTTCTCTAATGTGTGTAACATTTACCAGAGTTGATATCACAAGTAAATGTTACACTGAGGTATTTTACGGCGACTCTGCAGAAAATATCATTAAAAATTTTAATAATCGACTGTCACCAGTCTGAATAATATCAGCATCCACTGCATAATTGATATTAGGTAGCAAGAACATTTGAATATCCTTGTGAGTTTTTGGTCCACTTTTTTGAAAGTAGTCTTTCAAGTAGAGCATTACAATTCATATTACGGTAAGATATCGTTTCACACGACGCTTTTCACTTTCAACTATCTGAAAGCTGCATTCAGCCTGGTCAGGTCTTCACATGCTTAGGTAGACAAACCAAGATCACCGAGGGTTTGAGACCCGTCGGTTACTTTCAACCGGGCTTAGCCAGCCAGTCGAAGCCGTTGTACATGGTGCGGCTGCTGCGCATGCTACATTTATTGGGAGCCCCAGGTGAGAGTTGTTACAGGTAGTAACCAAATGTGGACTAGCAACCCATGGGAGTACGACTGCTACCCCACTAGAGGCACTACTCCTCCTTGAACCACCAGTACACTACTGCGTGCAGAAACCACCAGCTGGTCCACGAGCAGAAAGGCGGTTACAGCAAGTGAGGTAGAACGCGACTAGGGCACATTTTGACAACTCATACACTGCTGGTCATCCACTGCATCCCCCTATATCCAGCCATCTCGAATCTGTTTTGCCACGGGATCCAGATAGGTGGGGATGAGAGATTGTGGTCGACGAGGGCACAAATCCTCACTAAAATCCAATTCTCACACGCAAGTCATGACCGCTAGATTACTATACATTTCATCATCCTGAAAGTTCTGTGGCGACGGGGATGTGGTGAAGCGGCAGGTATGGATTAACTCGCAGCCGTAGTAACAAACCTGAACGCATAGAGCTCAGGACATTGGGTCGTCTTCCTGTAATGTCATAAACATTGTCTACTTCATCTTACCCTGGCCAGCTTACAGATGCTGGTGGTGATCCCAATCTATCGGTAAGAAAACAAACAGATCAAGGTGAGAAATCGTATCTTAGACGCATAGAACGTGCGTACACTCATGGATCGTGCCGAGACTGAAAGTCCTGACAGACGGACTGCTTTATTTGCAAGAGAGCTGGCCAAGTACAAAGTGCAGATTGCATCACTCAGCGAGACCCTATCTACCGTCAACCTTGTTTAGCAGGCTGTCAGAGGTAAATGCAGGCTACACCTTTTGGATTGCAGCAACGAGAAAGAACATCACGTGACTGGAGCTGTGTTTGCCATCAAGTCCAATCTGGACACCTAAAGACATCGACAATCATCTGCTGATGGTTCGACTGCCGCTAACAAGAAAGCGATATGCCACACTAGTCAGCGCCTAGGCCACTAAACTGAAAATCTGATGAGATCAAGGACACGTTCTACGATGAACTGAGATCCACTATTGCTGCCTTGCCAAGAAGAGACAAACGCATCATTCTTGGTGACTTTAACGCTCGGGTTGGTACGGATCACGCCTCATGGGAAGGAGTGATGGGAGCAAAATGGGATTATGAGTTTTAATAGGCAATGGTCTCTTACTGCTGAAAATTTCTGCAATACCAACTCTTTTGTCCGCTTAACCATTTTGCAACAAGACATCATGGATGAACCCACATTCCAAGGTCTGGTATCTGCTCGACTACGTCATAGTGCGAAAGAAATACATACAGGACGTAAGAGTGAATAAGGCTAAGTGTGTAACTGAGTAATGTACTGTCCACAGGCTGATTACCTTCAAACTTAACATCAGGATACAGCCTCAGTAGACGTTCTGAAGGAAACAAGACGCTGAAGCGACCAAACGTATCCAAGCTGAAAATAGATTCAGAGAAAGAATCAGACGAACTAGACAGCAAGCTGGAAACCGTCACTCGAGGGTCGCGCGATGTAAAGTCTTATTGGGTTTCCCTTCGAAATGTTGTCTTCTCCACCTCTGCCGATGTGGTAGGCCCTACCACGCGAAAGCACCAGGACTGGTTCGACGATGACTTTAATCGCATTCAAGTACTGACCCGCGCTCCACAGCTAAGAAAGCTGCATTTGCCAATATCAAAAGAATAGTGCAGAGAGCTTTGACTGAGAAGGCAATTAAAAGTCTATCCAATGGCAAAGCACCAGGTTCTGACTCCATCCCAGCGGAAGTATACGCAGCTGGTGGGCCCCGACTGACGCAGAAGCTTACTGACTTCTTCCAAGTAATATACATTTTTCCAAGTGTGTTTGTGTACTTGGTCATGTAAATACAACGTGCATATACTTAATTACGAGCGTATTCTGCACAGTATCATACGTATCTACGAATACTCTCACATCCTTACATTGGAATGGCACTAGTACAAATGATTTGACTGCCACTTAACAATCGATCATGACGATTGTATAATGCCTATTGGCAGGGGTCAGCGTACATGTCACAGCATATTAGATTAAATCGTTGAGTGAATGAAAGAGAAATCTGAGAGAGAGAGAGAGAGAGAGAGAGAGAGAGAGAGAGAGAGAGAGAGCATTGAATGCACGTAACTTATAAAATAGGTAAACAGTTTTTAAGGATACTCGTTTAATATGCTGCATCTAATTGTTACGCAGGTAATGGAATTTAAAGATCGCAAATTATATAGTGCTTAGTTTTGTATTAGTGTATACCTCATTAAAGTAATGTCGGTATAGTGACAATTATAACAGTCACCATTATATAGAATTTTTCTTAATTAACATCCCAGAACTGACATTCAAATACAATTATATGGAAATAATCGAGTGTGTTGGCTGATAATAATGTAGACCAGTAAGCAATTCCTCTTCTTTTTCTGTCGTTAATAGTGGCAGCTGTCAGAATATGCGGACATCTACTTGTTGCTCTAATGATGATGTAACTGTTTGCAATGTGTCTGTTTTATCATACTCTGATTCCATCAATCACAGCACTTTGAATAGCCAATTAGGCTAATTTGCAACGAAAAGGTAAACAAATCTAATTCATTTGAGGATAGGTAAATTGGCAAATTACAAATTAAAGCTCATCGTTGCATTCTAAGATATTTTCTTAAAGCTTATTATTAATTTAAGTTTAGTAAGAGTGCGTTACATACATGTACTCTAGTAGGCGAAAAAGTTCGTCAATGATAGGGAAATGTTTAAGAACAGATGTCTTTCAAACTGTATTTAAGAACTGGTTGTTCACATAGTGGAATCCGCCTACATTGGGAATATCGTTATTTTCAAATGCTGCAAGCACCATGTCGAACTAGTTACTGTATGGTAAGTGGACTATGTTATAATCTCGCGGGGTATTGTATGGTATTTCTTTTCACCAAAAGTGTCATTCTCCCAAGTCGTTTTAAAATCACTTTGTATGTAATTATATATATATATATATATATATATATATATATATATATATATATATATATATATATATATATATATATATATATATATATACACATACATACATACATACATTTCTTTCGAGAAATATTTCAAGATTGAAGTGCGTAAAACAAACCTTAGGATATTAAATGGTCTATCGCATATGTATAGGTCATAAGCATAGCAATACCAGCGTAAATGGGAAGATGGCCAAAGCAGAAAGGGCATTGTTCCGAAAATGTTTTCAAAACAATCTTGGGCTAGTTTGATTTAACTTTCTCTTTCTAACCCTGCGACGCGCTAACCAATCTTTGATTTACAAATTTCATTAATGGATTTATTCTTCGTTTGCTGTCACCTTGTTAAAATGTATTTACATAAATGCGCTGAGACTAAGAACTTCTATAACATCGTACTGCATTAGTACACTTTGATTACCACATAACCATTATAGAAAGGTATTATTCGTATACAAGGAGAATTCTGTAGTATAGATACAGAAACGTTTTAGTGAAATGGTCTGAACATATCAACCACGTGATACTTACGTTGACAGATATAAATTTACCAAAAAGACAATTGCAGAATGAATTGAGGAAATTTGACGTATTTTAGGATAATGAGATTGAACATCCATAGCTCAAAACTTATTGTACTAACTCTTCAATTATGTAAACTATGACAGGTGAGATTATGTCAATGAAATTTAAACTGCATTCTTCAGCTAAAATCTTAACCACCAATTTTACAGAATGTTGCCGATGACTCAGTTCCTTTTACAATAGAACGTTAAGTCTCACTTCCCAACACACAGTGTTCTCCTGACTTGAATAATATCTTTCTAAGTAATGGGAGTTATCTTCGGCGACAAATAGCATATTCATCAATAAATATATATCTGGTTTTCTTAAACAGCTAGAAATGCAGTGCTGCTAGGATCAGTACGCGGAATTATGTAATTGCATAAACTCGTTATTGCCTCTTCCGCTTCAAGGAGATCGCTGGAAGAGAACAAAAGAAAGAAGAACGATGGAAGAAAAAATTATCAACATATAATTTATTCATCGAACCGACTGTTTTCTATTAGTTATTCATGTTTATTTCTGTATATTGATGACAGTGATGAAAGTGGAGTTTGTATAGTATATAATGTAATTTTAGCTCCGATTTGGTAATGAAGTGCAATTAAAGATTTCGAGCTAATTTTATGTTGTTTTGTTATTGTTTCTATAGTGATATATAGAGCTTCTCAAATGACCATGTGACTGTTGTCCATCAGTCCATTAGGATTCTTTTTTATCACTACTTCTGATAAACAAGTCGGATATTGACACTAAGCTTCACACAAACAAAATCAGCCCAAAGGTTAATTAGTGCTATATGAAAATGGAACTGATACGAAATCCAAATAGATGATGCCAGTATGCACGAATACACAAATCTAGTGATACCTTAATTTAGGAGATGATGAGAAAATTAGACAAAAAATCTCAAGCATATACAGTCTAGAATTCGTATTAATTGTTATGATAAATTTCAGTAAAAGGCCACTAACAAATAATTAGACTTATTTGATAATAAACAGACCTGTCGATTCCAAAATATGTAGATGGCGGTTAATACCAAATGATACTTAAAATATGTCTATTTATTTATAATTGAAAAATGTGCTGATAAATGATCTGCAATTGATGAACTTCACGTTCATATGAACATGTTCGAACACACATCGATTTCAATAAAGTGAAAGTATTGTGAAGCATGGCAGGTCGGAGAATTGTTGATTCATTTTCACTTTGAATCATTGTTCAAAGCAAATGGCAGAATGAAGAAAGCAAGCATCTGCTAGTTCTGTGAATTTTGCTGAGCTTGTTTCAAATTTTTCAGATATATTGTAGGATATGGACAAGTCAAGCCCGTAGAAGCTAAGGCCAAGGCTATCTCTGGATTTCCTGTGTGTACCTGTAAAACGCAACTTATGCCAGTTTTGGATAATGCTGGATATTGCCGTAAATTTTATTTAAATTTTGCTATAAATGCTGAGCCGTGATTGAATTTCTAAGTGATATGAGAAAGGATTGTTTTGGTCTGAGAAATATCAGAAAGACATGTGAGGTTTAGATGATTTAAATACAAAGGGTACCAGCCATATAGATATACTAGTTCTTGTTACTCATTCTGAGTATATATATACATGCTGTCCTAAATACAACTTGTGTCGCTTAAACATCCAATATGACAGACATGGTAGACATCTTGCAAATCATATCAATAAACGTCCCAAATGGAAGTTTGGGTTTACATGGGATATTTACTAGAAGAGGTACAATGTCTGCTTGCTACTAAATGACAATGGTGCCGATCGTACCTTCAACATGACCACAAAACCTTGTATATCTACGTCTTCTGATCATACGGAGAGGACTACATGGAGTTTCCACCAAAGGATATTGTATCATGTCTTTTTATACTATGGGTTCCTCTGGGTCCATTTACAGTTATGTTATACTCCTAAATACATCTCATAAAATGGAAGCATAATATTGCTATATTTACACGAAAATTATTATTTTCTTTAAGATACGTTGAATGTCAAAACAAATCTTCCGAATCTCCATACAGAACTTACTGTATATATCACCATCAAAGATAAACAGTTTATCTCATGTTAATATCATATCTTTCTCAATGGCACTGGGATGTGGGTTGATTACAGCAAACCATCTATTGCTTTTATTTATTTATTTATTACTACTATATATAAGAAACATAAATAATGTTGTCTTCCCCAATATACACCGTGAATGATCTGCTTTATCTTATTATGTTTTTCCAACGCCATGATCTTACTGTTTGTATCGTCTGGTGATAAAATTTCCGCAATGGCAAATAAACATTTCCTTCCAGAGATATCGAGGACCTCTCAAAGTTTAAGCGTCGTTTGAATAATTGTCAAGTCATACGTTTGGACGTAAGTGCTAATGTTGCATTCCATTCCTGCATAAGTGAATCACTTAAAGATTGTGCAACGCTTGCGTTCAGAACTTGGTGGATGCGTATTGATGATTGGCAAAGTAAATCCAATATATTTAAGCCCTATATAAATAAAGCAGGAATGTGTTACTCAAGATGATATTGCATGACATTGTAGAACGTTTCAAGTTTTTTGCATTTAATATTGAGGTACATAATCCAATCATGAGATAATTAGTATGTGTATATATATATATATATATATATATATATATATATATATATATATATATATATATATATATATATATATATATATAATACGTTTCCTAGCAAGTTATAAATGCGCGTCAAAGCAGCACTTGTCCGACTGTTTCGTTGTCTTGGCTCTTTGGCTGTGAGGATTTTAGTTTCCTACCGAAACCTTTAGTTTCATTTTGTCTGAATTGTAAAATTGTACATTTCAGATATATATTCGATAGCCTTGGACATCGTTATGCTTTTATGTGGACCCTAGTGAGCATTGGTCATAGCCTGAACCATTCTGTTTGGGAAGAGTTAAGAATATTTCTCATAAATAAGTGCTTAAATGGTCTGAATGGTATTTTCAATTATTTCTTCTCTCACCATTGTTGTTGACATTGTAAATATTACATTCATTCATTTGCTTCATTTAAAGCTTCATTTATGATTATATAAACATCGTTAACATTCTTATATCCACGTTAAGGTGGACGAAACAACTAGTTGAGTTCATCCACACGCAAATCTAATCAAACCCAGAAGCCAGTACTAAATGAGCGTATATTGTTTGTTTACAAAGTAATTCTTAATAAATTATACTAGTCGTAGACACACGTGTCGTGCAGAATGAAATGATGTGGAAAGATAATGTAAGATTCGGACATTGTTACGTTAACAAAAAACATAATAATTCAAGTTTTTCTGATTGTACACCGCATTAACTAATTTCATTGCGGTTGAAAGCAGTAAATAACTCAGCTTAGTCCACATTAATACTGTTAGAGTACCTAAGCGTTTTGACTTGTATAATTCTATAGTTAATGACTGAAAAACTATTATATAAACGTTGCTGTTATAAATCTCCTGATCCGATTCTGGATCAGTAGATTACATGTTTTGCAAATTTAAAATACATGTTTACTTATATTATTTCATATATTGTTTCGTGCTTTTCTCATAGGCATTCTAGATCAAATGAAATATAAAATACATCATTAAAATTAAAGTAGCTAGAGATGAAATCGTCTACACACACGTGTTCATCTTGGTGTTCTTGCATTTAAAATCACCCATTATGAACATGAACTTGTGTGAAGTTATTATATACGATATTTCTGATTAAAAAATATTTAATTAATTGTGTTATTGTTGGATGGGTGTCATGAATAAATTCGACAAATAAATAGGTCCTCTTCAATTTGTATTTATACTACCAAGTTTTTAAGCCATCTTTTTATCTTTAATCACATTAAAAAATAATCGAATATACCGTTTGGATGCCAATATTTGACAGGCTAACACGGGAATGCCAAAGAAATATGTCATTGCATAGCATTTATCACAATGGAGAATTGTAAGTGTAATAAACAAATATGGATTCCGCCTCTATGTCGCAATTCGTTCCCACATGTCTTGTCTCAGTAAATCCCCATGTGATACATGCCACACAACATCCTCAACGAATATATGTTTACACTTCAACCTTCCTATCAGAAAATTACTTCAAATTGCACAAATATTAATTTTCTATACATCAGTCCCCAAAACACAACTTATCTACAGCTTATGATCGAAAAACAGTATCTGCATAGCCGGACATTAAACACACAGACACTGTTTAAAGTGTTGGATAAAGACATTCAGTGTCAAATACATCGTAGACCCATTGACACATTTCTGTTATTGTTTATTTAAAAGCTAAGACAATACATTTGGTGAAATTATTGTTAATTCCCTCTAATTTCATGTCATGGTAACATTCTCCAAATCACCTCGCTAAGGTTTATGTTCGAGTTAGTACTATTTTGTTTTAAAATTTGCATACATTTACTTATCTTTTAGCAGTGGTCATTCGTACTTTTACACTAAATTCATTCCGTGGTGCACCAGGCCGAAAAATTATCAAATATGTAAGAAACACTTTGAAAATGCCAAAATTTCTTTTCCTGACAATTTTTATCATATGATTATCAAGCAATGTTCATCAAAAGTTTTTGTGTTGCTTGCATGTCCAGATTGTTTTATAAAAACGTTTCGTTAGCCACAAAATAAACTTTTCGTTTAGTGCAAACATGTGAACGTTAAATGTACGAGCGCACATACATGGTATAGAATTACTTGGAGCACTATATAGGCAATGGATTCTTTTAACATGGATATAGTTTTTCTTCAGCCCAGTCATTTACTCGGATTTGAAACTCAAAATGTGTGTCATAGTATTTGTCGTCCGAGAAAATGAGTCTGATTTAGAGTTGTGTTATTTCTGAGCTATATTTTATGTTGTTGTCCTGGGGCTTAACGCCATTTTTCAGCACACGATAGGCTATACATGTCGGCCAGTATCAATGGTGGAGGAAGAAACCGGTAATACCGCGGAAAGAACCATCGACCAACGAGAAGCTACTGGCAAGCTTTCTCACATATCCACATTCGCCGAATCTTAGACTCGAACTCACGCAGACAGAGGTGAGATGGCAGTGATCCGTAATGGACAGCGCTTTAGACCACTCGGCCACTCGAGGCCCATATATATTTTATGTATCAGATGTATATTTAACCGTAATAAAAATCTGAGTGACACGCTGTAGGATACATTTTGACTCTATTTGATAAGCATAATCATTGGTGGACTGTAGTTGTGTATACAGTCTGAGAGATGTTTATTAATATTTTTGACAAGAATCTAAATAAAACAGTAGTGATAAACTTCAGATCGCATCATATCAATTTTCAATAAATAAGTTTATGAATGATAATCCATATAGGACCACAAAGAATTGAATAAATGTACTACTGATAACAATTTTCAGTCCATTTACTTTCAGTTGTATATATGATACCTGTCTTTAAGACTAATTAATTTAAATATCTTTATGATTCTTTTTCTTTATAAATCCAGACTGAAACCAAGTGTGAATTAGAGATGGAACTTTGGGAACAGCATTTTACTCTGGTTATTCTACTAGCTCAACTGTTAAAGAAAATTAAAGTTTAATGTTATTTCAGTTAACCTTTCCAGTCATCCTGTTGGTTTCAAATCTTATAAATATCCTCCTAATATTATATTACAACTATGTACACAGCTAACCACAATCTACACCGAAATCAATCATACACACACATAACTTTTCAGACATCATGGTGGCTAGAGTTTAATCTTTCCATTCAACGTAATGTGCAGTTTCTGCAGATACTAGTAAATACAATGAATATGAAGAAAAGATGACAAAGCTTTCATTTCAAAATTTATTATTCAGATATGAAGCAATGATATCCATCACCATCCTCAAATCGTTCTTCAATTGTTGTTTGCTCAATTTAGATCTGACAACGCAATTATTATGTGGTCTATATGTCCAGACCATTTAAACAAAAATATTTCCGTTTCTATATAATTACGTGAGAGTTGCATTGTACCAATTCCAATTCAAATTCGTGTGCTATGGTATGCACTCAGATCTTAGTCTCGGTGCATAGTTTGATTGATTGATTGATTTAATTTTAACGGCGCACCAGCACTTGTAGGCTATTGAGCGCCATACAGTAGGTCATATATGTAAAAAGAAAGGTTCAATATCGACCAGCGATATAGTAAAAAAAAACCCAAAGTAGTTAGATATAAAATGATAAATGTTGGTAACAGTTAAAAATGTTGGTTCCCGATCAACGGTAAATGTAAATGATGTATCTTGATGAAAATATGTAAATAATAGTTGATATTTGCATTAGTTAAAAATTAGTTTGGGAAAGGTCATACAAGTTACAGTTTAAAATAATGATTTACTTCCTTTAGGAAATCTAAAATACTAGTGAATTGAATAGTATCAAAAAGTTCCTGCATGTCGTGTACATTATCATATTTATCACGCGTAGGTTGCAGGTCGGAACACGTGGTCATAAAGTGTTTAACAGTAAATGGTACATTGCAAGGAACGCACTCTGGTGGATCTTCACCTTTTAGTATGTGTGAGTGGGTAATGTATGTAAGACCGATTCTGATTCTTGCAATGACAACCTCCTCCCTACGAATAGTTCTGTAGGAAGGAGTCCATTCTCCCAAGATTGGTTTGATGGCATGAAGCTTGTTATTGATTGCATCATCCCATGATACCTGCCACTTTTGACGTAGATACGTTTTGATACAAGGTTTAAAATCAGAATATGGTAATTTAAAATCCGATGGTTTTAAAGATAGGGACATCTTAGCAGCCCGGTCTGCTTCTTCGTTACCTCTAATACCAATATGGCTAGGTAGCCAACAGTATAATATATTGCATGAGGCACTAAGCTGAGAGTTTTTGATCAGAACATTCACAAATAGTGGATTATCTAGTTTGATATTGTGTAGCGCCTGAAGCACTAATAATGAGTCACAGAAGATAATACTATATAGAATATGTTTAGATTCGATAAATGTCAAAGCAAGGTCTATTGCTCTGATTTGGTCAAAGCAGGATGATATTCTGATACCAAATGAAGGTATAACATTTGGTTTATTTACGTATAAAGCTTTGTAATTTGGATGAAAAACGGCCGAAAAGGCAGGGTTCAGAGGGTTGGATCGTAACTTAAGAGCATAATGTGCAGAAAGCAGTTCACTGCGATGCGATAAAGGTGGTTCATTCGCTTCCGCGAGAAGGCTTTCACACGGAGATGTCTTAATTGCTCCTAGAGCAAGTCTTATTCCCTGATGATGAATTGGGTCAAACAATTTCAAATATGACTTCCTAGCTGAACCATAAGCAATGCATCCATGGTCTAAGATGGAACGGATAAATGTTCTATACAAATTAAGGAGGAATTTGTTATCAGCACCCCAAACAGTGTGAGCAATTGCTTTAATCAAATTTACGGCTTTTAAGCATTTAGCTTTCAAATTCTTCATGTGTGGTATGAATGTCAGCTTTTTGTCAAATAGGATACCCAAGAATTTTGTTTCCTCAACTACTGTAATAAGTGTTCCATCCAGCGTGAGTTTAGGGTCTTCATGATGTCTTCGCAACTGACAAAAATGCATGCATACTGTTTTTGATTTTGAAAATTTGAAACCGTTATTACTGGCCCAACTTTGAATCTTATTGATATTTTGCTGGAGTTGCCTCTCAATTGTATGCATGTGCTTTGATCGATAAACAAATTAAAAATTCGTCAACATATAATGAGCAATCAACACCGGGAGCTAAGCATTTGGTGATACTATTGATTTTGATGTTAAATAAAGTCACAGAGAAAATACTGCCCTGAGGCACACCCATCTCTTGCTGGTGTGTACCGGAGAGAGTAGAGCCCACTCGAACTTTGAATTCCCTGTCAGAGAGAAAATTGAAGAAGAATGAGGGCAGACGGCCTTTGAGTCCCAGATCTTGGAGGTCTTTTAGTATCCCGTACTTCCATGTTGTGTCATAGGCCTTTTCTAAATAAAAAAAAACACTACTAAATGTTCTTTTTTGATAAAGGTATCACGAATGAATATTTCTTGTCTAACTAGATGATCATTAGTACTCCGTTAATATCTAAAGCCACTTTGGTTGATTGATTGATTGATTTAATTTTAACGTCGCATCAGCACTTTTAGGCTATTTAGCGCCACACAGCAGGTCATATGTGTAAAACGAAAGGTTCAATATCAACCAGCGATATAGTAAAAAATCCATGGTTAAATATAAAATGGTAAATGTTGGTAACAGTTAAAGATATTGGATCCCGATCAACGGGAAATATAAATGATGTATCTTGATGAAAAGATGTAAATAATAGTTGGTATTTGCATTAGTTAAAAATTAGTTTGGGTAAGATCATACAAGTTACAGTTTAAAATAAAGATTTACTTCCTTCCGTGTGAAAGCCTTCTCACGGAAGCAAATGAACCACATTTATCGTATCGCAGAGAAATGCTTTCTGCACATTATGCTCTTAAGTTACGATCCAACCCTCTGAACCCTGCTTTGTCGGACGTTTTTCATCCAAATTACAAAGCTTTATACGTAAATAAACCAAATACTATACTTTCATTTGGTATTAGAATATCATCCTGCTTTGATCAAATCAAATGTAATCTATCTTCAATCCAGAAAACATTTGTCTCGAAAACACCACCTTGGCTCATTAAGCAACCCCAAGTGATTTTTAATTTACACGATCGGAAAAAAAACTGAGACAAACCCTATCCTATTCTTGAACTCTTATCATGATCTTCTCAATGACTTTACACATTATGCTAAATTTTATACTGATGGATCAAAGGTTGCTGATAAGGCTGTTGCAGCCTTCGTCAGTGGCAAACTCATAACTAAAGAGCGTTTGCTAAATGATGCATCCATATTTTCAGCGGAAATCAGAGCAAAAGACCTTGCTCTGACATTTATCGAATCTAAACATATTCTAAATAGTATTATCTTCTGTGACTCATTATCAGTGCTTCAGACGCTACACATTATCAAACAAGATAATCCACTATTGGTGAATGTTCTGGTCAAAAACTCTGAGCTTAGTGCCTCATGCAATATAGTATACTGTTGGCTACCTAGCCATACTGGTATTAGAGGTAATGAAGAAACAGACCAGGCTGCTAAGATGGCCATATCTTTAGAACCATCGGATTTTGAATTACCATATTCTGATTTTAAAACTTGTATCAAACAGTGTCTACGTCAAAAGTGGCAGGTATCATGGGATGATGCAATCAATAACAAACTTCATGCCATCAAGCCAATCTTGGGAGAATGGACTCCTTCCTACAGAACCATTCGTAGGGAGGAGGTCGTCATTGCAAGAATCAGAATCGGTTATACATACATTACCCACTCACACATACTAAAAGGTGAAGATTCACCAGAGTGCGTTCCTTGCAATGTACCATTTACTGTTAAACACTTTATGACCACGTGTTCCGACCTGCAACCTACGCGTGATAAATATGATAATGTACACGACATGTATGAACTTCTTGATACTATTCAAACCACTAGTATTTTAGATTTCCTAAAGGAAGTAAATCTTTATTTTAAACTGTAACTTGTATGTCCTTACCCAAACTAAATTTTAACTAATGCAAATACCAATTATTTACATCTTTTCTTCAAGATATATTATTTACATTTCCCGTTGATCGGCAACCAACATCTTTAACTGTTACCAACATTGGCCATTTTATTTTTAGCTACTATGGTTTTTTACTATATCGCTGGTCGATATTGCACCTTTCTTTTTACACCTATGACATACTGTATGGCGTTAAATAGCCTAAAAGTGCTGGTGCGCCGTTAAAATTAAATTAATCGATCAATCAATCCATGTTGTGTCATAGGCCTTTTCCAAATCAAAGAAAACCGCTACTAAATGTTCCCTCTTTATAAAAGCATCACGAATAAATGTTTCGAGTCTAACCAGATGATCGTTGGTTCTGCGACCATGACGAAAGCCACTTTGGATTTTTACTATATCGCTGGTCGATATTGAACCTTTCTTTTTACATATATGACCTACTGTATGGCGCTAAAAAGCCTAAAAGTGCTGGTGCGCCGTTAAAATTAAATCAACCATTCAGTCAATCAAAGCCACTTTGGAAAAGAGAAATTAAATTGTTGCTTTCCAGATACCATACAAGCCGAGAATTCATCATTCGTTCCATTGTTTTACATACGCAGCTAGATGGTGATATAGGTCTGTAGTTGGTAGGATCTGCGGGGTTTTTTTTGCCTGGTTTGGGAATTGGTGTTATTATTGCTTCTTTCCAAATGTTTGGTACATTACCAGTGATCCATAAATCATTGAAGATTTCCAGAAGAACTGCCAAGGATGGTTCTGGAAGGTGTTTTAAAAACTGGTAATGTATATCGTCAGGCCCAGCGGAAGTATCATTGGCCTTATTCAAGGATTCCATAAGTTCCGATAAAGAAAACGGTTGGTTATAACTCTCTAAGTTATTTGATGTGAATTTCAACCGTATGTTTTCTTTTTGAGTTTTAAGTCTTCGGAAAGCTTCGGAATAATTAGACAATGTGACATTTTTGGACAAACAATCAGCAAGTACATTAGCTATTTCATGCTTGTTTTTATAATTGATGTTATTTAGCTTCAGGTGATGGAAGCAATTATATTTTCCTTTTCCATTTATTTTGCGGATTGTGTCCCAAACTTTGTTTATTGAGGAACGAGAGTTTAAAGTTGAAACATATTTTTTCCATGATGCTCGTTTACTTTCTTTAATCGTGCGGAGACTCTTAGCCCGAGTAATACGGTATTGATCTAGATTTTCGGGCGTTGGACGATTATTGAATTTGTTCAGTGCTTCTCGGCGGTGTTTAATGGCTTCTTTACATTCTTTAGTAAACCATGGTTTGGGCTTTTCTTGAGAATTTGTCAAGGACTTAGGAATGGACTCTTCTGCAATCTCAATTTTGATAGATGTAAATTGTCAAATTGGATCATCATCAATTACTATGGTATTCCTGTTGAGTCTCATTGTACAAAGTGTTTCAGGTTTGGCCCAATCAGCTTTCTTTAAGTTCCACTGTGGAATTGTGTCATCAATTTTGGCATTGGTGTTCTTAAGATATATTGGAAAATGATCACTGCTATGAAGGTCATCAGCGACCTTCCAATTATACTCCAACAGAAGTGAAGAAGTACATATTGTTAAGTCAATGCAAGTGTATGTACCCGTTCCTGGGTGCAGTTAGGTTGGAGACTTGTTATTAAATAGACACAAGTCGTATTTAGCAATACCATACTAAATGATGATAATCCAATTCAACAATTTAAAACTACCTTAATTGAGATTGCAGAAGTGTCCATTCCTAAGTCCTCGACATATTCTCAAAAAAAAGCCCAAACCATGGTTCACTAAAGAATGTGAAGAAACCATTAAACAACGCAGAGAAGCACTGAACAAATTCAATAATCGTCCAACGCCCGAAAATCTAGCTCAATATCGTATTACTCGGGCTAAAACTCGTCGCACGATTAAAGAAAATAAACGAACATCATGGAAAAAATATGTTTCAGCTTTAAACTCTCGTTCCTCTATAAACAATTTTTGGGACACGATCCGCAATTATAAAAGCAAGCATGAAATAGCTAATGTACTTGCTGATTGTTTGTCCAAAAATTCCTCATCGTTTAATTATTCCGAAGCTTTCAGAAGACTTAAAACACAAAAAGAAAACATACGGTTGAAATTCACATCAAATAACTTAGAGAGTTATAACTAACCGTTTTCATTGTCAGAACTTATGGAATCCTTGAATAAGGCCAATGATGCTTCCGCTGGGCCTGACGATATACATTAACAGTTTTTAAAACACCTTCCAGAACCATCCTTGAGAGTTCTTCTGGATATCTTCAATGATTTATGGATCACTGGTAATGTACCAAAAATTTGGAAATAAGCAATAATAATACCAATTCCCAAACTAGGCAAAGATAACGCAGATCCTACCAACTAAAAGACCTATATCACTAACTAGCTGTGTATGTAAAACAATGGAACGAATGATCAATTCTCGGCTTGTATGGTATCTGGAAAGCAACAATTTAATTTCTCCTTTCCAAAGTGGCTTTCGTCATGGTAATAGTACCAACGACCATCTGGTTAGGCTCGAAACTTTTATTCGTGATACTTTCATAAAGAGGGAACATTTTGTATCAGTTTTCTTTGATTTGGAAAAGGCCTATGACACAACATGGAAGTACGGGATACTAAATGACCTGCACGATCTGGGTCTAAAAGGCCGACTGCCCTCATTCATATCAAACTTCCTCTCAGACAGGGAATTCAAAGTACGAGTGGGCTCCACCCTCTCTGATATACACGATCAAGAGACGGGTGTACCCCAGGGCAGTATTTTATCAGTGACGCTTTTCAATATAAAGATTTATAGCATCACCATGTGTCTGATGCCAGGTGTGGATTGCTCACTATATGTTGATGACTTTTTAATATGTTACCGATCCAAAAGCAATTGAAAGACAATTACAACAAAATATAACAAAATTCAAAATTGGGCCAATACTAATGGCTTCAAATTTTCGAAATCAAAAACTGTCTGTATGCAGTTCTGTCAATTACGAAGACAACACGATGGACCTAATCTCATGCTGGAAGGAACACCTATTCCAGTTGTTGAGGAAACAATTTTTAGGCATTATCTTCGATAGAAAACTGACTTTTATTCCACATCTGAAATATTTAAAAGCCAAATGTTTGAAATCTCTTAATTTATTTAAAGTAATAGCGCACACTGACTGGGGTGCTGATAGGAGAGTCATACTCAATTTATACAGAAGATTTATCTGCTCCAAATTAGACTATTGTTGCGCTGTTTATGGTTCAGCAAGGAAATCGTATTTAAAGATGCTTGACCCAATCCATCATCAGGGAAAAAGACTTGCCCTGGGAGCATTTAAAACATCCCCGTGTGAAAGCCTCCTCGTTGAGGCGGATGAGCCACCCTTTTCACAAAGCAGAGAAACATCCCCATGGCTACTTCAGCAACCAAGGGTAATTTTTACGTTACATGATGGAAAAAAATCGGAGACAAACCCTTCCATTTTCCACAACTCTTACCATGAACTCCTCTCACAATTTGAAAAGTATACAAAAATATATACTGATGGATTAAAAGATGAACAAAAGGCTGCTGCAGCCTTCGTAAGTGGAAACCACACAACCAAAGTTCGCTTGCCAAATGATATGTCAATTTTTTCAGCCGAAGACCCACCAGAGTGCATAGCTTGTAATGAACCATTAATCGTTAAGCACTTTATGCTGGAATGCTGCGATCTTCAACCTACGCGTAATCATTACTATGTTGTGCAAGACATGACGGAGCTCTTTGATACAGTTAACATTACCAACATTATAGACTTCCTTAAGGAAGCAAACATTTGTTATAAATTATAGCTTATATTTTATCACCTTGTTCTGTTCTGTGTTATATTTATGCAGGCGATAGATTTTAATTGCCAATCATGTTTTCGTTATTATACATTTGCACTCCCCGTTGATCGGGAAACTTTAAATTATTTACCATCATTACCATTTTTATCGCATTACCTTTCACTGTTCGGTCTCCAATCGCTGGTCGATAAAATTATTTTACCAATTTTAGACATAAAAGGATATAACATTATGTTTGGCACTAAATAGCCTCATAGTGCTGGTGCGCCGTAAAAATATAAATCAATCAAAAATATTTGCCTTTAAAGGCGAGACCTATCAATGTTCATTGGACTGAAAGACGTCTTTATGTCTTTTCAAATCGCAATCAGCTCTTCTTTGCATAGTCAATTGTAGTTTGGTAATTAATAGCAAACAATAAGGTCCAAATTTTCTGATAGAAGGCAAATCTGTGCTATGATGAAGTTGTATTAATTTGTTCTTTGTTGTTTCTTTTTCTTTCAGCAATTGATATCACATTGTACCATCGCTATCGTCACCTATCTGATTATAATTGGCCCTGCCAGGTTCGATGGATACAAATAAAATCATATACATGTGTATGTCTTCCTTGACTGTCAGCCAGTGGTTTTGCATAGGTCTTAGGTAAAATATTTGAGCTGAAGCAGCAGGGAGGGCGAACCCTACAAAATTTTGCGACAAAATCGATTAAAGCCTCAGAATGCCAAATGAAGCCTTCCTACGAAATCTCATATTTTAACCAAAAAAAAATAAAGACCCCATTTGTAAAATGGAGCCTTAGCGATTTTGTCGTAATTATGTTGTCATAACCACCCTCAAAATTGCTGCCATCTACATCGCAAATATGTTGTCATCTCGCCCTCCCTGCTGCTGATTAATACAAATTATTTAACCAAATATTTGATTAAGTCCAATACGATATCGTGACCGAGGGTCGTGTAAATTTATTGTTATAAATCCATATGGGATTGACTGAGCATGACTAAAGTAATTTTTAAATCCATTGACGTCCATATCGGAACACCA
Source organism: Potamilus streckersoni (assembly GCA_016746295.1). Taxonomy (NCBI): domain Eukaryota; kingdom Metazoa; phylum Mollusca; class Bivalvia; order Unionida; family Unionidae; genus Potamilus; species Potamilus streckersoni. The sequence goes on from JAEAOA010001018.1 coordinate 526,241, forward strand.
TGTCCGCCAAATATTTCGTAGCGTATGTGTATCAACGCCATTGAATACAGCAAGAATATTGCAGTTATCGCGAATCACTTTTGGAATTTGAGTGTATCGTTGAGTGACATATATCACATCAGTGTTTTTATGCCTACCTCGGGAAAATATTCTAGCAGGGTTTTTTTGATTATCTAACATTACATCATCGTACACTACAAGATTGTTTATGTCTCCATTGAGATCTTCTACTGATGGTGCATCATTAATATCAGTAATAAAGTCAATTACACTTTCACCTTTAATTTCTGATGCATTTTCATTATAATCATTTAGCACTTCATAGCACCGTTGATCATCTACGGATGGGGCAACTAAATATAATTTATCACACTTCATAAATCGCATTATCAAATTAAGCAGCAATTGTGATTTACCCGATCCAGATGGTCCGATTATAATAGCACCGACAGAATTCGGAAGCGCTGCGTGGTGTTTCACCCGTTCTCTTCTTTTAGTCGCCGAAAAATCAATTATATTCATACCGCTATATATAAATTATGGATCTATATTGTGTTAAATGTAAACAGCGTACTGATACAACTGATCAGACAACCATTACAACTAAAAACAATAGACTAGCGCTTACTGGTAAGTATGTAACATGTGGTACAAAAAAATTTCGATTTTTAAAAAAAAGCAACTCGGAGGTGATATCGCAGCCCAATTAGGAAAACTCCCCGGAACCCCATGGGCAAAATACCCCGGAGAAAAACACCTTCCAGGATATAGTTACTGTGGTCCCGGAACGAGATTAGATATCAGACTTGATGATCAAAATCAGCCCCGGCCTGGTGAGTATCCGATAAATGCTATTGATAAGGCATGTCATGCTCATGATGTTGCATATAAAAGTAATAATTTGCAACAAAGACATCTCGCGGATGTAAAATTAATTCATGCGTTAAATGCTATTCCCGATAAATCCTTCAAAGAAAAATTGGCTTCATGGTTGGTCAAATCAGCTATGAAAGGCAAATACGTGTTAGGTGCTGGTAATTGAAAACACTAGTGATTTTATAGTATGGAATCTATTTATTATTCTCCGAAAGGATACTGTAGGGGTAAAGCAGCAATTAGTAAACTCGCTAACGCTGCAAAAGTGAAAAAGTCCACTGCGGAAGACTGGTTATCCAAACAAGCTATATGGCAAATTTATCTACCACCGCTTAAACAAATTAATTATTCTCATTTTGATGTTACCGTACCCAATGAAGTTCATCAGGTTAATTTATTGTTTTTACCACATGACCATGGTTACAAATACGCGCTAACTGTAGTTGATATTGCGAGTCGATTTAAACAGGCAGAACCAATGAAAACAAAGTCAGCTTCTGAAGTCGTTTCTGCATTTGAAAGGAATTATTGACGATGTCCTCTAAGATGGCCAAATCTATTACAAGTTGATCCTGGCAAAGAATTTCAAGGTGCTGTTCTATCAACAATGAAAACTCATAATGTTACAATACGACGGGGACATACTGCGTTACATCGTGATCAGGCAACTGTAGAACGATTTAATCGAACTCTTGCAGAACGGTTATTTGGATATCAATATGCAAAAGAATTCATCCAAGAAAAACGATCTCGTGAATGGGTCCAAAGGTTACCGAGTGTAGTTGCAGCGTTAAATAACGAGATTGCTCGAACTATTAATATGAAACCAAATATTGCAATAAAAAAAAAATATATATACCAGAAGAACCAAAGCGGGTTAGCACTCAACCACTTCTCGGTGATGTTACTGTGAGATATTTATACGAACCAGGAGAACTTGAAGGTGGTAAAAGAAGAGCTACTGATCCTATATGGAGTGTTACTACGCATAAAATTTCAACTATAACGCGATCAACTGGTAGACCTCCAATCTATAGATTGGATTCAACTGCACCACAGCGTGGTTTTACAAGCGAACAACTACAAGCCATTCCGGACGATACTCAATTACCGCCATTTGGTCTTAACTAGCTCCGTTACGTCTATTACACTCAAGACAGGTTAACATCACATTGTTTCTGACATGATCAAGACTGTTATTTTTTCTGTCTACGGTGAATTGTCGAGGGTCTTTATCCAAATACTGCCAGTGCATTATACAATTGCAACTGGCGCAGTGATTATTCTGTTGTTCTTTTAATGCGATTATTACTTCAGCATCAATATCAAATTCTCGTTGTTTTTTTTTGTCCTGCTGTTTGTAACCAGAGAGTTTTTTTATTAATGATGCTAATATCAGTGCTATCATCGTTTGCATTAAAATCATCATCGAAAACAACCCTTCGTAGTTGATTTATTCGTCGTACTCTGGACACTGCGAGATAGACTAAATTTGACCATTCAATGCGATTATCAACTATCCAAACAATTGTATCCGTGATGGTCAATCCTTGTGACGAGTGTATTGTTGTTACATAACCAAGCGTCCATGGTGATTTATCAGCGCATAATGCATCTTTTACAGCATTGATATCAACTAGCACAATATCATTTAACACTAGAATCTGTTTCTCCGTCTGGCCTGGAATTTCATCTTCAATATTCTGCTTTCGTGTATCCAATGGTCTATAACACAACGGTACTGGAAACGTTGGGAATTTTTTCTTGTGTAGCTCAAACAACTTTTTTTGAAGTGCGTCTCTGACTATCTTTCAAATTGCTACTACAAAATCATTTGGTCTCCATGTTTCCCGAAAATCATTCATAGGCGTTTCGGAAATTATTTCACGCGCTACTTGGGTTGTAATCTAATTAGTTTTTAAAACTCACGTAACTGCTCATCGAGTGCTCTATAGTCAGTATCAATTTCTTCGTAATAATCAACAAATCCTTTTAACCAATTATGCGGACTTCTACCAACAAATGGTGGTGGTTGACCATGATCGCCGCACAATATAACTTTTGTATTATTTTGCAATAACCAATCAAGAAACATTTTTAATACATCTTCTGAAACAGTACATGCTTCATCCCAAATAATAACCGAAGGAATAAATTTTTCACCCATTCGCTCAGGAGTCCATGCATCGCCTTTGTATCGAACAAAACTATGATACGTGCAAGCTTCAACATTTCGTTGTTTTATCTCTCTCGCCAGTCTATGGGTTGGTGTGAGTACAATCATGGACGTTTTCTCTCGATATAATTCTATCACACGTGTTGTCTTTCCAGATCCACCACAACCGTTTAAATAAACTGTTTTATATCTACAAATTGGATCTGATATCGGTGGTGCTTTAGACATAGAAAATCCTTCGGATTTTTCACTGATAGAATTATCGTTCTTCAGGTAACTGCTTTTAATCTCAACGTCTGCTGATTCAGAATAATCGCATTGTATTTTACGTTTAATTCGCCATGTTCCCCAAGTCTCTTCGCTATTAGTAAATTTAGTTACATCTTTGATATATTTTTTATCGACATACATTGAATCAATTGCAACTCTAACTGCTATACTAGGAAATCTATTTATCATTGCAAATAAATTGATAGATGCATAACCCAGCATAGAAGCTCTCAAATGTAGATATGCATAGCTTTATCCATCACTGTAAGTAACAATTCTATCTAACTTTGTTTTATTGGACAAGAAGGCTGTTTTACAATTTGCGTATCTATTTTTCTCTACTGCATCTTTAATAACGAAGTCGTATTCGGCATCCTCTTATAATCAATCGTGAGGATTGTCTTTTAAAGTTGAAATTTTTTCCACCTTGTGTAAATTTACAGATTATTCTTCGACCGAGATCCTTTGCTTCACTATTTCGTTGATTAAATATCTTTTTTGACCATTCAATAATGTACTCCTCGTCAGCATCAATATGTTTTCTAGACTTATCGATTATACTATCAAGACATTCTGGTTCTGGTAACCAGACATTGGTTTGTTTTCGATATGAGATAATCGCTTCGCTGACAATCAACGAAACTAACATTTTACAATCAATCATATATCGCAATAACACTATTGGTAACCACATCCTTTCAGCCATGTGTCTACCAATCCAAACATAACAACTCGGATGAAGTCCTTCAGCGAATTCAAATGATACTACGCGAGCAAAACCGGTCAAATGAAAATCAGGCAGTGGTCCATTAATAGCAACTCGAGTCATTTCATGTGTGGGATGTCCAAACCGTTTAAAATACTCACCAGCGAATCCATATCCTAGAACACTTCCTGAATAACAGGCAACGATATCAACTGATATCATACTTTCACGATTGTACTTAACGTTCCATAGACCGCCATGATAATATTCCAAACAGCTGGATTGAACATCCTGTAAAAACTCTTTTCGTGTTGGTTTCCAATTATTTTTCTTTCTTGCAAAATGAGCTGCAACCGATGGAATTGTAAAACAATTTGTAAGTAACTGTTCGTAATCGTCGGATTTTCCATTAAAAACGCTAGCGTTTTCACTGAGACTTATTGCTAGATTTTTCATCCTATTATGTAGACTTTCAGTACGATATAATTCACCGTTAGGTCTCACAAATTGATTGAATTGACATTCTTCATCTTCAAAACTATGAAGTAGCCATACTGATACAGGGTCGTTTTTACACAAACTAGCAATAGCATCGAATAATCTTTCTTCAGTGAGAATGCCATCCTTGGTGAATTCATCTGGGATATACTTCACTGTTCTGTCTCGCGGGAATATTGTAATCGCGGATGTCCATGCGTGTTTGTTATGATCAATGGAGCTCCGTTTTTATTGTATTTCGATTCGTATAATACTTCGCCGGTTATCGTTGAAACGGTTATCGGAAATCTCAACGACTTTTCCAATCTAGCTATATCGGAAATAGTTGCTCCGTTCTCTTTCACTGTTAGCTCCCATTGATCTATTTTTTTACGTCTTAGATCGGTTAATTTATTCCCACGGAGTGCATTTGTAAAGTGTTCTATGACACGTTGTGCCACACAATTGAGTGGTTTTTCTACTGACGTTGACTGTTCAATTGGTGCTAGTTTTCCAATGTCAGGTTTCTTATTTAACGGATACATCCCATAAACAATTGCTGTTTCAGAATACGCTTTTTCATAGTATGGTTTATCAATTCCAGTTAACAGCCCTGGTCTGGAATCACGGCTAACAATGACTGTTGTCATATCTTTGAGAATTGGTTCAAACCTGTCTCTTATAACCCAATCGCCCGATTCTAAACTGATAATGAATTTCACTCTGAGAAAATACCGTTTATTGTCAAGTTGTGATAGTATCATAGCTGCTGTTTCATCATTCATTCTAGCATCAACAACACCATCAATTTTAAATGTTGACCAGGTGTGTGATGCGCCGTCCTGTTTAAACTCATTAACACAATCTCGTATTTTTCTAATCAGACTTCTATTATTTATTCTCTCTTTTGGTACATCTTCGAGGGTTCTATCAAGATTGAATTTAATATTTTTCCAAGGCTTGATTGCCGATAATCTCTTGAATTCTTCATTCATATAAATAAAGCAAACATTTAAATAGAAAATTTTGTTTATATATAATGAATCACTGCAAATGGCTTATGATTGGATCAGTAACCCCATGCAATAAATCGTGTAGAGGTGAATTCTGTGGACATCACTTACAAAGTGTCAGAAATAATTCGACAGGCCCGGCACCATGCATAAATTGTGGGGTGGGTGTGAGAGGAAAATCACAATTATGTATCAATTGTGGGGGTAAGCGGTTTAGAGAATTGAAACGTTATTATGATCAACGAATAAAAAAACGCTATCATTGACCCTAACCATGACTCTGTCAAAGACAAAATCATAAAAACCCCTCAAGACTAAATTAATAAATTTATAAATAAAGCAAATAATGAATTAGACAAATAGTATTATTATATATAAATGGAGCAAGAATTCATACCACATCCAATACTCGTTAATTATGAAATATCTGCTGATGGTGATGTTAGAAACCGCAGACTGAAAATGCCAATTGGTTTTGTTAATAATCAAGGATACTTGCAATTTACTGCTGGAAGAAAGCACTATTACTTTCACAGAATTGTCTATGAAGCATTTAACGGATTGATTAAAGATGGTTTTGTTATTTATCATATTGACTCTAATCCTTTAAACAACGCGATTTCCAATTTACAATGCATTTCTCAAAGAGAGAATACAAAAAGAGGAAAGACAGGGACTTGTAAGTCAGTTGGAAAGAAACCAGTACAGTCATTTGATACAGCGACGAAAGAAAAAAGAATTTTTCAATCAATGAATGCTGCGGGAAAATATTTTATAATATGTATTCCTTCAGTACAAAAAGTTGCTGAAGGGATTTATCAAACAGCTATCTCAAAGAAAAATAGACATAGAATAAAGTTTTCATACGCATGAAATGACTCTCAATAATTTCTATTAATGAAATATATTTTTTTATTTTTTTTTATTTTTTTCCGTATTTCCCCTCATTACTACTGATCGTCACGTGACTATCCTACTTTCGATATTGATAGAACAGTGTTCCCTATGTGTAAATTCGTGCGAGATAAACGTAGAAAACATGTGAAATTAGATTGAATTAATGATATGTGATCTCATGTACGTATTTAATGGTTAACTCGGTATATATATGTATCAGGCATGTACGGACCATGGTTTTGTGTTATTGTTTCTTGTTTCTAAAGACTGTATTGAGAACAGCAGTTAGGGTTTTGTTGGAAAAACCTGTGTAGGGTAGACAATTTGACAGAGTTATGTATGGCCGTGAATCCAAATTATTATTACGGTTATTATAAAAATTAATGTAAAAACATAAAAATATTATTATTATATAACAGCTGTATTCTTTAAAAAAAATGTTTTATTCAAGTATTTAGTTTCATTTAACACCATGAAATGTTATTTATTAAGTATTTAGTGGTAAAAATAACACACCTACACATTGACACTGCATTATTAGTCACATTATATATAATATGAGCCGTAAAAGTTTGGGGCTTTAAACGAAGCCCAATATGCCAATCAAAACTCCCACGCCACTGACATGGTGTGTGGTTGATTTTTTTCAACTGCAACCATGGTTAATTTCTTGGGTTGCTTTTGATTGGTAGATTGGGTGTAGTAAGTCCGCCCCGTCGTTTCATGTTTGTATCGTCCTGTACTGTCCCTATCATTCATTCATTGTAAATATTACAATACCTTCATTCATTGTAAATATTACAATACCTTCATTCATTCATTGTAAATATTCATTCATTGTAAATATTACAATACCTTCATTCATTCATTGTAAATATTCATTCATTGTAAATACCTTCATTCATTCATTGTAAATATTCATTCATTGTAAATATTCATTCATTGTAAATACCTTCATTCATTCATTCATTGTAAATATTCATTCATTGTAAATATACATTCATTGTAAATATTCATTCATTAAGTTAATTAAGTACATGTAACGTACTGTCCTCCCCCCACAACATATCTTCCGGAAGATAGCATTTGTTACGTTAGAGCTTCCAATTGGGAGATCTATGTTTGTGGCCCTTGGGCTTATTTAATGCGAAGGCACTCAATGAGTTCCAAGAATGTGCTGTCCCCCCTCTGGGCATCTTTGATATCGTTTGGCGCGAAAGAGGTTTCCAAATGAGGCTTCATGTTATATTTTCAATGTTTGTAAAGAAATCGCTTGGATTTCACGTCTAAATGCCCATATAACCAGCCCTTGAACTCGATTGGGCGGTTAGGGTATTGTATAAGTCTTTAATGTATGTGCCTCCCTTGCCTCGGAACTCGAATGAGGAAGGGACAGGCATTGTATATGTTTTTTTATGTTAGGAATCGATAAAAATATTTTAAAGATAAGAAAATACATTATTAATAATATTCAATAAATGGAATTTCAAGATATTACATCTATCATCATAAAAATATCAAATTTAAGAAATCAAGGAATCGTACTTTCTGAATTTTTAAATGAAGACAGACTTTTGAATGAATTTGAACAAATTGATATACAATTGAAACATGGAAGATATGTCTTACCTAAAATGTATTCACTGATAAAAAGAATCCAAAAAGCGGTTAATGTTTCTTTGTATAACAATGATATTAATTTATTCATTCGGCTATTTAGTATCGTTGAAGCAATTAGAAAGAAACTCGGGGAACAATACCAAGTTCGGTCAGAGATTGCTTTGAAAGTGAAATCTATAAAACGTTTGATTGATGAGTCTGGAAATGCAAGCATTGAAACCCACAATTGAAAAAACGTTAGCATTTCCAATAATGACATCAGAAGCATTAACTACCAGACTAGCCCGTGAGAGGTTAGCATTACTGAAAAAGTTTATACCAATTCGAGATGACGTGCGAGATAAACTACAACTTAGACAGCAAGCGCAGACTGACTTTTCTATTGGGAGCGAACAGCTTTTTGCTCCTGTAACTAAAGCCACTAAAGATATGAAACTTGCAACAGAACGTGCTATATACGGCGACATCCCTAAAGAGGGAGCAGTACCTATCATTGATGTGCTGGGAAAGATTGTTACAGAGACTGAAAAAACTCAGGTGGAAATAAAACAGCTTTCAGGTGAAATACAACAAATGGGTAATATTAATATTGATGATAACCCTGTTAAAGGTGCTAGTGATTCCGCTAAAAAATTGTTCCTTTTAACGAGAAATTCACTAATGAAGCTATAGCAAAAATCAAACAATTTCAATTGCTGAAACTTGAAGATTATGCGTCATTTGGTGACTTCGCTGTAAAAAGTTATTATAACAGGGGGGAATTTTTAAAAGACGAGTATAAAAAAAACATAATAAAACGAGATGACTGGGTGGATTGGTTATTTAAAATTAATAAAGAAACCACCGGCAATTTAAATAAGGATACATTGGAGTACAATGCTTTTAAAATTGGAGCTAATGCGTATGGTTTAGAACAACAACTAAAAGAACAACTAAAAGAACAACAACAACAACAACGAAAAGAACAACAACAACAACGAAAAAAACAACAAGGTCGAGGTCGAGGTCGAGGTCGAGGTCAACAATCTCCAGAAATTCAATCAGAAAGTTCTTCAGGAGAGGGTTATGGAAGTTCTCATCATGATTCTCATATATGTCCTAGTAATATCAATAATGATATATCACGACTTGAGGATCTTATGGGAGGTAAGCGAGCTGGAAATAACTCAGTTGAAATAACTAATGAAGCATTTGATATTTGCAGACGATTATTCCAAGGTGGGAAAATTGATATTCATACGTATCGAGAACTCTTGGATGAGTTAATGGACGGAATTCCAGGGGAATTTAGTGGTTATTATAGCGATTGAAATTTCTGAAATGCCTGCATTTAGAAATTACAAAGTCATTTCAAATAAGATGATAGTACACTATAATCACGATAAACCAACAAACGTGTATGTGGTAAACTCAAGATTGCCCGTTTATAAGGCATACTATGGAGACGGCCTTGGAAATACCATAGCGGGTTTATTCACAAGAATATATCCAAAAGTAGCACCAATTGCAAAACAATTAGCGATGAAAGCCATTGATATTATTCGTAATAAGGGAATTAACGCTGTTGGAGATCTTGCAGGAACGGCCTTTTCTACCGCAAAGAATAGAATAACGTCATTGGTAAAATCTAGATTCGGACGAAAACCACCACAAATGGTTTCAACACCGCTACCTTCAACAACAATGATGCCTGCAAATGTCAGTAAAGTGATAAATAACGCAGTGGAACAAAAACTAGCATCATTAGCAATGACTTCACCAGATATTAGTAATATTGCAAGTATGATAGCGGGAAGCGGTCTTGGAGGAAATCGTAACAATTTCAGACGAAAAAGAAAATGATAGCATTATTACATTTAGAAAAACAATAGGGTTTTAGTATAAATGGCATTTAAAAAAATTGCTGATCCAGCGTTTGATATGGCAGCACCGGTAAATAAAGATGATTCTAAAATTAACTATCATTATTATGCCTATCCTGCAAGAGAGCCTAATCAACGAGGGGGGAGAGTTGAACTTCAAGTTCAAGATACAAGTAGATACTTTTTGCCGTGTGAGGCGTTTATTGAAGTAGAAGGAGAGCTTGTAACAAATGTTGCAGCTGATACACCATATGGGAATGACCCAAATATCCGAGTTGGTTTTGTAAATAATGGCATTATGGCGCTATTTAACAGTGCAAGATATATCATTGGTCCGTCTATGATGTTTGCTAAGGATACTTCTGATCATGCTGACCATATTCAGTTTATTAAAGTACGAACTGCGCAAGCTACTGCATTGGATGATCAACAACTCGCAAATAATCTAGACCGTGAAATTTGACCAGCCGCTGAATTCGACATTTTAAAAAAGGTCAACGGTAATTTCAATCTAGGATTTGCAACACGAAATGGAGCATTGAAAGGACAGCATCGACGGTTTTCATGTGCAATTCCGTTACATCACATATTCGGATTTTGTAGAAATGTCAGAAAAGTCATCTATGGAGCAAAGCATACAGTCGTGTTAATGCGAAAGGGGAATGACAATGATGCAATCTGGCGTGCTAATGGTGTTGATGATTGTAAAGTCAATTTAAATAAATTGGTTCTATGGATGCCCGTCTTGACTCCAGCAGTTACAATAGAGCAACAATTACTATCGTTTATGGACACAGGTGGAAAATCATTGCTAAGTTGGCTAACAACAACGACTGATACGAAGCAGGATAATGTAAATGGCACATTTGCATGGCACTTAGCATCAAAACAAGGTGTTTCAGCTCCACGTCATATCTTTATAGCGTTACAGGATGCAAATCGAGTGGGTCGTCAATTATCTAGTCATATGATATTTGATAAATTAGGGGTAAGTGAAGTTTCGTTGAGAATAAACGGACAAGAGCCAGCAGAGATTGTACAGCTTAATTATGATAACAACTACGTAGCACGTGTATATCATAGAATATTGTCGTATTTGGGTCGTGATCAAAATGTTGATACTGGTTTGCAAATATCGCAAATTGATTTTGAAAAACACTATCCGATTTATTACTTTTCATTGGAACATCTTGACATGATGAGACAATCTGTTGTTGATATATACTTCCAAGCTCGGATACAACGCCCTGCTGGTATAGCTGATTATAGAGCAGTTGCTGTCATTCTCAGTGATAAATCAATGTTGTTAGAAGGAATTGGCGGACGAATGAGACTTATTGATGCACCAGTAGAAAATCTTTGATTTTCCAAACATGTAGTTAGGATTTTCACAATAAGATCAATTAAAGGTGTAAATTACGTTGTAGAATAGAATGACATATAGTATTGTTAATGTCCAGTTGACTGATGGTCAGGTCAAGAAATTGAAATCAAAGTCGGCTAAAGAATGTGGAACTACAATAACGCTGAAACCCACTCAAATGTCCGGTGGTGCACATAAATTATCATTGAAAGATCGTCAAATAAAACATTTCAATGATGCGCTAAAGAACAAACGAGGAGTTCAACTTGATTTTTTGAAAGCAGCAATAGCCAATATGATAAAATCAGGTGGTATATTCCCGCTGTTAGCTGCTATTCCAGCATTGATTGCAGCGGCTGCCCCAGCGGTTGCGAAGGCGGCAGCGTTAGGAGCCGTTGGTACTGCTGCAGGAATGGCCCTGAAAAAAGCTACTGGGAATGGCTATAAAAAAAGGGAAAGGGTCTAAGACTACCAGGAACCCCATACAATTGGTACAAGGGCACGGGCCTAAGAATACCAGGAACGGTTTATTAGTGGAAAAATCCCTTGAATTTTCACCAATGTCCTATTTTGATTTAATTGATGCTGTAAAATCATTATCAATGAAAAAACTTTAGAGGAGTTTTCATGAGATCAATTACCGTCAAAACCAATGAAAAATGAAACGGGTATTATCAATCTTGATAACAGCAGCGGAGAAGGAACTCATTGGGACGCATATGCAATTGATCCACGTGGAATTATCTATTTTGATTCATATGGTTTAGCTCCACCAAAAGAATTCATGCGATATGTATCCACAAAAACAAAATCATCTCCAATTTTTTATTCCACGCTACCAACACAACGGTTAAATGATCCACCGATATGCGGTCGTGATGTATTAAACGTCCTTGCAGAGATATCTAGATTTCCAAGGAAACCACCACAAGTTGTAGTTAATGAATATACTAGCAGGCAATGGCAAAAACGATAGCGTTATGATTTAGAAAAACGTTAGCGTTTTCGTATAATGATTGATATTTGGGGACGACCTTTATCAGAGTAAAAAAAAAACAGAAACCGATAGTAAATTCACTGTCGAAAATGTAAAAAAAATAATCGAAGATGAAATCGCCGAGTCATTAAATTTGTCAAGTGTAGATCCTGGGGAAATAGTTGTATTTCAAGATCGCCAGGGCAAATTGAAATCTAGTAATGTGTCATTGGATGATATCTTAATACGAAGACGTGACGTCGTTTAAAATACAATAGCGTTATATTCAAATAATGGAAAACTCAAACCGGGGATATTTGTTTCGACGATCACGGATAAACTAACAACAGTAGATAGCACAGCAAACGCGTTAAAATCACTCAATGATGAATATAACAATCATAAAGCTGAATTTAATAAATTGTATGAAGTACAAAAGTCAATCGTAGACAAAATCGACAATCAGCTGAGAGAATTCCTTGGAAATCCACCAGTAACCACACCGAATATTGCAGAGATAAAAGCATCTATGTTGGAAATTGCAACATTTCAATTAAGATATGAAGAACACGTAAAACAGTTTTCAACATTTCGTAAAAACATTGTTGATAAATTTTTGGGAGGTAAACTTGATAAATTAGATATCAAACTTTCGAAGAAATACCAGCGATTAATCGGCAATTGGAAGCAATCAACACGGATATTACAACGTTCAAAAACAATCTTCCGCTACTTGAAAAAATAAAGATTCTTCATGAGAGAAATATCATAAATATGGTATAAACAGTTCTCTCTGGATCATTAGATTGGGAACCTAAAAAGAATACAATAACTCTCACTGCGTCAAACAAGGGTATTTATCGATTAACAATAGTGTCACTGAACCAGTTTAATATATCATCATCGACTTCATATGGATACAACAACGTGATTTCAACGACTATTGACGTGGGTGAATACAAACGATTTACAATAACAAGCACTGATCCTAATTTAAATAAGACATCATTTGTATGGTACATGGAGTTTGTAGCTGATCTAAATTAGAATTTTTAACAATTAGAAACCACTTGAGATTTTAAAATAATGATTCCGTCATCGCAATATCGCTATGATACCGTCAAAGAGTTTTTAACGAACCTCAAAACACTCATTGATGAGAATGAAATAAAAATTAAAAAATATCGCAGGAGAATTACCGCGATTGATGTTACAGTATACTCGGTATCTGGTATAATGGCCGGTGCTGGTATTATACTATCTTCAGTAACAATGGCAGCTCCGATTACTGTCCCAATTGCTATTTCCGCGGTGACAACATTTGCTGGAATTGCAAATGCTATTACTAAAAAAATATCGTGTTCTCAAGAAAAACTTAACGACTATATAGTAAAACATCAAGCAGTATCTAACGGTTACTCACAATTATCCTCGTTGATGTCATTATCGATTGATGATACGATAATTACCGAAGACGAATTCTCCGCGATGATACGTATTTATGATACTACGATTAAAAACGCTAGCGTTTTTCCATCTATTGCAAAATTAGACATTGTAAATAATAATAATAATAATGTCGCAAGAGATTCAACTACTTCAGCGGATAGCAGAAAATACCACACCGCGGAAAACAAGCATGATATCAATATCGTCAACAAACCCTAAATTCAGTGTGAATTTTCCTTCCCCTGTTTCAGTAAAGGAAATCGCGTTGGCAAAATTACAAATGTATCATAGTTGGCCTAATATTAGATCGGTTCCATTTGGCGGTCAGAGACCTAATAATTCCCTGGTATTTGCATATAGAAATAAACAAGATGACACTCCAGATTGGAACGTTGTTTCAATACCAACTGGGTCCTATCAAATTGAGCAAATTAATAATGAATTACAACGTAGAATAAAATCCATTACTAGAAAAGAATCAAAAATTGCGATAACAGTTCATGAACCAACACTATCATCTACAATTGAAATAAGCTCTCCTGGGTATGTTGTAGATATTTATAACAGTTCAATAAGAACAGTATTAGGATGGCCCAAAGATCCACCTAGAAGTGCTGGTAATTCCACACCCGAGCCGGTAAAGTCTGATTATATCACTGATAAAATAGGACCTGAAAATCCGTCAAAAGGATATAAAACCCTCCTCGATATAAACTTTACAAAGAGATATCGAAGTAAGGATGAATATGGTAGGGATTAGTGGATAACTCCACTTTTTAATGATTTTATCCCAAAGGAAGGTGATATTTTAGTAATGCGTGAAACAACTCCGGCAATCGGAGATATTGAAAATTTTATCTTCAATTTGATGTTTCAGGATTTTAAATTTTTATTACCGTCGTTGAAATCCGGCCTTCTCACCAGGGACGAGTTTATTAGTGTAGTCGCTGCGGGTAATAAAATTATCTATGACATGGAAGAATTTAATTCGAGGATTACTAATCTCTTCACTGATGAAAATAACCTGATTTCAAGAACCTATTTCGCCGAAAAATACAAAAAAAACCCATAAAAGATGATCCAAATTATAAACTACCAGGATATAAAACACCTGAACTAAAAAATTTACTCAACTTGGCCATCGACGAAGGATTTAATAGAATTCATCAATCATGGAAAGATAGCCAGCCGAAGCCTATTATCCTCACTCATAATAATTCTCCCGACAGCGACGGTAGACATATCGCACCGAACAATAAGGACATTTCATCGGTGATCGCGCTTAATTTAACGTGTGATGTAATCGAAGGAAGTTATCAAATTAATATGGAACAATCAAATCAAGCCCGACAAGGTTACATTCTTTATTCATTTGCACCAACAGCTCCTCCAGGATTTTTAATTGTTGAGAACCCGACTAATCCAGTCTATATGCAATGTCAAAATAATTCGCTAACTAGAATTAATTTTACACTCACTGATCAGTCAAATAATTTAATTGATCTTCGTGATGAAGTATTATCGATTAGTCTGTTTGTGAAAAGCTAACAAATATTTGGTTAAATAATTTGTATTAACCAGCAGCAGGGAGGGCGAGATGACAACATATTTGCGACGTAGATGATAGCAATTGGCAGCAATTTTGAGGGTGGTTATGACAATATATTTACGACAAAATCGCTAAGGCTCCATTTTACAAATGGGGTCTTTATTTTTTTTTTTTTTTTGGTTAAAATATGAGATTTCGTAGGAAGGCTACATTTGGCATTCTGAGGCTTTAATCGATTTTGTCGCAAAATTTTGTAGGCTTCGCCCCCCCCCCTGCTGCTGCTGATGTCATGGGAAGGGGCTAAATTGTTATAAATATGTGATTAACATGCACATTCTTTGGTTCAGTTTTTGAGATGATCTCAGGTTTGTTCACATTGTACAAATACTGTAATATATATATATATATATATATATATATATATATATATATATATATATATATATACACATGCATACATACATACGTCGGACATGGGATATAGCATAGCAGACATAACTGCGTGCACCGAATAGTCATTGTAATTTTGTCATTTGCTCTCACGGATGCTTAATATAAAGATCACTTTAGCATCTGTGCTTATGTCCGGGCATTGCCTAGATTAATTACATTCCTAAATGTAAACATGTAAACCTGGGTTTCCTGTTGTGTTAGGTATTGCTCTTTTATATTGGACTAGAGGCATCAAGTCTACAAGTTGTTTTGACTTAAATCTTGTTCATCATACCACTAGTTGTTTTCTTTTCATTTATTCCTCTTAAAAATAATCACCACTGATATTGCGGAGTCGTTGTGATTTTATTACTTGAATATTTATATATATGATCACAGCTAGCACAGCATTGCTTTATAATCATATATGAAATTGGAATTCTTGGATGCGATCTTATGACCTTACAAATTGGCATAAACAGCAGTACACATCATGTAATGGGTTAGATTACGTGAGAAATCATTGACATGTATGCTTTGTTGATTAAGCATTCAAAGCTTTGTTCCTTATTTTGACAAATATTAAAAGAGATCTTTGAGGGAGATTGAAAATGTACATGAAGCAAGCCAGTCGAGCGAGAAATATTTTTTTATCTGGGTAGGTCAACAGTACATGCAATTAATCTAATTTGAAGAAAATAGACAACAGACAAGGTTACAACTATTTCTTCACATTTGTTTTATTGACGATCACTGGTGATTAAAATTCCAGGAATAACTTACACATTATAATGTTAGCATATATTATTGGATATAATTTATATGTGCAAGTAGCAAAATTATGTCCATTCAATGTCAATCATAGCTTTAATGGTACAGTATGAAATAGAAGATGATATAAACATGGGATCTCTTACGACGTTAGAAATGATAAATGTCTGAACTGGATATGCCTCATCTAATTTTGTGTCAATTAACAATATGTAGACCTTCTAGTTACTTTAACCACGATCAGAAACAGTACAGATAATCCAGGATAGCATGTGTGCGCCTGACAAGCAACGTTGCACCCATTCCTGAATTTAACGCTTCATGCAGCGCTATCCTTAAAGAATCGGTCTTCATCATCCGAATCAATCATTAATGATGCTACTCCGCTAGTAGAGGTCGGAGCATCAGATACCTCACTGATGCTCTTTGTTTCAAAACTTGTCTCATAATTCGCCTCATGACATGGATTCGAGAATGCCATCTCATTTTTTTCATAGTGAGAACCTTCCTTGGTTTCAATAGCGACCTAAATTAAAAACAAAAATGATTATTAATTATTTGATTTATAGTTTTGCATATATTATGACTCTAAATTAATTCCTGATGGACTTCATTTACAAAACAATTTATATGAGTATTATATTGAGAAATTAAGTTTAAAGTACAAGTTTTAGATTGAGACAATGAATGAATGAATGAATGTCCCTTGTTTTATCTCACCGTTATAAATAATATTAAGACTTGTTTGACCTTAAGGTTTGATTCTATTGTTAACTATTTTCTGTATTGCAAAACTTCATTAAATAGAAGAAATAAATAGGCTTCATAACTCATGTTTAATTCACATTTCAATGAATTGTGCGGCCTTTCATGGCTAAGAATGTTGTAGGGCACCCAATACATTTTGAAGAAGTTCATAGTGGATGACTGAATATGGGAAAAACACACTGCAAATTACCAAGACGTAGCTCAACTAAAAGAATCTTGTTTTATGGAATCAGACCATATTTGTTGGAGCACCCATGTACCAAAAGTATTTTCCTTTTCTCTAACGTGTATAAATCTGATCAGTCAAGAAAACATTTTACGACTCTTCTTGGGTGAGAAACATTTGTACAATTAGCATTTATTTAAATCTTTTGTATGCCACTACATATTTCTATCCACTCATTTTACCATACTCAAAATCATGGACTCGTACAAGAAAGTGACTCATTGTATTATGCCATACATATGATATTGTACTTCTCACAGTTCCCTTAATTAAGCTACTTGACGTTAAAGTTATGTATCTGGGAGCTAGCAAAATATTTAATAACAGGCATGATTAAAATAAAGATTATTTCATATAGAGCATTCATATATATCTACCTCGGAAACATTTATTGCAATGTTTTGCAATATAAATGTAGAGATATAATACAATTTACCTCCTTGTCATTTGGTTTCCTTCGACTGATTAAACCAGTAATAAACTGTCCAGTGTATCGCTTTCTTGAGAACAGCATTGAAATGAGGACAGCTATCAAGATGGCGACTAGAAACCCAATGATTAAAAGCACAAGTTGCCAAACTCTAAACTGCAACATGCCACTGGCTGAACCTAAAGAAAAATATATTCTATAAGATGTTTTGAATGGTAATGAGGCATACATGTGCACCTGCTCAATGCACATGCTAGTTAGATGCTATCAATGTTACATGTTACCAAATATAGTGGAATATTTAAAATCAAAAGGATACAACATTTTACCAAGGTCACATAACGAAACTTGTTGAACTAATTTCATCATGTTTTGATATTAAAATATTTAAATATTAATTCAGAGTTAACACTTAATGGAGAGGTCGTTTGTGAAGATTTTAGCAAAATATCTCAATATTTCTTCTTGATACAAGATCACATTTAGACTAAAGCAGACATATTTTGGAACTAAAGGATATAAACTTTGTCTTTCACTTACTTATTTGTTTTGAAGGCTGTTGTAAAGCCATTGTAGGTATAGTTGTATTGCACAATGGTCCAGAGAACCCGATGGAACATGTACAGACCCCTGATAACGCATTACAAGAGCCCCCGTTCTTACAGTCAGGGCATACCTGTGAACACCCATCTCCATAGTAACCATCTGGGCAACCTGTGAATTGCAGCAACATGAACTTCTTAGTCGAAAGGTGTAAAGTTAATGACACTAAGATCTCCATCCAAAGCAGTGCAGTGAGAAATATCACTAAATTTTTAATCCAATTAAGTAATGCGAGCAATATCACTAATCTTTAGCCAAATTAAAAAAAGAGAAATATAATCTATTCTGGGGTTTCCATTGAAACAAGGAAATCCCCATCAAGGGGTTACATAATTTATTTTAATGTAATCCCGTAAATGAAATTTCCTTGTCTCAGTGCAAATGCCAATGTTAATTGCTTATGTCACCCAATGGTTTCCTCTAAAGTGAAAAAAAATTCTTCACTTACAATACAGTTTTTGTGCATATGTGTACATGGATCACTTTAATGCAAATACATTAATGAGGACTGTTGTGTTACTGTTCATCCAAAGTGATAACATGAGTAATGTCACTGTAACCTTTATCCAAAGTAATTAAGTAACATCACTAAAATCTTTATCCAACACAGTGAGTAACATCACTAAAATCTTTATCCAACACAGTGAGTAACATCACTAAAGTCTTTATCCAACACAGTAAAGTGAGTAATGTCACTAAAGTCTTTATCCAACACAGTAAAGTGAGTAATGTCACTAAAGTCTTTATCCAACACAGTAAAGTGAGTAATGTCACTAAAGTCTTTATCCAACACAGTAAAGTGAGTAATGTCACTAAAGTCTTTATCCAACATGGTAAAGTGAGTAAGGTCACTAAAGTCTTTATCCAACATGGTAAAGTGAGTAAGGTCACTAAAGTCTTTATCCAACATGGTAAAGTGAGTAATGTCACTAAAGTCTTTATCCAACATGGTAAAGTGAGTAAGGTCACTAAAGTCTTTATCCAACATGGTAAAGTGAGTAAGGTCACTAAAGTCTTTATCCAACATGGTAAAGTGAGTAATGTCACTAAAGTCTTTATCCAACATGGTAAAGTGAGTAAGGTCACTAAAGTCTTTATCCAACATGGTAAAGTGAGTAAGGTCACTAAAGTCTTTATCCAACATGGTAAAGTGAGTAAGGTCACTAAAGTCTTTATCCAACATGGTAAAGTGAGTAAGGTCACTAAAGTCTTTATCCAACATTGTAAAGTGAGTAAGGTCACTAAAGTCTTTATCCAACATTGTAAAGTGAGTAAGGTCACTAAAGTCTTTATCCAACATAGTAAAGTGAGTAAGTCACTAAAATCTTTATCCAAAGAGGTAAAGTAAGATATAATACTAAAATCTTCATCCAAAGCAGTAAAGAAAGTAATGTCACCATAACCTTCATCAAACACTGTCAAAACGTCACTGAAAATTTTATCAAGAGTGGTAAATCTAGTAATGTCACTGTAATTTGTTCCTTCATCCAAAGCAGTAAAATCACTAAAACCTACATCTAAAGCAGTAAAGTGAAGTGAGTAATGTCACGGTAACCTTCATCCAGCTGTCTTCATTTACATTTAATACCAAATACTGTCGGAAAGAAATTAGCTCCATAACGAAAGATAATTTGAACATTTCAGAAATGAATTTTACATTTTTATGTGTAACATCCTTGATAACAAATTTTATCTTTATTTCATCAAAGATTAATGTTCAGTTTTACTTTCAGAATTTTTTTTAATTTTTTTTTTATCTTATATTTTCATCAGATTTGTATAGTAAAATTTTTTTTCATTTCCAATTTTATTCATTTTATTAGTGTAATAATTACCTTTAGGAAAAACACTTTCTACATGAAATATATTGTTAATTATGGAGTCAGTGTTTTTAATCAAGTTATGGAAACAACAATTCATTGTTCTAGTTGAAGTTTTAATAAAAAAGTTTTTCATTATGTCCAGCGCATTTACAGGTTCATTATCAATCAACCAAAACAAAAATAAATAATGCTTGAAAAAATGCCCTTACTTTGATCGCAGAAGTAACCAGACCAACCCGGTTGACACCGGCAGTTTCCGGTAATAGGGTCACACACCGCACCATTCTGACATCCACAAACCTGGACACACTGGAAACCAAAATGATTGGAATCACAACCTGGATAAATAAAAAAATATAAGCATAATATATAAACAAACTTGTTATTATCTGACAGGTAACTTTGTTGGCATGACAAATCAAATATTAACCCTCTCCCTCATTCAGAACCCCTCCTCCACCCTCCCCACAAAACAGAAGAAAACTACCGTGATCTCACATAATTGAAGAAATATTGAAATTTTACTCAGGGCTGTTCCAATAAAACATATACACACCCCACCCCACCCCACCCCGGGAGAAGGCACTCCTGAATACAGCCAACCCACAACCGAAGCAGTTTTAAAACATGATCCACCGTATGATATGTTTTAATAGAAAACAATTCCCCCTACAGAAGCATATTTACATAATTTCTAGCTATGGGTTAATGGGTGGTAGAAGCGATTTTAATATTGGGTGGGGGACAGAAGCGATTTATATGACAGCTGGCTGGAGGAAATCTACTGAATTCTTACAGGTCATATAATCTACCGCATATTTGTATTTGTATTCATTCATTATAATCAATATTTTGTCCTCTGTTTTGTTTGTCTGGCAGCCATGTATGTCTCTGCTACTGCGAAATCATAAAATTTCTTAGTGGCTTATTATTTATATATGTCATTGATCAGTTCCTAGATACCTACTAATTTAATGTCCATGAATATATATTATATAAGGGATTTCTATTCTAATACAAAAATCATGAATTTGTATCCTTACTAAACTGCATGTTTAAAAATTTTCTATAAAGGACATCCGCAGATAATACCTATTTTCCTACACACACACACCTTCTCCGCTTTTTCCGCATGTAGCTGTAACCCCTCCCTTTAGCGGCTGCACAGGTCCCCATCTAGCATTTTCAACTGCTCTATGGTTTATATATATATATATATTAATATATATATATATATATATATATATATATATATATATATATATATATATATATATATATATATATATATATATATGTGTGTGTGTGTGTGTGTATGTATTATGTGGTATGAATCGTGCAAATTGAAATTAGCAAATAATTTCTACTTTGGCATCACCCATAAAGGTCGTCTGTAAAAACATACTGGAATACATGCAGTAGGCCTGAAGCAGCTCATCAACACATACTATGATATAAAAAAAATACTATCTTGTGGATGTCCACAAGGTCCTTTACACCCCTTTTTCTTGTCCGAATTCGAAGAAATATCCCTCCCCCATCTTTGCGTACATCCTTTATAGATGATCTCTAACTAGAGCGTCACTATATTTTGCTATTTTACTTTGTTCTCATGCTTTTGATTAGAATAACAGTTAAACCTTGTATTGCTTTAAATCTGGTCAGATGCTATGATTCCCTTGTTATCTTTTGAATAAATGTTTTTATAATCTTATAATACATGATTTGTTAGAAAAAATCAGTAATGCCTGTGAAAAGGATGTTGGATTGTTTCTGCCTACTTTTACACTATATCCCGTTGATTTTAACTAATTTTTAACTAATGCAAATACCAACTATTATTACATCTTTTCATCAAGATACACATCATTTACATTTCCCGTTGATTGGGAACCATCATCTTCAACATTTACCATTTTATATTTAACTACTATTGATTTTTTTTTTATATCGCTGGTCGATATTGAACCTTTCTTTTTACACATATGACCTACTGTATGGCGCTAAATAGTCTAAAAGTGCTGGTGTGCCGTTAAAATTAAATCAAATCAATTACACTATATCATTTCTCGTTTCTAACAATAATTTTTGTGTGCATGAAGTTGACCCACCTTTAACCTATTAGTCCTTTGCTAATTAATAGTTTTAGAATTTACAACAAAACTGGGCACATTTTACCTTTATCACACCTTTAATACATGATCACAAATATTTAGATTGTATGAAAATAGGAGTTACAATTGTATTAAAAGTAAAACTAAAGGGATTGGTAAAAAGAATCAGGATAAACAGATTAGTAGTGTAGTAAAGAATCCATATATCAGAATGACATCAATTATTTTATCATCAATTTCATCCTTAGTTAATGATACTGCTTCAAAATGTAGTGTACTAGGTAATAGCAACCAAATTTGTAATACAAATATCAAATGATCGCTTGGAACTAGTGTCAAAAGGTCTGCAGAAATATCAATATCCCCAAAATATACGTAGGAATAACCAAACACAAACAGGACAAATTTTATTCATCTTGCTTTGAATTTACATTTCGGTCAGTTTCTTATGTTTAATGTCATTTAATGTTTGCACACAGAGAGCATGTATTTCATTTGGTAATACATCTGTATGATGTGAAAGTTAGTCTGTCTCATTCTTTTGTTGATACAGTGGTTCTGTCAACAAGAGGTCAACTCACAATTATGTTGTATAGGGATTCTCCGATTTTCCCTATGAGCATTAAAATGTTGATTATTTCTGAATATGATCCTCCTCCTCCTCTGTGTACAAATATTATTCTGTCCTGACAACTACATGTCTAAAACGCATGTGCATAACTAGCTGGAACAAGTTACTGTTCTTTACAGTGGTGCGATTTTCAACATCTCACAGGTATGGGTATTCTCTCTTGGATTATCTCTGTTCCAAAAACAAAAGTTTTCACTAACATGAACTATGCCAAAGATGCACATCCTTAAATTAGTTCTTTGCTGCCTCTTATGCCAGATTTTTTTCTTTTCCATAACGCTGTATAAGGGTTTTAAGCCCAACATTCCCATAGTCTGCTTGTTGACAGGAGTATCTTGAATAAATATAACCATCATACAAGTCATCCGACATGTACATCGGACTATCAACAAGTTTGGGCTCAAAATCACACAATGTTATTTCCAGTGACATTTCCCAATGTCCAACAAACTGATATACATGAAATTCATTGTCATCATAGCTATCACCAGCCAGTATTTCTGATTGAAAACATCGTCTCATGACAAACCCTATTGTGATTCAGCCATTTTGGTTTCCTGTCTGGCCTTATTTGAAACATGCATTTTGTAAACTTCCATGATGGAAGTAGAGTTAAAAGTCACAAATTGCAGTTCCGAAGCCAAATGAATCAATCAGATTTAGTTTAACAGCCATTATTGTCGAACCAAAGTATCAAGCTATTGTAAAGTTTGCACTCCTGAATCTGCATTTCACATCAAATGCTTCTAGCAGCGCAAATTATGTCGCAAAATTTTGAAGTTAAAAGTTGAATTAAACTCCATCCTGTGTAAAGCATGTTGGCGTAATTTGGGGAATGAGTATCACTACTATAAAAGTGTGCAAATTTGTACAAATTAGGTCCACTCATGTGTATTGGCATTTTTTGACCCAATGAATAAAAATTCATCTTAGATCGCAAAGAAGAGATTAGTTGCAATTTTTAATATATGTTGGGTTTTTTGTTTTCTTCTGACAACCCCACCAGCTTTTTCTCATTTTGTTAACACAACCCACAACAGAAGTGATTTTTCTAATCAACCTTCCACTGTCAGAATCAAAATAGTTTATAATGACCTCTTACATACCTTTCTTGAAGTGCCGTCCCCTGGGGGGAAATATAATTTACTGGAACAGCCCTCAGCAAAAACACTTGTGGAAGAATTCAAAATAAAGTTCACATGTATCAAAAGACTACTCTGCGCTAATTTGCTACTTGACAAACAAACAGGGTTCAATATAAGATTTGATAAAAAAAATACATGCCTCTCTCTCTCTGAATGACACAAGTTAGTCTCACCTTTTTCACAGAAGTGTCCTACCTTCCCGGGAGGACACCGACAGATTCCAGTGACCGGATCACAATCTCCTACCTGACACTGGCATCGATTAGCACATCCCTTCCCCCAGTACATGTTCTTCTGACACTCTGAAACAAACAGGAATAAATGCCATAATTATTATACAGAAATTGTATTTATAAACAAGGGCTTACTACTGTCTGATGAAAGTGGGTAACAGAAAAGAAAAGAAATAAAAGAATCATATAGACAGGAAAATGGAAAATATTAATGTACAGTTCTAAGGTAACCTTGGTCAGTAAAAGATTAAACTGGAAGAAAAGAACAAATGAGATATAAACTCATATGAGAACAGAAGGAAGTGTTGTGGTAATTGCATTAGTTATTTTCAAATAAATTTATATGACACCAAATCTTTAGATTTTTCAAATAAATGTATTTGACACCAAATCTTTAGATTTTTCAAATAAATTTATATGACACCAAATCTTTAGATTTTTCAAATAAAAACATGGGCTGTGCATCTTTAAAAAAGCAAAAACTGCAAGAAATGGCTTGACCTAATATATAAATAAATAAACACTGTAGCACAAAATAGCCAGTAGTTTAAAATGCCTAGCTTCATATGTCTGTTTTGCACACTTACAGTGTTGCATTATAGTAATATAAGGAACTATATAAAGTTACACTGTACCAGCATGTTATTGCTGCTCTAAAACTTGCTACAATAAAGCACAGATCAGAGTAACCAACAAAACGATCACATGCCAAGAAAATCAAATATCATACTTTTCTTTGCACTATTTACATGGCATTCATTACTTACGTTGTTCACAATTATTTCCCTTATAGCCAGGGTTACAGTCACATTTTCCAGTGAAAGGATCGCATGTGCCTTGATCACTACACTGACAGCTTTGTGAACAATCCTTACCCCATTTTCCAAACGGACAGACTAAAACACAAGATATGTATAAATGCTATCAAATTATAATAATCATTATTACTCAAACCCACATATGGAATACATTATCGCACATTATAAATAAATATGGCTGCAACACAAAAGCTATGTAAAAATGATTATTTTCAAATGAGAAGAAAGATTAAATAACAGCTTAGGAGAATGGAATGAATGTTTAAATCAAAGGGGATCAACTTGCATTTTTAAAAACATTTAATTTAGTAACAGCTATAATAAAAATAAGGTCCTATTACAACATCAAATGGAACATCTGTCGCTGTTTCAGATGCAATCCATTTGATCCATCATATTAAGATGGTATTGATCTGTCATATTAATTACTTTGGTTACATGTATTAAATCTGTTGCATTAACTCTCCTGGTCAAATGGATTTGATAGGTCATACCTTTGATATGTCATATTAATTACCCAGGTAAGATTGATTTGATCTGTCATTAACTGCCCCAGTCTCATTGATTTGATCTGTCATATAATTACCCTGGTCATATGGATATTAATTACCTTGGTCACATACTTGCCCTGTGTATCCTACATTACACTGACAAGAACCATCTATCGGACTACATCTGCTGTTTTGGGTGGCACACTGGCATGTTTGTGAGCAATGAGGTCCGTATTGTCCATCCACACAACTCTGCCGGCACTTTACTGAAAAATTAAAGAGACTAAACTAAATATTTAGGTAGCATTTAAGATTGTCAGCAATAACAATACCACATATCAGACAAATACTCTGTACACCTGTATTCCTGTACACCTGCAAATGAATGAGGTGGCGCTCTACAGTTTTGTATTTAGCATAGAATTAAAATTTTAAAGAAAAAGAGCTTTCTCGGGTTTCCTCACTAGTTATAATGGTTATTTAAAAGAGACTTTGTATATCTTAGGTATTGTTCAAAGAATCTTTAATTCCCTTCATTTTGATGTATGATTGATGGGTGTAATATGGGTTAGAGAATACACAGCTTGGCCTTACTCCAGATGTGCACCTTTCAAAAAAGTGCTAACTCTACTTGCTCATTTTCACTTCTCGAACTTCAGAGGTAAATTGTAAAAAAAAGAGCCGATAACTTTTTTTACATTTTATGTATTTGGTAATTCAGTCATTGCACTTTTAGAAGCTGGTATTTAGTTTGGCAAAATTCATTTTCCATATTTTAATAGCTGCCAAGAATAGTGTACTTTAGATAAATTTAGGTTGATTTTTGGAGCACAAGGGAGCAGTCATTTTAGTTAGTGTCCTAAGATCATTTAAAATTTCCAAAATTTTAAAATATCCAAAGAAATTTCATCCACATTACATGAAAGTAGTATATAGGTATGCCAACATTCTCTCCACTGTGCATATTTAAAATGCAGACAACTTCACCGTACATACATCACTCTCTCAAAAGTACATAATAACTGGTGAGTGCCACCTGAGGGTCATTACCCATTCTTGTCTTTATAATGCTTACAAAAGAGAAGCCATTGTGTAGTGAAAAGTCTAGAACTTAATGGTTGTTTCAGTATTTAGCATACTGTTGGATAATATACTTATCTGATTTACGACCTGTGATGTCCCTACATAGAATCATTTTAAGGTAAATTGTGGTTGTGTGGGTTTAAAGTCCTTGCTCCGCAAATGACAACTTATAAAAAATACCGACATACTGGATGTTACTGACAAACATTCTTGCATACCCGGGTTGGCTGAGTCCAAGACCAGAATCATAGAGAGCAAAGCTTAGATGTCAATTATCTATAAAAGCAACCATATTAGACCACTCAATAATGTAGGAACCTAATGTCCTTAAGGGGTCCGAGACGATCTACAATCATGAGTAATATAGGGTCTGTATACTTTGTGTAGACCGAAATTTACTTCCTACATTCTTACTCAGTTATCATTATTTATCCACAAAAATGTCTTTAATGCAAACAAAGTGGACCAAGTTAAACGTGTAAAAGTTTGGTTGCACTTGTGTGTTGATCGATATTATATGCTGCTATGATGTTCCAACAGTGTGATTACTGCCCCACCAGGTGTATGCTATGCTCAACTACATAGGTCAGAGTTGTAACTATTAAGTAGAAATGTTCTAAAGTATATCTTTACTGTCTTGTATCCCACAGTGCTGTATAGCTTTCTCCTGTCTAACCATGGGACACATGAATATTACATTATGACGTAAAATGACACAAAGATAGGTGGTGAAAAATACTGTCTTATAACCCACAGTACTATATAGCTTTGTCCTGTCTAACCATGGGACACATGAATATTACATTATGACGTAAAATGACACAAAGATAGGTGGTGAAAAATACTGTCTTATAACCCACAGTACTATATAGCTTTGTCCTGTCTAACCATGGGACACATGAATATTACATTATGACGTAAAATGACACAAAGATAGGTGGTGAAAAATACTGTCTTATAACCCACAGTACTATATAGCTTTGTCCTGTCTAACCATGGGACAAATTAATATTATGATGCAGAATGACACAAATATAAGAAAAAAAAAATACCACACCTGTACAAGCAACTGTATGTAATATTGATACACACTTCCATCCATCTATTCCAACATAGTTGTGTGCATACAAGAATAAATAAATTACCTCCAGTAAAGCCAGGTTTACACATACAGATCCCTTCTCCATTAGTACATGTGTCTCCATGGGGTCCGCAGTCACATGAGTATGTACAATTAGGGCCCCACTTATCAGGAGAACACTGCAATGTATGAAAATTATTAAAGTTAATAGTGAATTTAACTGAACACTCATTATTTATGCTATGAAAACTTTCCATGTCTATGCATGTAAACAGTGTGCATTTCATTTACTCCTTTATAATGTACAACACACGGGTTAAATTGTAATGTTTTCAAAAAACAAAATGATAATTCTATGACTATTCTCTATAATGTGATCATATAATAACACAAATATATATGGATAACACACACAATGTTGAGTATATCAATAACACAAATATATATGGATAACACACACAATGTTGAGTATATCAATAACACAAATATATATGGATAACACACACAATGTTGAGTATATCAATAACACAAATATATATGGATAACACACACAATGTTGAGTATATCAATAACACAAATTGTTGAGAATATGATAATGCATGCAGTGTTGAGTAAATTGATAACACACACAATGTTGAGTATATTAATATGAATGCATAGTGTTGAAAATATGGATAACACAATCTTGAATAAATAGGTAACATACACAAATGTTGAGTATCTATATAAAACAATGTTGAGAACATGAATATAGATAACACAATGTTGAGTATATAAAAAACACATACAGTGATCAGAGCGTGTCAATAACACATGCAATTGTAGAGTAGATAACATAGATGCTTACACCAACTGAGCAATTTTGTCCCATAAACCC